>VXBT01005033.1:785314-848047 GCA_013400235.1 Oriolus oriolus
GACTTTGAAAGGTTTTTTTTTTTTTTTTTTTTTTTTTTTCGTCTCCCTAGTTCATGAGTTGGCATGAGCACAGGCTCCCCAAGGCCTAAAATTCCCTAAAGTAAAAAGATCACAAAGTGACAGCTTCATAAGACAGAACAAACCTCATAAAAATAGAAAAGTAAATTTTTTTTTTTAAAGAGAGACTCTCAGCCTGAGAATCTGAGAAAGGCATATGAAGAAGACACTAAGAATCTTGACAGAGAACACGTTCAAACCAGGGCCTACCTCTCTATACAAGTAATGTGGCTCCCGATGGATTTTCCCTGTCCACATGCCAGACTGCTCTAATTTGCACTACTGCAATTGGTGTCAAAGGGCTGAAACAGAGGGACAAGGTGCACAGCAGTGCCAGCCTTGCTCATCTCTCCTGCCACATCCCAGCATCAAGTGAAAAGGACAGAAAACCTGACTTGCTTGGCCTGTAGAACTATTGTTGTGCTTGTGTTTTGGTTTTTATTTATTTTAGCACTGAGATACAGAATGAGAATGTGAAGAAGAACACATGGTACCCCAGTGAAAAATCCATTTATGCTTTCTCAGAGTTCCCTCACTCATAGCCTTTTGAGTATTTAGGAGTGCTGGAAGAAGGTGAGATGATTTTGAAGAGTCGCTGCTGCCTGTTAAAACCAGTGCTTTAGCCAAAATGCTTCAGGGAAGAACCTAAGCAGGGAGCTCCCAGTGCTCTGACTTAGCCCATGTCTCTGTGACTATTCAGTGGCTCAGTGGCCAGGTTTAATTAGCGGGGAAGCTGCGTTTGAACCATTCTGCTGCGGGCGACTGATGTCACCACTGTCACTGGGAATTACCGAGCAGAACTTCTGACACGGCAAGGAGGGGGTGGGGGAAGTCAGGGCCCTCCCTGACTGCTGACAAAATCCAAGGCAGATGGCATCCTGACCTCCGAGAATGGGGAGGGTTCAGGGCCTGCCAAGAGCACCTGTAACTGCATTTTTGCCACCAGCCAGGCACGAGAGCTGGGATTCCTGCCTCACCATCCCCACTGAACATCAACTGTGTCTTTTGTGGCTTCTTTGGGATTCTGTCTTCGATCTCCTGGCACTGAATACCACACTCCTGCATAATAATTAACCCACAATTACAAATTCAAGTATTTTTTCCTAGACAGACAACAAATATTTATCTACCTTCGTTTTCCAGATCTTTCTCCTGTCCAGTACAAAGATCTCACCATCTCTGTCAAATGTTTGGTTCAAATTAACATGGCTAAGCTGGAGCTCTTAATCCCTCACTCCCTAGTCTTAACTCTCTTGTCATCACTCATTACTGTCATCAAGTCATCATTCTGCCATTTATTCAGAACTGGATGTTGGCGTTTGGTTTCAGTCTGGACCGCTCATGTTGAAGTAGGGGATTCTGATTTATTAGAAATTCAGAAATAAAATTTAGATTTTTTTTTTTAAGGTACAATTTAGTTCTGGGACAGTTACTGAAACAAAAAGACAGATAAAAATCTGAGTGTATGATGTAGGTCAGACTAGAGAGTTGCAGTGGTCTTTCCTGGCCTTAAAAATCTTTTAAGATACTATTTTTTCCCAGCCATACATGACTGTTGCTTGCTTAGGCAGCCTCCTTGTCTCAGATTTTTATTCAGGAATTTTGCCCTCTTCCGCTTTTTCAGAATGCTGCCTTTCAGATAATTTTTGAGCCCATCGCTTTGTCCATGGCACCTCTTTCACAAGCTTCTCCTTTTCTCTTACACCAAACAAATTCTTTCTCCTGTTACAGGTTTTTGTTCCCTGCAGGGATTTGGCCCGTTTTTTTTCAAAGCAATGAGTTTAAAAAGCATATATTCCTAATGATAAATAAATATAAAACTACCTCAGAGAGGGATTACAAGGAATGCTTGTATTTTGAGCAATAAACGTGTATTAAAACCCAGTATATCTCATCAATAAAAAACATGGTCCAAATCTTGGTCTCTTCTTAGATAACTTCTCATTTGCTGCTTTGCAAGTTTGCTTGACAAAGGCTGCAGGAATTGTTTCAATAACAAAATGCTAAACTCAGAAAGCTTTCTGAAATAGAGAGGTTTGTGTAAGCCCACCCTTCTGTGAAGGCTCTGAAATGACGGTAGGTTGGCAGAAGGCCCAGTTAATTAAATTGTTAATTAGAAAAGCGTGAGAGAAATGCACTCTGCCAGGAAAATGTAGAAGCCTATTCGTTACTTGTTGTAGCATGAGCAGAGGAATAATATTTTAGCAAGCATGCATGCTGAACAGGAGAAGGAGTACCTTTCTCAGCCACAGACAGGTTGGGATCACTGCAAGGTTTGCATGGTCCGATCATTTGCTGGATCAAGGCGCGCTGGAAATTTGGAGGCTAAGGGATAAGAAAGTCAGCAAAGAAGAGTTAAAAAAAAAGTTACAGACCAGCTGGAACAACATGGGCACTTTCTGTTCCTTTTCTTTAAGCAAAGAAGTTTTTAAACTGAAGATTCCCTGGGAATCTTAGGCTGTGCCTACCTTGGCAGGTACTGCAGTGCAATGTGAGTGGATCTCTAGGGTGTAACAGTGCTGAGGGCCCACAGTTCCTGCTGTCTGGAGGAATTATTTCAGACCAGCTGTAGCCTAGCCTTGTGCCCATTAACAGCTGGAATACATCATTTACCCTCTGAAGCTTATCGTTGGTTTTGTTTGAGCATTGATTTGCATGCTTTGAGACAGCTCTCCAATGCAAACTGAAGTGGGATAAGTGGGCAGGATCAGGAGATTCCCTTCAGAAGTGCAGGCCAGGGCAAGATGTAGGCACACTTTTCAATGTGTCCAGAGAAATTAGGGCGCAGATTTTTTGGAGACCCTGTATCAGTATATTACTTCAGCCTCTCACGGTTTTTGATACCTCTGGAAATCTCCATAAAGTTATTTAGAATCATCTTGGAGGCTAGACTGCAGGATGGATGGCCATGGTTCTAAACAAATAAAGAAAATGGTGTGACTGCTTGCAGTGGACCAGGGCTCACAGGATAAAGTTGGGAAGTGAGTCCATTTTCACAGGACATATCTGCAATTTAAACAGTCACTACAATTTGTATCACTCAACTGCCACAGTGGGTGCCTCCAGGGGTGGATTAATAGGAAAAGTTCTGCTTCACCTCTGAGTTGCTGTGCTTCCCAAAAATAAAAAAGAAAGCTTTAAAGTGGTTAAAGCCAGCAAAAATACAGCCACAGTTTCAGGTGGCTAAACTGCCATAGAAGAAATTAGTGCTGCTACCTGTCCATTTTCCATGATAGCTGCGGGATACATGGCGCTGCTCGGTCGGTCCCGGTGGGCTGGCAGCAACATCATCATCTCCCGAGAGTGGCGGTACTTATCTGGTAGAGAGGGAGAGCCTGTAAACAAGTGAGAAAAATCACGTACACGGGACAAACAACAGCCATGTCTCCGCATGCCCAGGGATCTCAGTCCTCCTGTGCACTTGGCTCGGACGCACGAGCTCACAGGACTCAAGGAAACATGGTGCCGAGCCCACTAAGCAGCTGACTGTTGGTGGGGTGCATAGCACGAGGATGGAGTCAGGACTGGCTTGTTGTATACAATTAAGGCCATACCACGCAGGGTGTGTAAGGTGTACGTGTCCCTAGTTGTATGTTGCAAAGTGCTTCCTTTTAAACATAAAAAAAAAGTGGGCATCTGTGTGGAATCAGCTGTGGCTGTGCCTAATGCTCCTTTGCCCCATAAAGTATTGTAGAGTTACAGAAATGCCATAAAATTGTGCATTTTAGGACTTACTGTGGGAGAAAGGGATAAAAGCTTGAGATACACCATTCAGTTAAAGCAGAAATCTATGGGAAAATACTTCATTCCTTGGTTCTGGATAGAGAGGTAAGTGTTGCCATTTAATTGGTGCTATCTTGATCAGCTTCCTCTTGTTAAATCAACCCCAATAATAAACAGCATATTCTATAAATGTGAGAGGCACTTTGCTTACAATGCTGCTGTAATGATGATTACTGATGTGTTGCTATACTGAGCCCTTTGATGACACCAGACATTTACCAATGCTTAGACTTTTATAGTAGGAATAATAAGCTTGATTTATCTATTAGTTATCTGTATAGTTGTCATTTAAGATATTGGGGTATTTCATGTAACAGCTTCCTGGCAGGTGGAATTACTTGGGACTCATGTCCTTCAGGATGAGTGCCACATAACAATACGCCTTCTGATGTGCAGCAGCTGACAATGGATTTGCCAGAAGAATGACTCCCATTAGTGACTTCCTGAAGTCTGACACTACTGATACACGCAACCCTTGGGATGCACAATATTAGGCAGGAATTGAAGCTGCTGAAGTGAGCTGTAATTTGCACTGATTGTTTGATTGCGTCACAAACACGCACCGAACAGATGGCAGCACACAGCGCATTACAGAGCCATGCCGGCTTTTGGGGAATACATGCCCCCTTTGGCAAACTTCCACAACCACACACATTACCTGGACAGCACTCCAACATATGAGCAAAGGCATTGGTGCTGGTTGATGCAGCTTTTACCCCAGCAAAAGCAAACATGCAGTTTTGGGGACTAATATTCAGCACACAGTGGAAGGAACAATGTGTCCAGCAGAATGCAGGATAAAGTCCTACAATTGCAACAATTCCGTTGGGGGGGCAGATGCCAGATTAATCTACACCCCCACTCTGACATGAACAGTGGCAGAGTATCTGCATTCTAGTCCCGAACTCATTTTCTCCCCAGACACAGAACAGAAACATAATTAGACGACATTGTTTGCTCTTATGTACAACATCAGCTTGGAGAACACAGTGTTAACGCTTTGTGCTGAGTCTTTTCCTCACAGGTCACAGATAGTCCTGTTCTGCAGGACAAATGGAAAGATGCTGAACTTTTAGGTGTGCCCAGAACTACAGCACAGCACAACCTACACTGTAAACTTTTCCCTTTTTATTTATCTTGTCATCCTTGCTCTTTTATGTCAAAGATGCAAATCACCTCTACGTGCTGTCAGTTTATATGGGATTACAGCTTCAAAAGACCTTGCGCTGCAGGACCTGAAAAATCCCACATGTGCTGGCAGAGTGTAGTTTAAAAAACAGCTCTGCTGTCTGGTACCCTAAATTTGTCATTAATTACAGCTATAAAAATGGTAACAGATTATGCCAAGTGTCCAATCTGCAAGCAAAATTACGTGTGGCTGCTTTGGACAGATAGAGAGCACAATAACCACGGCTCCTTTTTGGGACTGGCAAAACTTAAAAAGCAAAGTCAGAAAAGGCTTTTAAAGCTTCCAGAGCAGCCAGTGGCCATAATCAAATGCTGCAGCATGTGCCAGGGCTTACTCCTTTTAGCATGTAGCTTGGTGCACTTGATGTGTGCAGCACTGTAGGTACTTGCTACTGAGAAAGGAAAACCTGTGCTAAAGTCAGAGGTAGTTTTGCTTTTTTAATTATAAATATGTTAATCCACTTGTGACAAGTATTAATTTTAAGGAATGAAACTGAACATTAATGTAAACTCCAAACTCACTGAATTTCTTCTCCTGATTCATCATTTTCACTACTGTTATGAAAAGTTTGCTCCTGCACAAAATCATAACTTTTTTGATTTAAAAAGGAAGTTTTAATGTAAGTATATGGATTCTTGCAAAGTGCTGAGTAAGACACCAGGACTCATTTTCTACACCTTAATGAGGGGCAGTGTTGAGGAAGCAGCAGGGATGCCTTTAGAGGCCAGTCAAGTGGGAATTGCTTTTTGACTGCATTGGAGAAGTCCCAACTGTATTTTAAATTAAATTACTGAAAAGCCCTAACTCACTCCTAGCTCTTTCCAGGCCTTTTAGAGTTACAGTGTCTTGCTTTCTGAACCCTGGTGTAATCTTTTAACTCCAGTAAAGTTCAGCAGTGCCTCATGAGCCACCTCAAATGAAGCCAAACTGAACTGAATTTCTTACTGACCTTTCACACAACAACAGTGGTGCTTCCTTGATAGCAAAGAAGCTACTCAAGAGTCAAGCCAGGTGAAAAATGAGAGATACATACTTGTAATAATGAGTAACTACTAATGTCTTTGTTGTTAGCACAGAATTAGCAAATTCTTGCAGTATTCTGATTTCAGTTCTATTTAAGTCTTCTGCTGTAACTTGTGTATATTATAACTAGTGTAAATTTTAATGCCTTAATCTGCAGTTCAGTGATAAAATCAAATCATCGATCAACTTTCCTGATGACTATCCTTTAAAAATTCTTTTTAGATTAATAGCTTTGCTATTTTCTTTGGACAAGCTAAATAATCACCTGTGTTGCTATTTTAAAGGTCCCTAAAAGGGTAATTTTTTGGAAGTGGAGAACAATTTAAATTCCTGCTGGATTCGTAACACAAAAGGCCATGGCTTCCTTTGGTCACTGGTGGAACTAATTTGTGTTATAAAGATACCCATCTCCTCAGGACAGGACTCTGCAGTAAAACAGAGAAGGTGATCTAAGTATTATGATCTGCAGTGATCTGCATTATCATTTGAATAGAATGAGAGAAGCATTTAAAAATCAGGCTAAACCCTAGAAATCCTACCCAACCATGCTCAGGTTAAAGCCACAGGTGACAAAGATGTGAAGTTGATAAATTTAGGTGGCCTTTATGAAATTAATTGTTAGCCTTTGTCCACTTCCCATCTGACAAGTGTTCAGCTGCAGCATCGTGATTCTCGTAGCTTTGTTGGCAGTCTCAGCAGAAAGGCCAAGGGTTGGATGGGTCATGGAGACTGAACTATCCTCTCACCTCTAGAGGTGGTCCCTCCAGGACAGAGATGAGGCACATGGGTGGGGGCAGCGTGGGGGAACTTGCACGGCTGCCGCCCATGCTGTATCTGCTCTGTGGGTAAATAGAGGGCTTCAGCCTCCAGTGGTGTCAATCCAGCACCTTTCACCAGCGCTAAATTAAAAAGAATATAAATAAATACCAAAAAAAGGAAAAAAAAAAAAAAGGGTAGAGGTGCATTGGCAGAGCTGCATATGTCATGTCTGTGAAGTACCTTGCTCCAGCCAGTGATACTGGTCTCATTTTCACAAGCATCAAATTCACTCAGTTAAGAAACAAAACAAAAGGAAAAATCACCAAGGAGAAGAACACAGCTGCATTACCACAGTGGAATTTAAGTGTAAGGGCTTTTTCTCATTAGGAACAGCTCCATTCCCAACAGCAGTGTTGTAATAACCAGAACAGTGACTGGCACACTGGGAAACACAGATTGCATCTGGGACCTTACTAGAAGTGAAATCCCACGAGCAGGTAATATCTGAATGCTGTGCTCACCTAATTTAAAAGTGAACAGAACAGCAGAGAAGAAACGCTGTATCACAGGCTATATAAATATTTTTCAAACTCATCACTTCTCTTACTGTTTCCCATTTGAAATCTGTCTGGGTCCCATCCCTGGGAGGTGCTGTTGGCTCACCCAGCAGCCCAGACCCTTTGGAGCATTCATCACGTTGGTTTCTAAGCAACAGTGAATAATACCGTAAAGAGGGAAGCTGGTGATGCTGTGCAGTCATCAGGCTCAGAAAGACTGTCACAGCCTGTCACAGCCTGTCACTGTGAGCCTGTCCCTGGACTTCTAAAGTGGAAAACAGCGTGAAACTGTACGAGAACCAAACCTTTCAGATCCCCCAAAAGATTCACATGGCAGCTGAGGCACATCTACTTAGGGACTTCTTCCTGACATGATAGTCCTCTCCTCAGTTCCGTCTTCCCTTTCCTGCTATGCCAGTTTCACCTGGTTACTGTTTGTCATTATTTTCCTTCCAGCCCGTGGTAATTAGTGCGGCTATTCGCCTTTATTTGAAGATGTTCATGTCTCACCTTCCTACTCCATTTGATCCCTCAATTAAATCACTTTGCTGCATCTGTGTCGTAACAACAGCCAGTCAATTAGGATTTTACTGGCAGATTGAGCAAAAAAGCCCCAGGATGGCTTGAGGAAAGGGCTCTTCTCCATATTTCCTGTTCATCAGGAAGACACAGAATTGCCCTATATGGAAAAAGGGGTAAGATTTAAATAGCAGCCTCTATCTCTGACTATATCCTGGACACCTTCTTCAGATGCCTGTGAAAAGAGGTGTAGAACCTGCAACTGAGAATCCAAAATGAGAGGAAAAAACCCAAAACCTTGAAGAGAAGTTGTGAAAGTCAGGAGATCATGTGGAGTGGTTTTGCTTCAGCTGGGGAAGAAAATGATTAGCAATATCAAGACCAGCTACTGTAACACAAAGGCAATATGAGTACCCCAGAGTCTGCTTTTATATTTTTCCTTTCTTCAAGAATTTCCCAGCAGGGAAGCCCTTCTTTATCTCCAGTATTTAAAATTCGTATCTTTCAACATTCATCCTATACGTCTGCTTTTGTATACATGTGTTTCTGCTGAACGGCCTCAAGTCCTTTTTTGTCATAATTTCTTTAAACTTGTAAAATGATTTCTTTGCCTTTGTCTTCATGATCTCTCTTTTAAGTACTATACCAAGGACTATTCTTGTTTTCCTCTAGACTGCCTGCCATAATTTTGTGGCAGAACAGTGGAAATCATTATGAAATTCAACTGCCTGAAACCAGCATGTATTAGAGATACATTCTGAATACTGATGAAAAAATGCATAAATAGAGAATTAAACCATTTGTAAAGAAAAAGTATTGAAGAGGCATTTACATCTCCAAAAGAGAAAGTGCTACATATCAGTGTAGGTGGTATTTCACCCTTAAGTCAGCAAGGTTGCCAGGTTTAGGGAACACCTGCAGATGCCCCCCCATGAGGGCCTGTCCATGCTTACCTCGAGCACTGGAAGGGGCAGAGTTAATCATCTGGGATGGTGCCGAGTGAGTGGAGCTCAGGCTGGAGGTGGAAGGGCTAGCCTGGTACGAGGATAAAACAGAGACATTGGTGACTGAGCCTTGGTACCTGGGCTTAGGGTAAACAAGCTGCAGGAGGCAGAGAAACCATCCAGAGAGACCCGAGCAGATCAGTGCCTTAGGGATTTACCTGTCTTGGATGAGCCAGGGCAGCCTCTGCCCAGCTTCAGTGCAGACCATTGTTAACCTGCACTCAGGACTGTGGGACTTGTTCTACCTCCCCAAACCAAGAGCAACACTAGCTGCACATGTTCAACAAGGCAGGTAAACAACATGGGACAAAAATCTCACTTTCTGAAAGCAGCAGGGTGACCTTGGACTGCAGTAGCTGAGTCACTGTACAAACACAGGAGATTTCTTCCCAAAGTTAATCTAGTGAGTTACTGTCATCTTTCTTGAGCAATGTTAGATTCTACCTATTCAGTTCTTTGAAAAAATTATCCCAGACAGATCCAAGCACGTGCCCAGGTAAAGTGTACTGCTCCTAAGCATAACCCTCTGGAACACGTTCCGTGCTGTTCCCAGCAACCGCTGCTGGCTGTGCTGGAGCTGTACCTGCATGTGGTACATATCCTCAGGAGTCTCCCCCACAGAACTGTCTGTCAGGATAACCAGGTTTCCTGTTTCACTGGAGGTGTGGGACGACAGAGAGGATGAGGAGTGTCGGACTGAACCAAGCAAGTTCAGTGGGCTGGAAAGAAAACAGACAGAGCAAGGGCATAATTATTTTTTGAACCTGTTTGTGAAGGCTGATTTTTTTCCAAACTAGTAAGTACCTGCAGTTACCTGCTGCTTTAGGTCACCTCTAGATGTCAAACACTTTTGAAAAATCAGGCCAAATAAGCTCAAACAAATCCATAAATATTAGTAAATATTAAAGAAGTGACAAGAAGATTACAGGTAAAACAGAATAGTACATAGGGTGTTGAATTTCAGAACCCCAACCCAGGGTAATGTCATGTCATGACCTTGGGTGCATATTTGTTTTGTTTATAACAGAACACACTGAAACCACTCTCATTTTTAATGTTCAGATGAGTGGGAGCAGTTTAAAAAAAAAACATTCCAAAGGAATCAAAGCACAAGACACACAGGTCAAAATCCAGTTTTCCTTGTGGCATGTATTGGGCCTCAGCATTACAGTTGAAGGCAATTTTGTAGCTGACAGTAAATTAACACAGCCCAGCTGGTGTGCAGGCTGCACCCTGATCTCCCGCAGGGAATGAACTTTTCTTTGTCCCTCTGAACCATACACACAAATGCACTGTACACTATAAAATTTCCCTAGTTTGTCCTAAAAACTCAAAAAGCCTTTACAAAGGGAGGAATTTTGAGGGAAAAAAAAGTTATCACCCAGACACTGTTTGTCAGCTGCTAAGCCATGGGAGCAGTATAAGCTACTCAGTTTTAATAGCATAAAGAATGTCACCATCCTGGATTCATGGACCAACTTTCCACAGCTTTTCATGCCAGGTTTTAAAACCAGCTAAACTATAGCGACCCAGTAAGAAAAATATACACAGAAGAGCAATTAGCATTTTGAAATAAGCAGTGTTGGCTGGATACAAAAACCACTGTTTTGTCCTTATAATCCAAATTTTTATCCTCTGTCGTTATCTCAGATTTAATATATGGGCATTCAGTTTGAAAAAGCACACACAGGGTCATTTTTTGATGTTCTGATCAAAACACCTGGGCAGCCTTTCTTGTATTTGGCTTCTGATTTGGTCAGAATTATAAAAATAATGATGTTAACAATTTTGATCCTTCAAAATGGGTACATATTGAGTTGGGTTCTAAAACAAGCCATACCATTTTCCTTTTTATGGTAGATAAGAACCCAGTTATTTGCTGTTGGCGTAACAGAAGTAGGAGAGGTTGGGACCTCCAAAGTCAGATTGAGTGTGGAGAACCGAGTGGCAGGTTTGTGCTTCTGCCTCTACAGTAAGTAAAGTGATGGAGTCACATCTGCAGGTGCTCAGCATTTGCTGCAAGTTGGATTTCTCAACTTTCTTATTCCAATTCTCGAACTTCAATAAGTAGCACTGAATGAAGACAAAAAGCACTTCTGCCTAAAGTCGTGCTGCCCCTCCTGCAGTACTGTTAAGCACCTTGGTGGAACAGTGTGCAGAGACTCTGGATCTTTGGGAAGAAGAGGGGGGGTACCTGTGTCGATGCACCAGCTTTATGCTCTCTGGGCTCATGGGGCCGTGTGACACCAGCACATTGCTGCGGGGGGTGCTGGAGCCGGAACAGGCCGGGCTCAGCTTATCCAAACCAGGTAACTCCTGCAGAGCAAACACACTTCAGCTAAGTCAGTAGTGGAAAACTGCAAGTTTTCTTCATGTCATGCTACTTCCAATTATGGCAGTTCTTTTGAAAAGCTCAACATCCAACACCTCCTGTTAATCTTCCTCTGCCTTACATAACTTTCTGCTATGTGAGACAGCAGCTGAAAATTAAGCTTTACAATTGCTCTGTGATACAACAAAGAACATACAAATATTAACAATTCTTGCTGAAAGGCCAAATTAACATATTTTCTACGACTGCCTTGTTGCACAAAAATCAAGAATTTCTGTGGTAATTTGGCAGTCCAGTAGGTTCCATCAATGCTGTATCAGCCCAGTTCTTTTGTGAACCTTACTGCAACTGACAGATGTTTAATCATATAATTCAAAAATGGGAAAAGTGACTATTGGCTTACATGGTACAGGCTGGATCGCATCATCTGGAACTGATCTATCAGTTTCTTATGCAGGGGACGCATTTCAGGGTGTACAAATTTCTCATGGACTGCCAGACCCACTCCTAGGACATGCACCTGTGAAAAAAAAATGCAACATCAGAAACCCGAATAAACTGTGTCTAAGAGAGAGAACAGAAGCCTGTCCTGCAGTTCTGGCAGTGTGCAAGGAATATGCCACTGTCCATTACAAGACTGCTGGTAATTAAGCAAGCCTTGGAGTCCTGGCAAGTTCATACTACTCCAACAAGTACTTAAGGGTGAGACAAGTACAATTGTGTCATGTTACATTGCTTTTTTTAGGAGATAACTGCAAAAACATACCAGCTAGATTCTCCCTGCAGAGTGAAGAGCATTATGCCATCACACAGATAATGCCCTGTGACAAAGAAATGCCTCTTCCCAGTGCCAGGAACAGGGTCTGAGCTGCCAACAGACTTCTAGAAGGAGTTTGTGATAATTGAGGTGAACAGCAGCAGTGTGGCACATGCAGTCACTCCTCCTGTTCCTCATTAGTTACTTCTAAAGGTCACTTTTTCAAAGGTCAAACATATAATATTCATGATTGAATGAGATTATATAAGATCTCAGATGAAAGAAAGTAGCAATGATGGGAGGCTTAAGATGTATGTAATTCCCTACATGATCCAAAGTCTGTACAAACAATAACTAATTAATCTTCAAACATCTCCTGAGGATTGAAGGGAGATAAGCATTATTTTACAGATGGGGAATCTGAACTGCAGTTCAGTGATTTGCTGAAGAAAGAGGCCTAGTAGCTCTATTCGGATTTGGGCACATTGTTTAATGGCGTGTATCTTGCCGAACTTTCAGTTAAGAGGGATGTGATTATCTGATTGCATTCCCATCAAAGCATCCTGCAGCTTTATCTACAAAGATGTTTCATGGAGACGCTATGGAAAAATAAAACTGCAGATAATATAAATAGGCATTAAGTTTTCATATGTGGCTCTGCCACTTTAATCTCAAGCCTGACCTGTCCTGCCTCTGATTATCTTTGAAATTTGCTGGGAAGACATAATTCAAAATGCCAAAAATGAATGGCAGGCTTGAAACGCAGCAAGATGTTGGATAATAAATGGAGAAAACAAAATTAATGTACTTTCAGCTGAGCTTCACCTCACATCCTGTAAGGTGAATGACTTGTCATAATCTCCTTGTCCACCTCCCTCTTGTTTTTTGTTTGAATGTATTTAGGTCTCCTGTACCAAAAATCTTTGCTTCTGAATGAATCAGTTGGATCTGATGTTTACACTGACTGCTGATGAATCCAGACAATGTAGCAATGTTCTTCTGCACCTGAAAAACAGTACCTGTTCCTGCATGAGTTCCTTGAGCTGGGTGATCTTCTCTGCGTCTCCGGGGTGCTTTGTGATATAATCCTTGTCAAAAAAGGCCTGCAGGAAAAGGGAAAAAAAAAAGTGCCTTTTGCTTACTGGAAGGTGTTTCATCACAACTTGGAGTCAAAGGATGAGAAGAAAAGGTCCAAAAATCTTAGGAAAACTAAATATATTAAGATAACAGCAGAGTTTAATTTTATTGGTTTTTAGCACTCTGGGATGCAGAAAAAATGGTCTTGGCAGCTGAAATGATTCTGTTGAATCATGACTCTGACCAGATTTCCCCCTGTGACAGTGATGAGCAATACCACTAAGCCTTGTATCTTCCAGTTATTTGAATTTTATAGTTACCTTCACATAACTGCCTAAAGCTAAAGGAATTTTTTGAGTAAATTGGCAACTAATGGAATGCCTGAAGAACGTTCTCTCCACGGCTCCATTGGGAAGACACATCCCACACCCCTGAACCACTGCTGCCATTTTTCAGTATTTTACCCTAAACCTACCTTTTGCAATGCTCAGTTTATGTAACAGCTTGCCAGAGATTATGCTAGATAACATATTGTATTTAAGATCATTTTAGTCTACAGCGAGTCTGAAATTAGCCCATCAGCAAAGATAATGGTTCAATGGCATGAATTAGTGGCTTTTCCTGATTCCAGACCCAATCAGTCAGTTACCACAGCCTCTACTGCAAAATGAATTTATAATGTAAGCTGTATAAAAAAGCTGCTTCACTGTTTTACCTGCCAAGTGAGGATTTCCAGGTAACCCAAATGTCATCTTTGAGAAACCCCACTGTCTCCTGCACCTACTTCCATGTGAGATCCCAGCTCTACCCCTGGAGCCTCCTTGCGTGTGGCTGTGCAAGCACTGATGCAGAACAACCTTGCAGGGGGGTGTAACCCCACCTTTAGATAATGCACATGAGAATTTCATATCTTATTAAGCCATACTGTCATTGAAACAGAAATGCAAATAAAACTGAAGAAGGGTGATACTCAGTGGGAAGCAGAGCCTGGCTCACCTCCTGGTACCGCGCAATTCCCCCGTTAACAGCCGCATCAATCACTCCGTTCAGACACATGCTGAGAAGATTAATGTTGCCATGCATTTGTTTGTGCTGGTACTGGCTTATCAGCGTCCTCAGCTCCTGGTTTTTGTTCTCGACCACTTGAATGGCATTTTCCAAAGGACTTACTTCAACCTCAAAGGCAATAAAATATACTTTAATTCCGTGGACACTTCACTGAGATTTATTATCTTCCTTGTAATAAAATGATACTCCAGGATTGTTCAGTGAGCTCCCTTCGCTTTTACTGCTTTGTAGAAAATTAGCTACATTAACAAACTCCACTGTTGGCAGTGCTGGATTTCAGGTCACTCGGTTGCACTAACAGATGTCTTTCTGTACACTGAAGACATGGCAGCAATGCAATTATTCCATCCTTTTGGCACTGTCTCCATTATACTATTACCTCATATAATTCCCCTGATTACATTCAGCAATTATTTAGACAAAGTGGTAGAAAAAGGGTGTATTTAATCCTTGGTAAACACCATTTTAAACTGCAAGATTTCAGCCCAACGAGTTTTAAGCTACCTATCCCATGTCCTCAGTAACTCATCATTTGAACCCCCAGTTACAGGAACTGTGAATGTTACCAGTTCTCTTCTCTCCACTTCAAACCAACGAGAGATCCCAGGCAAACTGTGAGTCAGGGTCAGAGTGGTGCGTTCAATCCACAGGCTCTGCAAGGAGTAATTGAGGCTGTGAGGAACACGGTGAATCACAACCACATCATCTGTACTCTTACTACAGGTGCAAAGTTCAGAAAAGAACACATTAACCTCCTGAGCATTAATTCTGTAGAAGGTCTTCCTGAAACCACTTAAACAACAAACCAGGAATTCAGTATGCTCTAAACAACACATTCAGCATTTCTGTTAATTTTTAAAAGTTGACCGCCAGTTGTGTCACAGGACCCAAAAAAACATTGTAGACTTACGTATCAGTAATAAAAAAAAAAGTCCAGCCAAACAAGAAAACCCCATCCTTGCTTCCAAATGTATTTCTCCTGGCACTAAAGTAACTCACCTTTAAACTGGACAATGCTTTAATCAGGTCAGGACTCAACAGCATTCAATCAGACCATGGACTTAACCTGCTGCTTGAGTTACTGTGGTATCTTTGGCTATCAAATCAGGATTACCTGAAAGGCTCTATCAGCATAAAATAACAAGACAGTATTCACCTTGAAGAGATTAACACTTATTTGCTACTTGTACCTTAAATTCGTTCTCCTTGTCCTTGGGGCCCTTGTGGAAGGGTCTGTCGTAGCGGAACTTCCGGATGTTGTTGACGCGGTAAAAGCTCTTGATGCGGTCAGGGACACGGTCCATTTGCAGCACATCTATATTGTCTGGGATGGGAGTCACTGCATAGATCTGTAAATCTGGTAATTCTGCAGTCAAAGAAAGCTTTATCCATGTGTTAGGAAAGACAGGTAGGAAACAGCAACCCATGGCAGGAGGCTTCACTTGCTGACAGTGTCCTTACGGTTCAAGTCCTGCACAGTATCCTTGCTGTTCTCCCAGAAGCCAGAGAGTGTGAGTTCCATGACTGCGCTCTCCAAAGTCCCTGCAGTCCCCTTAAATGTGATGTGGTTCAGTCCTTAAATGCACTGAGCATTGTACTGGTTGTACCAAATTCTAGTACAGGTGACCAATGAGAAGAATGAGATTCAAAGCCTTGGGTATAAAAGGGTTCAGCAGTTTTAAAGAAAGGGAAACTGCAAAAAAGTAAAATACTGATGTAAAAAAAAAAGCAGAATGGAAAATAGTGCTTTGGAACTAGTATCTGTTCCCAACAAAATATTGGCCAAGAGAAGGTATCAGGAATACTCCTAAGGACACAAACTGTGTGGGATGCCAGTGCTGTTGGTAAAGCATTAAAACATGGATGTGACTGAGCACAGCCCTTTCCCTTCTCCATGGAACATGACCTGCGTTACTCCCTGAATAAAAAGTGGCCGCTCTCTCCAATACCATGTCCCACAATGAACCAGTTACTGTCTGCTGCAAGCTGTCTGGTTTTGTCCATACCCAGCTCTACCTCTGTGCTCTGCCCCAGCTCCAGGGAGAGTTTGCCCTTTCACAAAAGGATACACTGGGCATCACACTGCAATATGGAGTCATCGGGGTGGTTTGGGTGCTGCATTGCGATGGCTTGGGGAAACTCACTCAGCATCCTCTGCTGGAAGGCTTCCAGCCTCTCATAGTCATGGCCCCTACACACATATTCTTTGTTCTGCAAGAAGGACAAGCATAAATTAGGGTCCTTAAAAGTAAGTTAAATTAAATTCTGTTGACTTTTATCTCACTTTAAATGTTACTTCAAAACCAAAGATAAATGACAGTCGCAATATGCTAATGTGAGAGTAAAATGTGCATTTAACACAGTAGATGTATTTTATCGCTTCCTTTTTCTTCATGTGTATGTATTTCGTGAAGAAGTGATGAATGAGGAGACTATTCCACTCATCTCTGAACAGCACAGTGCCTCTGATTCAGGCACACACAACATTCAGTCTTGTGGTCCCTTCTTACCTGCTTTTCAGAAAAGGCACTATTTTTAATTGGACTATACTGAAACATATCAACTAAAACTTAAGTCACCAGCTTGGCTGTTCTGCGCTGGGAAAGCTGCTGTCAAATGTAATTTACACCAGATGGATAAAAGTCCTGAGGATCTCATAGAAGAGAGGGAGATATATGTTTATCATTTTATCAGTTCTCCTTAGAGAGAAGTTGCAACAAACTGTTCACAAAAATCACTGCTTAATCACTGCTGTATTATCACAGCCATACAACCCAGCCCTGATCATGCTGAACAATACATACTCAGGAACTCCCTTGTCTATAGTACAGTAATACAGAAAAGCTTTACCAAGAATTCTCAGTGGCCACTTAACAAATTCCCCTTCGGCCCTAAAAGCACTTTCCTCTTGATGAACAAAATTTCATTTCTGCTAATAATGGAAAGCTGCATTTAGATATGACTCTTGAGGCATTAAACCACTTGTGCAGAGTTCTTGGATGCTTTTTGAGCCATCTCTAACTCTGAACAGCATGATACAAGATTTCTAAAGTCCTCAGTGTCATGAAGATAGTATTCCAGTGTCTTAACCCTCACAAACCACAATTTTCATCAGTGTTAATATCTCCTGGTGCAAGACCAATCAAGGCAGGCAAATTCTCTAATTCTCATAGTTTGAACTCTCATACACACAATAACTAGAACAACAGGGAGGTTTTTCACCTTTATAAAACAATTTAAAAATCTAACAAACAAGAACAGCCCTTTATTTCTTGCATTTCGAAGCTGTAGTGTATTCAAGAACGTGCTTCTAATTGCTCTGGAAAAGGGACGTGGCCAAGCAGTTCTTGATCTTGTAGCAAAATCAAAGGGAAAGCAGCAAAACCAGATCATAAAACACAGCCAAGGAGTTCAGTTATCTTTGGCTTTGCATTTCAACTTTCTGGAAAGGATCTCATGTTCTGGCTGTGACATGCGTCACTTCGTATGCATCAGTCACAGCAACCAATGGACTGGGAGAAGAATCACATGATGAACTTGACAGTTCAGTCTGTAATGCACAAACTTTGCAGCTATTATTAAATTTGGAGTGAGCCCATGTTTGAAGGTGAATCTCTTCATGACACTTACTGTTTTCTCTGTTTTAGCTTTTGATTGCAGCAATCTAGAAAACTGTAAGCCTATAAATAAAGTTATTGCGATTCTAAAAATAATGCGCCCTGGAAACACCTCAAAGCTAAATTTAATAAGACTTTTCAGACAGATGCCAACAGAAGATCTCAAAACATGCCGTGTCAGGCCTTACTTGAACTTCTGGAAGATATGGACAGTTTTAATTTAAATTTACTTATGTAGGAAGGCTAGAAATAGATGCAGAATTCATAGAAGAAACATGAACAATGACTTTTCTAGACAAAGGGTATTTAAAAATCAAAGATGTAAAAAGAAGTGGTTATTTTCTGTCTTAAGCTGTACAGCAATAGAAAAATACATGAGAAAAGGGTTTGGAGATATTTGATCACGTTAAATCACTCCCGTAGCCATTTGAAGATTTTAAATCCATGTAAATCTTTTTCTTCTCTAGAATAGCTGCTTCCAATCTCTTTACAGTGTGATCCATGCTGATGTGACTGCTAATGGGCTTAGTCCGTGCTCCACAATGTGTGTGCTGTATGGATCATTAGGGAGAGAAAGGAGGAGGATGACTTTTAATGAGATTGCTACATTAGTAATCTGCTATCAGAAGTACTGCTACCAAATATAATTGCAGAATTAACAAGGATTATAATTATGTACGCTCGTGTTCGCTGGTAATGTCTCCAGCCAAGGATCCACGTTGTTACAGCACTTTGCAAAGAGTCAGGGCTGAGCATGGGGAACTCAAGCAAGTGTCAAACACATTGGCCATGGAGGATCCCAGGTAAAAGTGAGGATCCACAAGATAAAAAGATATGCTTGAGTCACTGACAGTACTTCAGATGTTAGGAATGCTCGTGTGCCACGATGACTTTATTGTCACTCGCTTGCTGAAACATTTGTTGTTAGATATAAAAAAAGGAATAATTGGTTTTCTCTAGAGATCTTCTTGAAAGGGCAGCTCCTGGCTCACACTGCAGCACCTGTCCTTTCCTTGGATTCCTCTGCAGGAGTGTTCTACACACTGCTTCAGGCTGCTGCATTTGAAATTCTGTGAGAGGCAGCTGAGGGAGGAGGGGCTCAGACTGGAGAAAAGGAGGCTCAGGGGGACCTCACCCTCTACAACTGCCTGACAGGAGGTGGTAGCCATGTGGGGGTCGGACTCTGCTCGCACAGAACAAGGGACAGAAGGAGAGGAAACAGACTCAAGCTGCACCAGGTGATGTCGAGGTTGGACATCAGAAAGAATTTCTTCATGGAAAGGGTTGTCAGGCATTGGAAGAGGCTGCCCAGGGGGGTGATGAAGTCACCATCCCTGAAGGTGTTGAAGAAACAACTGGATGTGGCACTTGGTGCCACGGTCTGGTTGCCAAGGTGGTGATTGGTCAAAGGTTGGACTTGATGATCTCGGAGGTCTTTTCCAGCCTAAAAGATTCTGTGATTCTCTTATTCTGGCACTGTTCACCTTCAGATAACATGAAGCCACCACCCTTTATCCACTAGTATTTCTTCTCCTTGACTAATTTCAACTTGCCTTTATTACCCTTGCCTATGTTTCCATTAAAAGCCTGTAATTAAACCCCAATGTTGAAATCCTTGTTAAAAAAAACAAAAAACAGCTTCATAATCAGAGGGAAGTGTAGGAGGGAAGCTTTCAAAATGGCTTGGCTTTGTATGGCTTCACCCTGTGTACCTTGATTGGTGCCACCTCTTGTCAAACCATTCCTTCAAAGAGAACACAAACCATGCACCTCCAGTCCTTGAAAGCTTCCAGTTACCTTGCCCTGTCACATTCGATGGCATCTGCCATCAATCTGCAGGCAGCTCTTGGAGCAGTTGTCAGATTATATTCCTTCCTTGCTCTAAACTAGCAACAAGACATTATATAAACAAATACCCATTTAAACTTTGATTCCTCATTAGGAAAAGAAGAAAATTTCACTTTTTAAATGGATCGGTATACCAGTAGACAATGAGCTCCAAGTGAGGACGTGTCCAAAGAAGCTGTTTGGCTTTTTGTGGAAGAGAGGAAATTTTCACTTGCACTTAGCATAAGAGTCATCAGGCTGGGATTAGAATTCTGTCAAGTGAGACTTTTTTTAAAGTGTGATAATTTGAGATGATGAAAATTAGTTGTAATGACCCAACATTGCTGCAATACAGCGTTTTGCTTAATATAGAGGCAATTTGTGCTGCATCTGCAGATCATCAAAAATTCACAGCGGCATGAGTCAAATTTCTGATCTCTGTTCCCAAGAACATTCCCAGTGGACCGCATCCTTCAGTTCAGCCAGAAAACTGTTTTTATTTGTGCAGACCTGAAAAAATATGCTGAATGGTAGCCATCATATCTCCAAAACAAAAATACAAAACTTTAACAGCTTCTCTGAGCCTGGTCACTTTGTCAAATCCCGTATAACTTTGGCTTACCCGCAGGAAAAATGGGAATTTTCGACCATAAAAACCAACTCTGAAAAACTCCGGTTCTAAGCGCTGCTGTTCCATGATATTGTCATAATAGGTAGCTTCCATTTTCTGTGGAGGAAAGAGATAGCTGCTATCAGACCCTTAAAGCTGCACTTAAAACATTAACATCTCAAGACTCATTAAAATAACACATTACTCTCTTACCCCCACAATTTTTTATGAAAAGACCAAAATTCTGTTAAAGACAAAAATAATTAATTAAACCAGTCCATGTGATGGAACAGACTTGAATATCACCATACTCATTTTACATTTTGGGAGATGACATATGAATTTTTCCCGGTTTATCTTATTTTAAATTAAACAGGTCTTGCGTGTAATTCTCTTTGCATTGCAGAATTAATGGCAAAGCTGAGATTGAGATCTGTGTTGCCTGGCTCACAGTGTCCTATTCTCTCCTACAGATCAAAATCCATACCACTGCCTGGAAAATTACATCTAATTGGGTTTGCCTTAATTGAGTTGAGGGGCATGAAAAAGGATCAAACAAAATTAAATCTTCTACAGCTCTGTGCACCAGAAGATTTCACATGGAAGAAAAAGGCGGTTGGAAAGAGGAAAAGGACTTTTCTCTAGTTCCAATAACTAGTTTTGTGGCTCAGTTGAAAGGCTCACAGGAATTTCACTGTAGCAAAAAGACGGCTCTTCAAAGAGAAAACCCCATCTGACACCACTGCTTCCACTGCAAAGAACCCTAACTTGCAATATTGCATCCTGGTTTGTGCTCAGTTCCCACACACATTAACTTCTTTTCTAGAAAGGAGAAGGTCCCCAAGTCATTGTGGGAAGCATCAAGGAATGTGGTGGTGATGTGAATGGCACAGAGAGTGCACAGCCAACCTGGTCATGTGCTCTCTTTGGAGCCACTTTGGAGAAAACAGGTTCTTCAGAAGTGCAGTTTATCAGACCTTGTTAGACAGGTGTCTTTAGATAAAAATAAACTGGACTTTTTAAAAAGAGAATTTAAACCACTGTGTTTATCAGTGCAGCATAAATCTCAGATTTGGATACATGTATGCTACCCCAGGAGACAGGAGGAGATGAACTATTTCCACATTCAGAAAGTTTTTAAATAACAACAGGATCCTCAGCTTTTTCTGATTAAAGCACGATGCTGCAAATGTGCCCTGATTTCATCACATGTTTGGTTGTACCAGAGGACCAGGTCCTTGTGCACTGATAAGAATGCCATAAACATTTGCCTTCTTCATTCTTTCTCTCTTGTTCATCTTATCTCACTGAGGCACAAGCTGTCCTTGATTATTTTAGAATTAAAATGAAATATGTATTAAAAACCAGAATATTTAATGCAAAAATATATGTAAATATGCCATTGCAATAGCAAGCCCAGCTCCTGTGTGTGTGTGCTGTCTCCATATACTCACGGGATTTTACTGCTGCCAGACTTTGGAATTATTTCAGTGGACCTACAAAGTCATCAATATGAATCAGTGGCAAGGAGTCACGGTGAACGCATGGAGCTCTATAAAGAATGTGGTTGTTTTTTAAATTCAGAATGCTCTGACAGGAGAGCAAAATGCTCTGGGGAATGATATAAGAGACTGCAAGGAGAGAAGGTGCTGCCACTTACCCGGATCCAGCTGAGGCTCTGGTAATCATAGAGACTCTCGTACTGGATGGCCAGTTCTCGGCACAGCGGGATGCCGAACTCCCAGCTCTGCGGGGCCAAAGCAAATCACACTCACAGCAAACACTATGCTACTGCCAGCTCAGCTGAGAGGAGTATGGAAACTCAATTCTGGGAATTCATTTGGTATGAAATGGCAGAGATTAGATGTGAAAATGCAATGCGATGAAACCATTTCCATTAAATAGCAGATCAATTCCTTCTAAAAGATGGGAACAGAAGCATATGTTCCGTGGAAATTACACACACATACTGCTTGTTCTGACAGTTCATTTATGAGACTGGGAATTCATCTGGAGAAAGATAATAAAACTAACAATTTTTCTTCTTGCTAGACACCGCTTCAACCCACCCCCAACAGCTCCTTTGCTTCCTGCACTAGAACTCCCTGGAGTACAGAGTTAGGGCTTGGCTCCCCAGCAAAGCGCTCCCCTTCCCAGGCTGTTCCTTCCCACTGAAAGCACAAACTGTCAGGCAGTGAGAACACTGCAATACACAGACAAAACATCCTCAGAACTGACCTGCATTACTGCAGTGAGTCTGTATGCATATTCAGAAAGCCACAGTAATTTCTTAAGCTCCCAATCCCACACAATAAACCTCTCCTAGCACGCAATACTCATCATCCCAGAGATCAGGAGGGAGACACCCACTTTGGGCACACCCACACTGAGAGAAAGACTCTCCTGTTACCTCAAGGGGCTTTTTGGAGAGCTCGTTTTAAGCTGAAATCTCCTCTTCCATCACCTTTTACCTGCACAGACTGGATGCCTTTTGGGGGAGTGGCTGTTTTCTTACCATGCTTATGGTAAAGGATTTAGAACACCAAGGTCTCAGTTGAACCTTTACTGGATTAAGTGTTATTATGCATTACTGGGCTAATTTGCCAGTTGTTTTACATGGGACCCTGCTGTAGTGAAAACAAAATTAATGTGTGAGTTAGACTATCACCTTTAAGTTTTATTAATAGCAATATTGTAAACTATTGGTAAGTCATTAACAGCAGTTATATAAAATATTAGCTCTTAATATGGAAACAGTTTTTCTGGTTACATGTACCTTCACATAAAAAAGTGAATCTCTACACTGATTTTATGTATGAGGTACTTTACAGTGTTTCCCTTTAAGCCCACATTTGTAGTGTCTGTTCTCTCACCCTTACTACCACTTCCTTACTGCAACTCTTTAGCTTCAGTTAATTACAAAAACCTCAATAAAAACTTGCTAAATAAAACATTGTATCAGAATCAATTTGGATATTCTGATAGCATTTGTAGTTTGGGAGAATGGGAGGCCTGAGATTTATTTAGATCAAAACAACAGATACAAAAGGAAAGGAACTGAAAGACCGTCTTCTTGACTGCTCCAAATATTACTGAGGTATTTGTGATCTCAAATTAACAGGATTTTTGCCATGGGTTGTCAAAGTCCATGACACACAAACTGATCCACTGAACTGGGATCAACAATAGTCAGTTAAGTGTTTGTATCTGCAAATTCAAACACCACTGCGTTTTTTAGAGGTTGCAGCATTCTTCACAGAGATATTATATACAGATTTTCAGTCCTCAGCTGATCTATGTTCACTTGAAAGGATGGAAAAGTCTCTTCTAAAACATCTGGCCAGGAATAAATGGCTTTTTTTCCCACAGAGAGTGTGAGCAGTCTTACTTCCAAATGGGGTGCTGTGACTAAAGCCTACCCAACTCTCTAATCTGTGTTCTGGACAGAAGCAGAAAGCTCACTGGCTGTTTTCCCTCCAGGTGATCTGAGGGATGTAACCTTTTCATGCTCCTTTTCTGATGTCAATTAAATTAACAACACGTAACCACATCTGATTTGTCTTTATACTACCTCTTCTACATGTACCTTGATACCATTCCTGTCATCCTAACTCAGGCTCTCTGTTTCAGTTTCCACACCAAGAAATTCCACTGTGCTACCTGAGTATTCTGCAGGTACAAGATGAGCTAGAGAAGTGAAGAAAAACAATACACAGGTAACTTCCTAAAGAGAAAGGGATTTGTAGATATCTGAAAGGAAAAGGAATGAATAGATATGCAAGTCATTGGAGCTTCAGTTTTAAAATCTGTGATGTTAATGAGTAACATCTTCACAGTATAGATATTTAATATGTAATTGCATGTGACATGCAAGTGTCACCTCCCTCTTCAGATAACTTCCTGACGTCTCCACTGGTAATTTCCCTCATTAGTGCTTTCTGTTCTGCTGACCTCTGATGTGTTTACATGTTGTGTATTACTTAAAAGCCCCATTCATAGGACATTTATTGCAGCTTTCTCTTACGGCACCAGCAACTCTCAGCTGACTGCACACAATGGGGCACAGATGGAGACAGTCAACCCTTCTGAATGCCTGCCATTATTTACTTACATTATTTACACATCTCAATGTGCAGATTTCTTTTGGAAATGATTCCCATCAGGGTACACAAGAGAAATGATTTCAAGTGTTGGGTATGGAGCACATGAGCAGAAACTAAGTGCTTTGGAAGCACTGCTTTGGGTCTCTGTGTGCACTTGGCTGGCACTAAGGAGAACAGACCCTGCAGTGCCATGGTGGGAGCTGGTCAGAATTGTCAGTTCTCAGTCAAGCTGTGAACTGGGCAGAAAAGGGTTGTGTAGTTTTTGAGCTATTGCCATGCAGAAGCACAATCAGTCAGGTTCAAACTGTTCCATTCACAGATGTCTTTAACTAGAGAACTTTTGAGTTTTAATGGACAAAATTGTAACTGTGGGTTAAAAATATCTTCATTTTAAGTTAGGTGCTTGCACACGCTGCCAGCCACAAACCAATTCACAGCCAGGCAGAAATCAGCAGGAAGGGGCACATGACCAGTGAAGGCTAAAAGGGCTTTGGAACACCATGTTCCTTCCCAGCACAGGGCTGCTGCTGACGCTGCTGAGGGTGGGAGTCACTCAGTTCTGCACCCACTGCAGCACCCCAGGCCTGCCATGGGCTGTGCCACTGGCGTGTCACAAGACACCCTTGTGGCCAGTTTTCCTCCCACTCCTGCGCTGAGAAAATTTCCCTATTAACAAATGCAGAATTTTTCCACCCTTTACACTCCGCTTTGACACCCTCACTTGGTGGAAGGGCCAGAAGCAGCATGAGAAATGAAACTCTGGAAATGCAACTGAAGGACAACAACAAATCCCACTCTGCAGGACCTGAGGAGGGACCATCTCAGGATAGTATAGAAAGAAGCTGTCAGACACAAGTAGAGGGAAGCAGGTTTCTTCCATTCCCTGAGCTGCTCCCTGTCACACAGCAAGAGTGCTGAAAAGGAGGATTTGGCTTCTCAGCATCTTTCACTTCCACAATCTGAGTGACATACACACTGCTTAAGTGGATTATTTAATCATTCAGCTACCATTTGTAATAAAGGAGGATTAAAACACAAATCAAGTAACTCCAAAAACATCCAGTGGGGAGAAAACCTCAAGAGGTTAACACACTATATAATCTTTTAGGAATTCTATAGCCTAATTACATCAGTCAATTTTTACTCTCCTCACTGTGTATATGGATTTCCCGTTTTTGTCAAAAATAAAGGCTCACTTGCTTTCCATAGTGCCTCTATCATCTTTGTGCAGTCAGACAGTACAGTACTGCATTATTTGCCCAAGCCAGTAATTTCTTTTTAAGTGCAGTCTGAAAACCCCTGAAAATTTCTGAAATGAGAGAACCATATTTTGTGTTGTAACAAAAGAGCAATTCTGGCAGACACACAAAAAATTTTAATCACTTCCTCATACATGGACCACTTCTTCCTTCACACAGGAGTCTGACTTTTCCAGATTCTGTAGAGAATGTTTCTGCCATATGCAACTCCCTGTCACCAGGACTAGGAAAGAATTACCTGGAATGGCAACCCCATATGAACCAACTCACATTTGTATTTAATGCCACTGTCACTGCCATCACAGGCAAAACCAACCCCGAGGCAGGCATACAGATGTTATCTCCCAAGAACATAAGCTGTAGGAATTTTCCTAGAGAAGGGAAAAATTTGAAAATACTCTAACAGGTGATGTCACTTTTAAGGTTCACCTCTGAAATGTTCCCAAAATGCCATGACACAAGGGACTAAAACATCTACCTCTGCAGTAACTGAAAAAAAAAATATCATTAACTGTAGAAAACCCATACTCAATATATGAAATTGAAATGGATTGATTTTCTTCTTGTGCACTGGATGGAACTGCACTTTAATTGAAAATCACTTTAAAATAAGTGACACTGAAAGAACTTAAATCTTTTTCAATAAAGAGACCCCTATAGCACTTTGCCTGCCATTTCCTTGTGTAGGTTAAGCACAAAACAAGTCCTCAAGTGAGTCACAGCACAGCAGTTTGCACAGACAGCTACCAAATGCAATCCCACCCCCCCAAAAGCTGAGGAACTGGCATTCTGCCACATGAGCTGATCCAAGGCTTGATTTAAAGGTTTAAAAATGTTTTGGTGTTTGTCCTGTTGGCCTCCCTAACCCGTTCCAAATGGCATACATAATGAAATACCTTTTCCCATCTGTTTTTTTGTCCAGAGAGCCAATTTGTCATGTTATAAACCCTTTTGATACAAATTTACTTCCAGACTACTGAACTGAGATGATGGCTTGCGAGCCCTAAGTCAGTCAGGAAAAGGGAAGGAAGCTGCTGGAAGAGAGAAGAAGTTGGCATACCTTCCCTTTGTTGAAGTAATGGATAATCTTACGGCACAGACCTTCCTTACGTTGCCACTCTGACTGAGATGGGTAATGCAGGAACTCTCTCAGAGGTCTGTCCTCCCACTGGAGCAACTCACAGTACAAAAGCAAAGTGAATGCAGCCTCTGTAGGAAAGGCAGTTATGGAACACTGAATCAATGACAGCAAATCAACACAGCCAATACTGAAAGGTCACAGACCTGCTTCTGAAACAGTCTGCAATTTCTGATTTACAGTTCGAGAAAAAAAATCTCAAGTCTTAGAGGACCATTAAATTATTCAATTACTTAAAATAGCAGCACATGATTTTTAGGTAAAAATCTGTCAAGTTTCTTTTTACCAGCTACTTGATTTAAATTCAGTCAGATGTTCAGATCTGTAAACTAGATTTGGGGCCTGCAGCTGTAAACAGAGCTTGGACAACACAGCATTAGAGGCCGTACATGTTCCAAGTGCTCCCTCAGCACTGCAATGCGAGGAAATATGACAATATAATGGTGGTTTTGCTAATCTTCCTTTACATTTCATTCTGCTGTTGTGATTTTTTTTGATCCATCTTCTTCAAAGAACACTTTAATGTAAAATTTGGAGTGTAATTCAATAATCATGTGGTCGTGCAGGCATAAACAGACAGTATTTAACTTAAGGGAAGGAGCTGAGCCTCAGCTTCTTGCTTTCCCAACTGCCATAACTGATTCATGCAAATTTTTTCCAAAAGAATGAACCAGATATTATATAACATTGGGAGAGTTAAAAAACGTCATGAGGATTTCAAGCAGACTCCGTGGAATGTCTCCCTCACCTGTGTAGTTCTCAGCCTGCAGGTGCATGTCACACAGCTTGTGGATATAGCGGATGTACATCTCCTCCTTGTTAATCTCAGATTTGTAGAAATTCTGTGAAAGAAAAACCAGAGTTGTTACTCTTGAGACTCTCCCTTCATTCAAGCACTCAGCAGCATCTGTGCATGTGCAAAGCTATTGAAAAGAGAACACATTCTTGGTGGGAAAGAAAAGTAGTAATTCCACATTCACACTGATCTAACCCACTAATTTTATTGTGGCATGATTTTTTCTCAAAATGAAGGTAGTCAAAAGCTGAAAGAAGAGGTGAGAGAGGTTGTAGAACCTCTGTCACAGGGATACACAGAACTCAGCTGGACACAGCCCTGAGGAGCCTGACCTGTCTGGTCCTGCTTTAAGCAGTGAGTCGGACCAGAGGCCTCCAGAGGATCCTCACAATCCTCACCATTCTCTTCTGTCATCCCGGTGCTTGGATTCTGAAGCTACACTTGCCTGACACAGATTCCTATCCCAGCCTTTCCCATCCCAGTTTCTACAACACAGCACAGTATCACAAAGAGATAAAGGAAACATCTTTACCATAAGGTTAACAGTGCAACCGATTTTCTTGTTTTCTGTTTCATCTCCTTTCATACAGTCCCTAAGAAAGCAGAGCAATGTTGAAACAAACATCTGCAAAAGCAGTCCTTTTAAAATAAAACTGAAGCTATCTGATCTTCCAGAGTTTCCCTGGGTGACAAACAACAGATAATTATATATTGCATTTTATATAGTTCCTCTAAGAAAAATTTCTATATTATGGCTTAAATGATGTGAGAACTGAGTGTCCCCCTATTACACGTTTGCCTCTGAGAACAAGCACCTGAAATGACTGCTCCTTCATTTCTTACAAGAATCTGAACAAAGATCAGACAACAGTGGTCAAAAATAACCTGAATGCAAGATCTACTATAAAGTAAAAAACTCTTATTTATCCAGATGTAAACATTTCAAAGTCAAAGGGTTGGCTTCCATAAGTGCAGCTCTGCAGTGTGGTGTGGCACACAAGGATACAACCTGAGGGATTTAGACTGGACTTCTAACTTCTGCATAGGTAAGTTAAATCACAAAATTTATCTTTAGTTTCTGGAATATTTTAGAATTTTTTTCTATTCAAACAGTACAAAAGATTAAATTTTTAAAGCAGGGACACAGCAAACTATCTTGAGAACTACTACAGCTACCAACTGGCAGCTGGACTCTAAGAGATGCCTGTGTATTTCCAAATTCCACTGCCACATTCCAGTTCCCTGTTCTGTTCTGGGAATGACAAATCTGATGCAGATTGAAAATCAATTAAAAACTGATATGTGTTTCTCAATTAAGCATTGAAATGTGCACCTGTGCATCAAAGCTGCCTTGCTGGCAGCTGTTTATCATTAAAAAACAAAAACCAAAACCACACAACACCCCCCACCCTGCTCCCCCTAAAAATCCCAAACAGCTCCCCTGCATTCCCTTTAAATGTGTCTCCAGTACCTGGTTGTGCACAGTAGTTGTAGAGCAGTTGTTGCCAGGAAAAAAAACAGGAGATTGGATCAAGGTGGTAGGGATAACAAAAAGAGCAAACTAAAAAGCACAGAAAAGGGTTTGGGACTGCAGAACACCCAGCCTAGTCAGAGGGTTTCACCTCTAATGAGCAGCAACAGAAGAAAAAACTATTTGAACACTTGTCAGTAGGCTAAAGATAGAAGTATCTGGGGCAGTTCTATATAGGTTCAAATTGTCTATTATTAAAAAAAAAACCCTCTGAGTGTGTGTGTATATATAAATCTAAAGGTAAAATATTTCCTTGTAACTAAGTCAAAGCTCAGCTGCATTAACACAACAGTCCTGCAAACTTCAGTTCAAAACTAAACCAAGGCTGCCTAATTTATAGTGAAATCTTGCCCAAGAGCCTTGCCCAGCTGATGTGTCAGAGTTCCCAGATGGAAGTTCTCCAGCCCTGTATGAGGCATCCAGCACACCTTGGTTCAGTGAGGCTTTGGGGATCACTCTTGCATTTAACATCTATTTTGCTGAATTAGGTGAGATCATTTCAGTGACAGAAGGAATGAATGTTTTAGCAGCCTGAATAAACAGTACAAAACTATCAGGAATGAGCACACAAAAATTAGAATAAGGGCTCTAGAGATGAGGATTTGGGATGTTTGCTCAGAACCCAGCAGTGATGAGTTTGGCTTTCATGTATGCAGCTTGACAGTCAATAAAAATATTCCCTGTAGGAATTTGGTACCATATCTTTACAGACTTCTTATGCTTAGAACATGTTATTGCTGGTGCCAGATACCTGTAGTCGAGCAGACGCTCCATGAGACGAGTGACGGATGTGACAAAGGAGATTCCAGTCTCCCGCCAAGTTTCCTGCTCAATCTTCTCCAGCAAACTTTGGAGATGGAAAGACAGCAGGTGAGGCTTCCAGGGAAATGGTACAGTGCATGCACACTGATACAGACAACTTGGTTTCTCCCTCATAAAACAAATTCCAAAAGAATTACCATCTTACCTGGGATAAGGCCCAAAGAGTTGGGTTCTACTCCAGGCAGCATGAAGCAAAGACAAGGAAATTACAGAATTGACAGGAGAAGGGAAAATATCCTCACACTGCCATTTAACAGATACGAAAAAGAGCAACGCTCATGGCAGTACTTGCTTCCCACATTACCACCTGTAGCTTAAATACTGCTAGCAGCAGTGAGAAACTGAAAAGGAGTCCAAACCTACTGCAAGTATTTCTTCTTTGCTCATCCCTCCATAAACTTTCATCTCTAATCAGCAACCAAGCAACCCTGAATCACAACGTATTTAAACTGGAAATAAGAGCAATCTGCTCCTGCCTAGCATAGACAATATAGTGAGCACCCATCTCACACAGTTGTGAAGGAAGAGAGAAGGCTGGAATGAGAACAATAAACATTGTGTTTAAAAAGTGAAGAAAGAAAGCAAATTTACGTGCCAGTTTCCTGAAACTGGATTTCCAGTCAGAGAACTTGCCACTTCTGGGAAAGAAATTCTGTTGGGTGTCACATCCTCCAAAGAAGCAAACTCTTCAGTAGTGGGATGATTTGCAGCTGAGAGAGGCAATTCCCTTCTCAGCAGTAGAGCTGAGACAGTAGAATTCAGGGTCAACTGTTTTTTTCACACAGCATTTACTAATTTATGGAATTTTTTCCTCAAATTGTTTCCTCATATTGTTCTCAGACAAGTCAGTGGCACATACAAAGTAAATGGCTGCTGGAATTCCAGGCTGTGTTTCTTGGTAATACATCCAATCACTCTCATCTAAAAATGAGTAAAAAGCTACAGCCCTTGAATTCTTAACATTTCAGGTAACAAATGTCTTCAGCTGGAGCAAAGGCACATTGTTCCTCTTGCCATGTGAATAAAAATATGAATAGATATTTCCTTTCCTTTATCCCTGAAATAGACTTACATTATCTGTACACATAAGGTCCAAGACTTCCCAAGGCTGAATATACACAAATCCAAACTGAATACATTTCCATACTTCCAGAGGATAAGCACATGGGATGGGGCAGGCTTATCTAGCTTGAAATGAATGAATGTGCAATTGCAAATTCAGAAATAGAATTATTGGTTCCAGCAAAACAAAGGTTTATGCCTCAAACAGCCAGTGTGCTATTGGGGGCCATGTAAAATCGTCTGGAATATATGGCTAAAATCCTGCTAATGATCTCTCTGACTCGCTGGAGTATTAAAACATTTGGGTTAACTGCTCTGGACTGTCAGTTCAAAATCATTCCTTCTGAAATAAACTAGGAACACTTGAAATGAAATTTGGAGACAGATCAATAATCAAAGGTAGTGAAGTGTAAAGTCAAACATAAAATCTTCAAGTTTATCCTTCTGAGTACGAATTGTTGGTGTGAAAGGAAGTGGAAATACAGTGGCACAATGGACTCTGGAGGCAGCAACTGGCAACTGTTGAGCCGACCAAAACATGGCCTTCAAAAACAGGAAGAAACAAAGGAAAATGCTGAGGAAAATCTCCTTTGCTCTAACAAGGCCTGACTCTGTAGATAGTGCACTGTGTCTCTAAACAATCCTGAGGCCAGGATCTCACTCACTGTTATCAGATGAGAGGGGCCCTGGCTCCTCCAGCAAATGAATTTTTGATAGGAGGATGATAACCTGTGCAGTCCTTTATTAGGTGTCACAGAGAGGAGACAAAGAAGAATTTAGGTCTCTATATTATTTTCAGCATTACTTTGCTGAGCCATTCCACGGAAACCTGCCAGGAAGCCCTTTCCTGCCCTCCCCAAAGATCTGTGGCTGCACAGATCAGTGCCTGGACTCTTGCAATGGCCCTGCACAACACGAGGAGCACGAACTGGCAAAGCTTACAGCAGGCTGAAGAGTTCCCTGTAGTTCTCATCACCTTTTCCTTCGGACACCAGGCTGTCCAGCTTATCGATCAACTCGGCTTCCACCTGCAGGAAGAAGCGACCGAATCCATCACTCAGAAACACTTCCAGTGATCCAGTAGATCAGATAAACTGGATCCTGAACTGCAGCAGAATATCCAGCACCACTGCTCTGCTGTGGTGGTTCTGCTGGTGGGTAATTGATTTGCAGACACCCAGGCGTCGTTATTATTAGAAGATTATTTGTTCATTAAACCCCACTTTTTAAGCCTCTATATTGGTATATGACACTTTTGCTTTTTCTTTCACTTACATAAAAGGCCACACCAGCATCATTATGTTTCTCTTAGATTTTGAATACATATCAATTCCCAACCTAAATATGAAGTGTGATATCAGATATTATGATAAAATTGATTCAAGTGCAGAAATCGACATATGTAACATTAAACAAAACAATTTCATGTAGTCAGAAATCTTGCAGAAAACACAGTTTCACTATTAGTGAAGACAAAGGCTCCAAAAGGCTGAAACTATTTGCAGAAATATGGCTTACTTTTATTTAAAGACAAGCATAGTTCGAGCTTCTCTATGTTTTCCAGCTGCCAAATTGCAAAGGAAGTAAAGATGGGAAGGAAAAGCAAATCAGCCAGTGGCACAAACGGACTTGGTGCTCTTGCTGCTGAAATCATTAAAGGGAGACCTGATTTCATCCCTGAATCAGACTGTATTGTTATCCAGCCTTGCTGAAAAAACAACCTTGTTAAAACATGAACTACTGAAGAAAATGTTAAAAGGGCTTGAAAATGAATTTTCAGTCTTTTTATATTTTCTAACAAAAAACTGAACATTCAAAAGATGAAGAGAAGCTCACAATTTAAAAAAAAACCCTCCCTTTGTTTGTGATCTGCAGTGACAACAGAAGTCAGTAATGCCTGTGCCCAGCTACCCAGCATTACACTGGAAAGCAAAGAACTCCCTGGTTCCAGCAGATAATGTTAATGAGGTTTATTATCTCTTGTGGTATTTAACTATTTCTTTCATTCTCACTAATACAGATGATTATTTCATCTTTAACCTTAGAACGTTACAAAATATGCTTCATAAAACAGTGTGGAAATTTGCTCCACGGGTAATTTAAGAAATATTCTTGGAGCTGTAGTTTAGAATACATTAGTGAGTATAAAAATTAAATGAAGATTATGAAGAGTTCATCTTGATACAGAAAATACAAATAGGCCCAGAAACTCAACAGTGACTGTGGGTGCTTAATACTGTAAATTCCAGAGAAAGACTGTTCTATTGTTATGCTAAAACAGGTGGAAAGAGGACTACGATCAAAATGCTATTGCAATAATAATAATAGTAAATAATAACAATCATAGCAATCACGGGAGTTGGAGAGGAAGAAAAACAAGCTCCTGATAATACTTTTCCACGCAGCCTTTAATAGATCAGGTTATGGGAAAGGTCTGCTGTTCTCCTGGAATGATAGATTAGATCTGGCATTTTAATGACTATGCAAATAATTAATCACATGAATTATGATAATTTAATGATGATTTACTTCTTCAGAGCACTTTGCTGCAGATACTTGCCCCCAGTATTGCCCCAGCACAATGACAATGAAACACTGTCATCCGAGGACCCAGTCCCAACCCATCCTTCATTAGCAATGCTCTGCACTTCAGGGATCTGGTTTGCAGTGAAAAATCTGAGCAATTCTCTGACCACGACTGGGAAACAGAATGATGAAGATTTCTCTCCCTGATTTGCAATCAGAGCTCACAGCAGGTGAAAACTGCAGAGCTCTTGGTGGACTTAACCCTTCCAGGAGAGCTGCTGCAATTTCTGAAAATAAAAACAGCTACAAAGTCTGTTTCAAGGCATGGTATAATGATTTAATTATACAATACCACTTCGTAGCTGCAAATTGAAGACAGAGAAGCAGAGAGCACTGTTTTCACAAATACTGGCTAAATCTTTACATCCCCATTTTTGGTTCTCAGTCTGACCCATTTAATGGCTGACTAATAATCTAAGTGAAACCAGTGGGAGCAGTGACAGCCCAGCACGTAGAAAATTCTTTTCCCCGTCTGTGATGTGCTGAGCACATCCCTCCTCTTCCCCATGTTCCTGGGAAATGCAGTTTGCACTGGTTAAACAGTCTTGGGGGTCTTGTGATAATTTTGTGAAGTAGGTCTCAAATTTTCTATTTTATATATATTTACATGACATCTTCACAGTCAGAAACAGATCAACAAATACAAACTCCTTGCTTCCAGCTGGACGCTGCAGACAGAGCAAGAAAAGGAAAGCTTGGGAAGTGCCCTCACCTGTTTGAAGTTGCCGTTCTTTCTCTGCTCCCAGTCCATCATGTCATGGAAGATTGGGATCATGATATTCCGGACTTCTGGTTGTGGAACAAGTGTAACACCCAGAAAGGGGCCAATCATTCCCGGAATAAAGTGAATCTTGTGCTCACCTGTACAACACAAACCAATTGCAATTTAATAAAAGCCTTTGCTATCTGTCACTGAGAAAACAGGGAACCTTTGCAATAATGACGTGTACAAAGTCCTAGGCATGAGCATTACACAAGCAAACATTCTTTCCCTGAAAGACATGAAAAATCAGTATTTGTTTTACACCATTTCTTGCAAAGTCTCTAAGAGCATTTTTAATTTCACTGTGAAAGCAAAAATTGTCAGTGGATTTTACTTGCAAAGGAATTCAAACTGTCAAAAGTAACTGAACTAAAACATACTGACTGGGGGGAAAAGAGGCCAGGGGTACTTCTAATTTCTGAAGATTTTGAAAGGGCTGGTGAGAACAATGGTAGTTAATAGAGCACATTTAGATTTCAAGGAACTTCAGAGCTCTTGGTCCTTAGTGCTGTCTCGATTTCCTAACTGCCCTTGACTGGGACCGAGTGGATCTGCTCCAGGAGGAACCTGAGGCACTTCGCTGAAAATCTCTCCTGAGCCACGTTACTGCACTGCTGCAGAGAGAAACTGAACAAAGCCTGATTTGGAACAGCATCCATTGATAGATATCTGCATCTACACATCTAAAACTGGCTTCTCCCTTCTCAGTTGAGTTTGTCCAGCATTATTTTCTGGGTATTGGATCTCTGTTATCTTGAAGTGCCTTCTATTCCCCACACAGATCCTTTGAACTTGACCAGTTCTGGCTGTATCATTTTAGTTGTGCAAGACAGATCAGGCTTATTCAGTTTTCTTGCTCCTGAAGTCTTCCTGATTGTTGTCTGAACTCTGTCCAGCTTGTCTTGGGTTTATGGTTTTTTTGTGTTTTGTTGTTTCTTTTAGCTGTAGAAAGCAGGACTGGGCAAACTAATCTAGAATCAAGTGCACTTACGGAAAACACTGTAATATGGTCCCTCTCTCTTACTCCAGATTCTCACATTTTTTCTCAAAGATTATGAAATCTTTTTTACTCATGGCATTTTACAGGTAGCTCCCCTTCAGATGATTATCAGCATGTACATTTGTAGTCTTTGTTTTCTTGAACAGCAACTCCTACCTATATTCCTACACATTAAATGTTTGTATTTGGCTTTGTGAATATTTTGCAGCCACATTATCAAGTTACCCAATCTGACTTGTATCACTCCTTTGATCTCTTAATGATTCACCCCTTCTCGTATCCTTGTATTGGTGATCTCTATCAGCAAACATTTTGTTATTTTCCTCTAGAATACAGTGCAGAAGAGAGTTTTGGTGGGAGAAGAGAACTGCTTCTCTTCAGAGAAACAGAGGATTCTGTGATGCCACAAAACATTAAAAAAAATTTAAAAATCTGACAGAAATGGGGGTTTCCTTTGGCTTTGGTTGTCAGGGAGAGACTTACCCAGGTTCTGCCACATGCTGAAGAGCTCATAGGCCATCATCACTCTCATATCGCCGTATCTGAGAGAACAGAGAACAGAGAGAGCTGCCCAGGGAACAAAAACTGGCAAGGCAGTGATGTGAGAAAAGAATCAAATTGTTAAAAAAAATTCAATTCACGTTTATGTCAATGTAAGAATATCAAACAACTTGACTAATCCCTGAACGTGGAATTGGGAGATCTACTTACTCATTTCCCAGGCATTTACACATCCCAGGTTTCATAATAAATCACAGAGACTTATGCTAGGAAAAAAAGGTCTCTTTTTTGAGGTGGGAACCCAACAAAACATGTCCTTACTTATCCAGAATCTTCTTCCTCTTAGGTGGTGTGGCATTTTCAAGTTGGAGACTCGGCTGGTTTATAAACAAAACTGCCAGGCTGAAATAAGAGTTCCACACCTGTGACAAGGGAAGGAATTTTATAACATTACACTCCAAGAGTAAGTTTTAAAGAAGTGGAGAAAGATTCCTGTTCAAGGGGTAACTTCATCAATATGTCTCTTACTATGGAGATACAAATTAACTCTTAAGGATACAAATGGATTGTTTAAACCTTAGCAGGAACTGAAATTAAAACCCCCACAAAAGCAATGCCACTGGCTTTTCCTCTTTGCACCAGAGCACAAGAATGAATAAACTTCGTTACTTCAGCAAATGTTTAAATTGTTTTTCTGTAGGTTAAACAGATTTTCTCTGTCAAGAATCCCCAGAGATCACCTTATATCATGAATGAGAGCCCTATAATTTTGTCTGTTTTCCCAAACAGATGAGTTTTTTGCCAACTTGGTGTGTGCACTTGTCCCTAGGTGCATGTCTGGCAGCTTTTCCTTACTAACACTGAACTTGCTGCCCATCTCCAACTACATCAGGCACAGGACAACACTCCCTAGGATACTGTGTTCCTCCAGGATTTATGTCATCAGCCAGAGAGACCTCTGGGAGAAGAAGATCATGAATTCCCCAAGTTCAGGAAAAGTATTGCCTGAGTTGACATTGCATTATCCATCAGTCTGGAAGACAGCACGTCCCATTAGCCCCATGCTTATGGAATTACTTGTTTCCTTTATGAGAGACTCAATTTTCCTGATTTGATCTCACACTGTATCTGTTCCACTTCCCATCAATTCCTCAGCAGATTCCATTCCCGTCCTTTATCAGTCAGGTCATCTTCCCGACAGACACTCTAATAAATGCTGCAAATATCATCAGCTAATGCAGAGGGCAGCTCCTGTTCCTTTGCTACTGCTGGTTTGAAAAGATGTCAGAACATTTTCTGAAGCAATTCTTACTTTAAAATCGAAGTCCGTTTCTGTGAAATTTTTATGCAGGGCAGAAGACAAGTACTGAACTGTTGTAACTATGATGCTGCAGCCAAAAACAAAGAGAAGAAAACAAAGAGAGAGCATTTGAATCTGGAATACAACATATTACAGTGGTTGGTGGTGCTGGTTTTACTACGGGTACAGAGGTGAGCATTCTTTGTGTAATCACTGTGATATTTACACAGAAGCCACTGTTCTTTCTATGCTTTAATGAACGGTTTGTACTAATTGATACAAGATTATGAACTTTCACTATTATTGTAACTTTTAGCATTTATACAGGAGCATTTAAAATCCTGTCTATTTTGCATGGCTGGGCCATATGACCTCCAGTGAAATGGAATAATACACTCCTTTTCCTCCTGTTTTAAGCAGAAAGATTTTTTTCCCCAGAGAAGAGTAACTCAAAAAGTTTGACCTGTCCTTGTTCTTGACTATACAGTGGTCCTTAATCTCACTCTCATTCAACAAGATATTTGTGAGTATTTTGCCAATTTTTGATTTTTGTGTTATTTTTTGGTGGTGGCTAAACACACCTTAATGAAAGGCAATCAAGGCATGTGATAAATTGAGGAATTAATAAATGGCATGTAGATAAGGCAACAATAGTATCAAAAGAAGAGCACATCTCTGATTCACATGCAAGCAGTACTCCAGCAGCACTGCTAAACCTAACTGTCAGTCTAAAGGTTTGTGGCAAAATTATGCCCAAGGGAACAGGTAACCTGCAGCATCTGAGGGAGCTACTGTTTCAGGTGGATTTTCCTTTTCCTACAGAACTTCATTGAATCTTTACGCTTGAATTACTGAAATCCACTTCTTTCACTTCCCATTAGCAGGGTGGACTCGCAGAGCATTCAGCTCCTCTGAGCAGGCAGCCTTTAGGAGCAGTTCCATGGTGTTTCCTCAGAGTGGGAACCCTCCAGCTGTCAGTCAGTCAGTGGGAATTCCACAGCTAGTTTAGCTAAGGAAACTAGGGAATGATTCCAGCCACCCCGTGTTCAACACTGCTGCCAATCCAAAGAGTACACTACCTAACCCAGCAGAAGCAAGAAACTGAGATAAAACGGAGCATTAAAATGGTAGAAGGCAACTGAATTGAGAAAGAACTGTTAATGTTAATGCTTTGGTGTCATGGCTGGGGCCTTTTTTCAAAATACCTGAGTGCCTCTCCTTGCTCGGCTAAGGAGGGATGTTTATGGGAAAATACAGATGTTCAATGCAGGGATTCCCTGGCAATCGAGGGAGAGGCCCATTAACACCCCTGGGTGTGGGGAGCTGGGCCTTGCCCTGTGTGCTGGAGCTGCTGGGCCCCTCACCCTCAGGGCAGCTCCTTCAGCTCAGCTTTTAACTCCAGACTCTGAGAATACTGGTGGAGTTTAACAGACCCATAAACACACAGATTTGGTCCAGACTGTTACAGCAACAGCAGAATGAGGACAAGTGCTCCAGGATTCCTGTCTTGATCCTCATGTCTCAGTCTGAGGAAAAACTCTGCGCCCCAGGCTTTAACTGCCACAGAACGGCAGCACTTTACACCGGCTTCTCTACTCACTTGCTGGTCAGCAATCTCATCACCATCCAGTCTCGAGGAAAGACACTCATCTTCATCAGGTTCCGAAACACACAGAAAATCTTCAGGAGGAACTCCTGTCACACAGAGAAAAAAAATTAAAAATCAGCAGCAGTTGCAGGTGAATCTATTTGCTTGATTGCAAGAGAGACAATTAAGCTAAGTGTGCTCTACTTGAGCTTTGTGTTGCAAGGCCATTCACCTGGAAACATGGAAGCGACATACATCGGAAAATGGCTCTATTCCTTTTGTTTGCACCTAATACACAACTTGCAGCTTCTTTAAAATCTTCACTTCTACAGGGAGATGAAAATCTTCCCTATGTGCATAATTGTATATGACTTCTCATATTATCACCCAGAGTTCCATTGCAAGTCAATTTGCAGCTATTTTCAAATATACTGCACTCATAATCACTTTTTTATGCATTCATTTTATTAATTTATCTGTCCAAATTTCTTTGGACTTACGTCACAATTTGAGAACTAACCACACCCCCGAGCCCAATAAAACTCCTACATACACTTTCTAAAATAGTAACAGAAAACCCCATTTCTGGCAACACACAGCAGCAAAGAGCTCTTAGACAAATTCCCCTGAATGTTTGCTTTCCAAAAAAAAAAATCCCCAAACCTGAAGACATTTCTGGTTTTTGACCACCTGCACCTCCATGTCTGTACAGAACAACAGTGAGGATCAAATGTGACAAGTTGTTGGCTTTGCAAACTATGATTTTATTGTTTTGTTTTCCTTCCACACAAAATCAAAATGGCAGAGAAAGTGGCAGAGCAGGGTTTCTTCAAAACCATCCTACCATCATGCCTTAATGGCGGGGGGGGTGATTAATATCTTGGTGTAACTGAGCTCAGGGTAAAGCATTAGAAGCTCCTTGACTTTTGGCCTCATTTTGCCCGAAGTGTAACAGCGATAAGTGAATAAAATGCCTTTCCATGCCAGAAAAAGTATTGGAAATATTATTATGGCCATATTTGATGGGGGAAAAAAAGTAATGTATAAAATCTTCAGCCTTTGTGATACTCTTGGAACATATACTCAGATTATCAGAGATACAACCGTTCTTACGGGCATAAAGACAAATTTCAATTCAATGACCTTTCCACAAGTCTGACATAAGAACTATAGTTTAGCTGGCTTTTAAAATATCTATTAAAATTTATTATGAATTAATTTACCAAATCATTTTCCTGTGAGCAATTTGAAAGTTACCAGAAAGGCAGCAATCTCAGATAACTATCAACCTGAGATACACTGAACCCTGCAACCTAAAGATAAGAATTTTATCATCCCAAATTCATCTCCCTGATTTATTCAGCTTCTCTACATGCACACGAAATATTTAAAAGCTGAAAGTCTGTCCAGAAAGGACTTCTCACTGCTTCTCCATTTCATTTGTTAAGGTAGCAGAAGTCCCTGCCACATTACATTGTTCTTAATTGTGCATATTTTATTGAGTGCTATGCTAAACAAAATCATTTAATACAAAAGCTTGTCTTTATTTATAGGATTATTCTGCCTTTTAAACAGGCTGTTGTCAGAGATACTCCTCTTCCCTATGGAAGCTGAGGAAAGAAGTTCTGCTGGTGTGAGATGTGAGATGTGCCATTTCAAAATATCAGAGGTCTGTGCCCCTCACCACCCCCTGCTGTTCATGGAGTGCCGTAATTTCAGCTGATGTTCACAAAGAAGCGTGCAGCAAGTGGAGTGGTAAGGTTACAGCTTTCCCAAAAAAGATTTCATCTGCTCGAGACATTTGTATTCCTCAAAAGGCTTGAAATTCTCTTCTGGCATAAAATCAATACCCTTTGTAAGAAAGCTCCAGTGCATACTGAACATCTAGCAAAATGCTATACAACAGCTGACTCCACATTCACGGTGTCAAAAAAACCCTGTTCCTCTGCCTATGTTTTATAGGTAACAATTACAATATGCTTTATGTCTAACAACATCTACCCTGGGACTTTATTTGCTGTTATAAAGATAATTCGGTGCCCTCTGGTCTTAAACCGTTTTTTTGCAACACTACACCCATGATTATAAAAGTGAAAGGAAGGTCCCTGAACAGAGTGCCAGTGGATGGCAATGATTTACAGGGCAAGTGATGCTCGAGGGATTCCCCTCTGCTCTCCCATTCTGAGGGAATCACCCTACAAACATCACATCCTTTTGTACCTTCAGTTCATCCTTGCTTTGGAAGTTGTCCAGTAAGTGCTGGAAGTGAGTGTCTGACATCTGACGAAGCAAAGATAAAAGGCAGGAGACATATTCTCCCTGTTGACCAAATGAGAAATTCTTTCATTCAGACAATCTGGAATTCCATAGATACAAAGCTTAACCTGGGGGAAGGTATAAAGGGAGGGGTCTGAAATGGCCCCAATGCCTATGAGGGGACAGCTGACATGCACAGAGATTGAAAGTACTGCAGGTTAACAGTCCTGAATTACTGTTAATACAGGGATACACCTCCAGGAGGCTCCTCCACAGATGCCAGTTGTAAAGGTCTTTTAATTAGTTGTAGTCTAATCAAAAATCATTTAAAATTATCAATACAGACATTAACAAATTGCCCTCCAAGCATGCGGGTTTTGACAACACCTTTTCAGGTACTTAATAGACAGTGTCTGTCAGAGATGTGACTGCAGCTCATGCCAACAGACCAGCAATTATTTGAACTGATTGACTCAGACCAGTAAAGCAATGACAGCTTGGGATCAGGCTGGGCTACAGAAGGTGTCTGGAAGCTTGTAAATATATGGCTTATTAGTGTTCACCAAGTTCTGTGCTATCAAAGCTCCAGTACTGACAGGACTGCAGTCAGATTTCCTGAGCACAGTCTGGGTGAGCCTACATGAGCTACAATTACATTTCTGTAATTCTGCAAAGCAGATGCACCCTAACCAGTTACCACAGCATCCCAAAGTGTTTTCCAAAGAGGAGCTCCCCCATTTTACAAATCTGAAAGCAAAGCACAGAGAAGTTAAGCAATCTGTCCAAGAGAACAAGCAAGGTGGTGCCAAGAACATCAGGACTGGGTCTGTTGACTGCCAGTCCCTTGCACAACACTATTTTTTTCTGCAACAAAGAGCAACTAATTTGGAAAATACACAAATCTAAGCCATATCTAATAAGAATCCGTATATCACTGTGCTGTGAAATGTAAATGGAGGAGCAAATACAAGGGACTGTGCCTTCCATTTTATTGTTTTTCTAATTGGCTCAAGCATCCACCCAGAAGCTTTGACATGGGTTGTCCCGATAAACTTTCCAGGGCTGAGCTTCACTAGCAAGAAAGATGTGCTCTTTTGTGTGGGCTGGCATGTGGTAAACAGCAGTAAGTCGAATGGCAGCAGTAAAAGGAAACTGAGATATTACTGGACATTTGCAAGCCAGTGCCTTTCTTGTCCTGTATCAAAGAACATCTCGTTATCCGAGCTAACGAGGGAAGATCCAACCTTCTCTCCTGGGTGAGAAGTGCACCTCAGTGCACATCTGCCCCCAGCAGCACTGCTGAGGTTTCAGCCATTTGCTGAAAAAACAAGTCTAAAAAAAGGATGTTCTGAACAGCAGCTTAACATCCTACATTGTGCAAAAGCTGCATTAGAGACTCTGACAAACAAAAATAGACTAAAATAGGCTAGAATAGAAAAGGGCACAAATCCAGGAAAGAAGAAGGCTGAACAGCAAAATTCTATTCTTTTTCTTCTCTTCCACTGCATGTCAAAGAAAAATTTCTTCCCTGTGGCTAACACTGGCAGGCTGGGTAAAGTGGTGGCTTCTCCCACTAAGCTCAACAGCTCACTTGACTTAGGATCTGTTAATTTCTTTAGAAAAAGCATGTTGTGTTTCATTTGCATGAAATAATCAATGACCCAGGACAGAAGCTCTCCAGGGTGTTTAGCAAAGGGATTTAACCACAGAGCTCTGTGATATCCCCAGTTTTGGGGATCACAGCCTGATATTCATATAGCCCGTGGTGATACCACCTTAGGGGTGAAGCCCCAGGCAGCTCCCCAGTACCTCAAGTTTTAAGCAATAATTCTCAATCACAGCTGCAAAGACAAACAAGAAAACAATCTGGAAATCCACTAAAGCCTCCTGAGCTCCACTGCTTCCTGCAGCCTTCACTAGTGCAGGGAGGAAGGAATGGGTTTGTGGCTTATTAAGGGAAAGAGACAAAGCCCTGGGCATTCATGCAGCAGAGATGATGATGAGGTGCCAGTGGTGGTGAGGGACTGAACCAGAGGTTAGAGAAGCAGGAAATAGAAACTGATTGTTAGTTACTAACAGTGATTTCTGCTGTGCACTGCGGGCAGCGCTGCCCTCTTACCGCCTCCTGAGACTGCGATTTACTCATGATTGTGAGCAGAGTTTGTAACAGCACATCCAGGAGGCTCTCCACCATCATCTCAACCTCCTCCACGACATCTCCTTCCTACAGCAAGTGGTGAGCAAACAGACAGTTAGAAACTGGAGAGATGGAACTGTTAAAAGACAGTTCTTCTGAGTCAGCCATACCACAGAGAGCTCCGTAACAGGTTCAAAGAAGTACAATCAAATTCCTCACTGGTACCAGATGCTGTTGTTCTGTCAGTGTGTGTGTGTGTGTTACCTTGACAGTCTCTGATGGAAACATCCAGGGCCACAGCCATAAAGGTTAGTCTATAATCAAAGGTCTAGAACACAACAGGAGCAGATTACGTTCAGGAACCTTTACTCCATGGCAGTATGATTTCAGCTTATTTCCATGATACCTTTCATCTCATTCCTTTCACACAGAACTATGACTTGTAATTGGAAATACACATTGGTATGAATTATATTTAGAACCATGAGCTTCCTACTTTAGTCAGGTGGGGAAACTTCAACACCCCCTCTTCGTGAGCATTGCTTTAAATGATGTAGTTACCATTTCAGATCAGAGTATTATGACCGTCAAAGCTGGGTGTTGAAACTCAGCAGCAATTTCCAGAAGTAAGTGGGATTTCATTGATTGGATAATTTTAGAGTATTCTTTTAATGTGAACCACAAAGTGCTAGTTACTGTCTCTTGCAGAACTATGAGTCCTTGAGCTGTGCAGAACTTTTAAACTCCAGTGACATCTAAGTTCTGGGCTTGCATGAAGAAAATTAAACAGTGTCAAAGCTGCTGAAGGCGTGTGTGTTTCCCCCCTCCTAACAGCAAGAACACTGTGTAATCAGGATGCTCTGAGTCACACACACAGAGCCAGACCCTCATTTCAGATGTTCTCCTGCTGACAGCACAATTTTGTTTTTAAAAGGTTCTTTGAAAAACTTGTATTAACCTATAAAAATCTCTCAGACTTCGTTTTACTAAATCACTGGTGCAAATAAAAAATTAAAATCAAGCAGCAGATTTACCAAAGAACTGGTCTTGATTATGGAGAAGATACTACTGAGGATCCCAGAGCAGATAAGCAGCTCCTTCTGCTGTCGTAGGTGAAGGTGAATGTGGTGAAGGACTACAGGCAGCAGGATGCGCCGGGACTCTGAATGAAGGAAAATAATTTAAAATTTAAGGAAAGAAAATATTTACAAACAATTACAATGGATGGCTTCAACAAAATTCTGTGGTGTTATCATTCTCACCTTGTACTGAGTACGATAATTTAAGTGCACTAACCTGAGGTCCTCACTACAAGAAAGAGAAACCCAGTGGTGCTTTCTGTTTTCCACTGTTACCTTCATAACTTCTTTCATTCAGACTTTTATGTATGAAATACACTCACAATCTTCACCCAATTTCCACTGAGTTCTTAAAGTTTTTTTTAATGCTGATTTTTAAAGTATATGTAAGCAATAATATATTTAAGTAAAATTTTAAGAATTTAAACAATTACTAAAGTGTTGAGCTAAAGAAATACTAAAGTTATAATGTAAAGATTAAAGATACTTTAGAGGAATGTGGTGGGTTTCTCACATGACTATCCCCTCTGTTTCTCAGGCATAAGCTGGCTGGAAAGGAGGTTTTCTTCCTGTCCATGGTAAGAGCAATGCAAAGTTTGACGTGAGATTTGGCAGTTTTAATAATTTATTTGATTTTTTAATGTATGTTTATCAACATATCGGAACTCCAGTTTATCTATGATGGATTAACAAACATTTCCTACCATAGGGAAACTTGTATTTGTGTTGAACAGAGTTACAGAATATTCTGAGTTGGGACACACAAGGATCATGGAGTCCAACTCTGACGTGAAAGCCCTTGTGAAAAGAGGGATCAAACCCCTAATGTTGGCATTATCAGCACCCTGCTCCAACCAACCGAGCTAATGAATACATTCATCAACAATGCTGCCAAGAGAAATAATTACCAACATAATTGGCATTCAGCAGGGAATTGTTTGCAACAAAGCCACTGCAAAAGCACCCGAGGCGTTGCTGCCCTCAGCGAGCAGCAGGCGTGAGCCGCGGGGCCCGGCTCACCTGAGAAGGAGAAGAGGCGGCTGTCGACCGTGCGGGCGATGGACTGGAGCTTCACCACGTCCATGGACTGGCCGATGTGCACCGTGCTGGGCATGCTGCCCAGCGTGCCCCGCACGAACTCCGCCACCTCCTGCACCGTGAACATCTGCAGCAGCTCATCGAAGATGGCGGGGAACGAGTTCAGCAGCGCGGCCTGCGGATACGGGACGGGCTCAGCGCCTGCAGTTCCCGAGCCGCAGCTCGGCGCGGTGGGGTGGGAACGGCAGGAACAAGGAATGAAGGGGCTGCAGAAAGCTGCTACGGACTGTGCTATGGCTGGTGCTCGTGGTTTGGGGTACCTGGAGCTCAGAGTGACCAAGTCGCGTGCAGGATAGGGAAATCAAGTGCTGCTGCAATAGGAAATCTTAGGATAAGTTGCACGCATAGATACAGCTTCAAAGGGCTGTATTTTAGGATACAGCTTATAAAATAGAAAAAAATTGAGATATCAGAGAACAGAAAATAGTCCATATTTGTTGATTTACTTTTTTCGGTTAATACAACACTTCTGATTAGAGAGTTCTATACCAATTGTGTGAACGAAGCAATTACCTAAGGCAGTTAAAACCTCTTCAGAAAATATTCTGAAGTGAAGAACCTGCTGACAGACCCTTAACCAGCTCTGCCATGTGACATTCCAGGATTTCTGCAGCAGGGGTGGGGTGTGAGTCCATGTGAAAGAGGCATCACATCATGCGAGTGTGCATGTGATTCTTGCAGTAACAGATATTTCCAGTAAGCTAGAGCTATCCTTGAAAGTGCTTCTTAAAGTCCAGCAACAAAAAACTCTTCATGTTTTATTTCCTATTTTCCAATTAATTTCTTCACAAGACTAGAAAATCCCATCCATCACCCTATGCCCGAGTTCCGCACACTTGGTGTCCTATCAAACAACTGCCACCACTTCGAATGTTTTAAATTTTTCTCTTCCTCTACATCCTACCCAAGCTCCATGCCTGCTTCCTCATTATAACTACTTAAATTCCCAGACAGTTGCTTTCTTGAATCAGCCTCACCTCCACTCTTCCCTTCCTGCCATTCCCACCTCCCTTTCCTGAACCTCTCCACACAAACCCCAGTGATTTCCTGCACAAGTTCAGATTTACCAGACTTCACTGCAGATCTCTGTTCAGCTTTGCCTTTCCAGAGTCTCACCACTATCAGTATTTCCTTTTCCTCAGAGATTTTTTGTTTTCTCATTGCATAAACATTTCTGTATCTCTTCCATACTTTTATGACTCTCCTAATCCATATAATCCCAGCCTCCTTCTTTGCCAAGTCTTTTTTCCTTCAACAGTGAAATCTATTTAATAGCATTTGAGCAAAATCTAAGTTATTTTTACAACTAACACTGTAGAGCTCATTAAATTATTCTGAATATAAATTTACCTCCTTCCTCTTCCACTTGTTCTCTCTCAAAGTCTAATTTTGATACAATCAACTCAGATTACACAAACCTCACAAGGCCTCCTGGGTGTTGTCACGTATTTGTTCCTACATACCTACAATATACTAACAAAATAAGTAAGTATACATCATTTCAGTAGCTCCTGATACTCTTAGAAGGCAGTAACAGCCACAAATCCAGTCACTGTCTTTATCTTTGGGATAATACAAGCAGAATTACAATATTGGCCCAACAAATCCTTACAGGAGTTTTCCTAAACTTTGTTATTTATAAAGCAGAAGGATTTCTTTATAACCCATAGCAATCCAAGGGAAGGCATGGGATCTCTTCAGGAAGATTTGGAGCTGTCCTGAGGCGACATCATTTCAACAGTTCCTTGAAGGGTCCATTATTGCACAACACTATAAAATATGCTGGAACATTACTCATGTCAAATTAATTGCCTGGGAGGAAGGAAATCAGTTTTACTCTCATTGCTGGAAAGAACTGAGACACTGAGACCTCTCAAATATCCTGGAGAAGAGGACAAGTGTGAGGGAAATGAGGTTTGCCAGGGCCTCGAGCATTTCTGTGGGTATTTAACAATTGTCCAGATTTCCAGAACTAATAATCAAATAAGAAACAAATGCTTGGCTCCCCTGAACAATTTGACTTATATAATCTTGTGTACACCTTCAGTACTGCCTTTTTGGTGTGTGGATGCCATAAACTGCTCCATTAATAACTGAAATATTCCACATCTCCATGTTTTAAAGTACCAGCCACTTAAACATCAAACTCTGGTTTATATGCAGGAAAAGAGTGTTTGGGGTAGGGAAAAGAGATTAACTAGGAGGGGTAGGGAAAAGAGATTAACTAGGAACATCCACCATGAAACACTTGAGCAGTCCTGGGGATCATTACTTACAGAATTAAATGTTGGCCTTGTTGTGCCCCCACATTTTTGTGGGGCACCTGTCCCGGCTCCGCTCGCCTGCCCTCCAGGCTGGGAGGCCTACGGGGCAATGGGATCAGGGGGCAACACAGTGGCAAGGGGGAAACAAAAAGTAAACTTTTCAAAGATTCAACAAGGACAGGCTTTACAAATTACAAAAGTTCAAAGTAAGAAATACCATAGTGAGAGAAAGGAGGAAAAAATTAAAAAGAGAAACAAAGAGAAAAAGGGAAAATCCCCCAATCCTCAAAGTGAGTCTCCCTCTGTATTTGGGACCAACACAACTGGAAAACATTCGTAAGATGCTGTTTCCATTCACCATCACTTTGTCTGCAAAATTCTGTGCACTGATTTCTCTTGTTCCTGGCTCATCTTATTATACCCACTAATGGGTGATTAAATAAAACATTAGAGCAGCTGTTCTCAAAATCTTTCAGAGCAGCTCCTTAAGAAAGAGATCACTCCACTGGCAGCTTCCTGAACCAGCAGAGTCACTGCTTGGCTGCAATGTTCACAGCAGCTGCTTCTTTGGCAAAATACAGCAGGTGTTCCAAACATCTGTAATTCTGCATTAGTGATTCCAAACCACCTTCATGTTACCAGGGAGAGCTCTGGGTGCTGCATTCTGACATTCCCTGAGCAGAGGCACAACACAGCATGTTTGACATTTAAAACTTAAATGCAGGAGTATGTAATGGAGTACAGTGGTCTGTAAAACTGAACCCAAAACTCAGCAGCATCCTTACTCGCTTCGAGTATTGTCTTCAGCCCACATGGAATCTTCATGAAGTGCCCTGGGCCACGTTCAAAATGATGCATTAAATATGAGTATGGGCATCACAACATGTTTGTGGTCAGGCTGCACAAGTCTGACTGTAATTTTAGCACATGCTGGAATTAAGCTAATCTGAGTGCAAATACATCAGTTGAACACCTCACTGTGATGCTGCTGTGACTGTAAGTAGTGATTTGAAGTACTATAATGAAAGATTTAGAAATTCTTGAGGCCAACCATAAGACACAGGAATGAGAGAGACTTGAAAATGCAGTTTACTTTTGCAAACAGCAAAAATCGTATTCTCGTGTGAGAAGTCACTTCCCCCTAGAGAGCCCCCAGTCCAGCTCACCTGTGCAAAGCTACTGTCTAATACCATTAATGGGTGTCTCGTTTTCCAGCATCACCAGTTTGTTGGGGGGAGAACTCCACTGACCTGCATTTAATCCCCATGTGCCCACACCTCCTACCCCTGCAGGAACAGCTGCCTCGTGGTTTGCCAGTGGGAGTGTAGGAAATAGCAAACCTGTGTGAAGATGAGAGTCTCAGAGCTCCTGCTGTCCAAGCTGAGCACAAATCTGATGGACTGGAAAAGCTCCTGGATGCTGGAGCGGAACTGCTCCTCCTCCATTCCACAAGTAGCTCTGGAGTAAAGGATCCGAGATTGGACAATGAACTTGAAAAGATATTCCAAGGCCTTAAGGAGCAGGAGAGGGAGGAGATCAAGATAGAGAAAAAGAGAGAAAGAAAAATAAAGGAGCTTTAAAGAGAACCAGGAAAGACTCTACATGCATAATAACTAAATTCTTGAGCTTTAGAAAGGAGAATGAAAAACAGGTTTTATAAGTTACATAATTCAGTTGGGGAAAAGCTACTCTTAGGCAAGTACCCATTCTCAACCAATCATCTTTGTTACTTGCATGTCCCACTAACAGAAGAAGTATGCATTTACATCAAAGAGACAAATCTGAGTTACATAATTTGAGGAAAATTTTGGTCAAGGTAAGAAACTTCTGGTTTTCTCATGACTTGGCACAATGACTGAAGTATCTGAAGAAGCTGCTCTGTTTTCTTTCAGAATTTTGTACATGGCATTATTTAGAACTGCATTTATTTGGCAGCAGTGCCCATGGAGAAGACACATTGTTCTGAGCAGCTGTAACAAGTCACCGTCCCATCAACAGTTCTGAGACAGCAGCCCAGCAAGGTGACACTTCACACACCTCCTTGATACTGGCTGTGCACAACTGTCAGCACCAGAATGCACCAAATATCAGGGACATCACACTTCACCCCTTCCCTTAGTGCTTAACAGGATTCACCAGCAAAGCAGGATTAAGGGAAGACATAATGCATAGTTTGATGATAGCCTCAAAACCCGGCACAGGAAAACAAAAGGCTGGAGATTCAGCAATCATAGGCTGTACAGAAACCTTAGTGATATTTCACTGTATTCCATGGAAAGTATTCTTGTCTCACTTCAAACTGGAAGTTAATTCAAATACAAATTTTGCCCTTGCGATATTTTTGCACCCATAAGAGTCCCTCACTGAATCACCACACAATGTGCACAAGTATGAATGCTGTGTTGTAAGTTTTAAAATGCCAAAGCTTTAAGGATATAGAATGGGAACGTGAAATTCCTCATAAAGCCATAATGGATTTCAAAATGCCTTGGATTTCTTACATCCCTTTTTTCCCCCAGAAATTATGGCAACTTTGGTAATTCACCAGTTATACTTCTGAACTAAACCATCTGACCCTGAACCTTCTTTACACCAAAGAACTTCATCAGGAAATAACAGCTGTGTTCCTGCCTCATTTCCAGACAAAGGCCAGTTGGTTCCCAGTCAGCTCTCCGAGGCTGACATCCCTGTGCTACCACCAAACCCAGCACATGCAGTGCTGGTAGGAGCTGCTTTAAGGGTTCAGTACACACAACCATAATTCTCATCTGAAGGCTCGTAACTTCAGTGTGAGGATTAGGTTTTGCAGTGAATCAGAGCATTTATGTGTGAAGCTCCATAATCCCTGTGGAAGGTGAGATAGCAGAGCTCAAAACACTGCACTTCCTTAGCACAGACAACGAGCCCACACAGGCAGCGAACCAAAGAGTTCCCTGTGTTTGCACACGTGGCTGGGATGCTAAAAACACAAACCAAGTCTTGGTAGCACAAGTCAGCACCTGGACTGACTTTGGCTCTTGCTACCCACGGCATCACAAAAACAATGTGCATTTGTGCCTGAAGACGTATTAGTGCACTGAGATAAAATCCCAGCCTTTGATGATGTTCAGCATGATATAAAAAATCAGTGTTGAATTAAAGGAGGTCCCTTACAAACATGGTCTTTGTGCATGTTCACGTAACATGTGAGCACCTCTGCCCTGTGACCAGCAGCATAAAGACTCAGGGAAAACCTCCTGAGGGAGAAAAGCCCTTGCTGTTGGTTCCCCAATCATGGCAAAACCCACCTATGGTTCTACTACTGGAAGATAACTGAAGCTGGGAGGGCATTTCCTAGGCACACTTCCTAAGTTTTTTATTTCCTCAGGGACAACAAAACTGGCTGTGGAGCCATTCATGGCCACTTGGTTACAGAGGTCCCCTGGGAGGCACAGGCAGCTGCTCCTGGATGCAGCTTTTGTGGAGCTCAGTGTAGGGTACAATAAAGGAGCACGATGCTGTGTTCTAGGTAGAAATGTCCTTTCAGCTATAGCTCCTCCAAGTTGAACAGGAGTTTTTGAGAATTAAGAGCAGGCTTGAGGGAGATGAGAAATTTTAGAAATCGTTTAGGACTTCGTTTGCTAATGCCAGGTTGGAAATCAGAATCCTGTGGGACATCTGCATGTCCATCATGGATGTACATGAGCAGCCAGGAGCCAGAAGAGTGCAGAGTATTCCAGCACCAGTTTCAGGGCACTACACTGAACAGCTAATTCAGGGAAAAAGGGATACAGAGCTGTTCTGTTTTCTCAGTCAGAGAACCTCTAATGCAAGGAGTGTGGTGAACATAAAGACCACAGAAAACCCCAACAGCAGAATCTGGTATTAGTAATGACACATCAGCAATGATAGTGGCTTTGGTACAAACTTGCTCCAAATGCCTGAAATAAAATCTGGAAACAAAGGAAATCAATCACTTCACTGTAATGGGAGAAGATGAAGACCTGAATCTGGGCCTGCAAGAAATACCTGCAAAGGCAACTGTCTGAATAAGATGTGACAGCAGTGTGGGTGGCAGAGGATGTGCTGTCAGGTCTGCACAAACTCTGGTGGTAATTTTAATCCCTGTGCTTGGAAAGGCTTGGGCTGTCAGGTCTGCAAACTGACCTCCCCCTCAGAGGGAACAGCCATGTTCTAGGCCAGCACTTGAGAGCCCCAGAAAGCAAAGAGCTGCCTTGGAGCCTGAGACAGAACGTACCATATTCACAAGCTGCCTTCACTAACCCCAGCTGCTCAAAGACTTTCCAGCATTCCTGTTGTTACTATTTCCAAACAGGACTGCTATGAGGCTCGACAAATGCAGATCACATAGGGACAATATGCTACATCTCTATTTGCTGCACTGCATAAAGCACTAATGAGTGGTTTGAGAGGCAAGAAAACCTCCTCGAAGTAATTCCAGCTAGAGATGATCTTCTCATCTCATAACTTTAACAGCTTTCTTTGCAATTAAAAAAAAAAGACAGAAAAGGATAGAAAAAAAAAAGAATGAGAATCTTGCTAATTTCTTGAAAAGGCATCTTTGCCCTATTTTTACCATTCCTTGTGAATCTCTGGTTGAAAATTACAAAGAAGATGTTTCTAAGCATGTAAATATCTACAAAGACAAAGCAAGCACTGCTGTAATGCCCTTGTATTATCTGAATCCTAGCAAGGGATCTGGACAGTGAGAGGATGGCACTGGCAGTGTCCTTCACCCGGGAGAGGTTTCACCTCTTTGTACTGACAAGTGACAAAACCCAGGTGCTGATCACTGCCACTGCTTCCAGCTCTCCAAGTGCCCAGGCTCAGGTGTTGGGACACCAGCCCCCTTGGAGGCAGAAGGTGCAGGTGGGCACTTCTTCACTCATTCACTCAAAGAAAAACATCTTCCTGCAAATGTTGGCATCTTGTATTTACGCACTTGACACAGTGACTTCCTGGCTTACCATTACACATGGTAAATTTATTCTCTGATTTCTCTGTAATAGCACCAAAACATTCCTGGTGTTTCTCACAGCTGTGCCTCCCTGGGACCTCGTGCTCCCATCACAGAACCATAGGTCAGGTCCTGTGCTGTTTCAGAGGATTTCCATCCAGTTAAACACTCATTTATCTGCTGCTTAAAATATTCCAGAACTTCAACCCGTGGCACAATGGAGCTGTGGCACAGCCAGAAATGAAGAGCAAAACTTTGATCCACAGCACCCGTGCCGGATACATTCAAAACCACTGCTGCTGGGATGGCAAGGCGTGGGCCACATCCATGGAGTATTCAGGCACTGCCCATGGATGTAAGTCCCACTTAAGCTCTCCACAGGGTTGCAAAAGGGCTTAACGGGACAGAATTCTTTCAATTTTTTTCTGCACAAGAGTGAATCTCCCCCTAAAACTAAAATTGTGGCTAGATATATATATATACATAAAAAATCCGGTAAAACAATTATAAGAAGCCAGTGCCACACTACCCTTGATTCCATTTACAGCTTCCCCAGCCCTTCTGTGGTCCCAGAGGAACAGACAGCAGTGCTTCCACTGGATACCTACTCTCATTGCCTCCTGGATGTGGTCCTGGCGCACGAGCTCGGCCGAGCGGTCCATGTACCACTTCAGACACCGGATCAGCTCCCTGGGGGAACAGGCAGTGAAGAGGAATCTTCAGCACCAGTTTTGACAGTCATCAAACATTTTGATTTTAGGGAGAGATCTCTAAACCAGTCTCATTTCACTTTATTTCAGTGGTCAGTTACAGCTGTCCTTGATACTGAATTTACATAGTATTTACATTTATTTAAGTTTCAAAACCAGAAAATAATTTCTTCTCTGTAATTGACTTGGAGCATGAGGAACACTAAGAGAACATAAAATAGATGTTATTAGAGAGACAGCTTTGATAAAGGCATGGTTCAAAGACCAAAATATACTTTTGTTTTAATAAGTAATCCCAGCTCTCATCTCAGTAAGAAGCTTTTAGAAACTGAGATCACAAAGAAAATACCTGCATCTATTTTTGCTAAGTACACGATACCATCTGGACCAACTTACAAAGGTGTATTAAACCCATGTTTTATTTCAGACATCAGACTACCAAAAACATTTGTTTTGTCTGAAAGAGGTGCTAGTTAATGCAAAGCAGAACACCTTTTTACCCTCTGAACACAACTGTGCCTTCTAGTGTTGTGTATTATCTATGGGTTTTTACCTGCCATTGACAGAGTATTTTTTTATATTTTAATTACACAAAAATGTGAATTGCTTAAAAGAATCAAAAGAAGTTATTAGCTGTTTTTAATAGTTTCCTGTGGCCAAAGACAGAATCTGCTCAAATATACAAAAGCAATGGTCTAAAAGAAAGAAAAAATAACACCCTGAAGGGTAACTGTTACTGCTTTCCAAAAGTCTGTCTCATTCTCTGATGCAAGACTCTTTTGAGAACTAGAAAAAAAGGCAGAATCTTCGAAGTGACAGTGAAATTTAAATTTCTGATCTACTGAAATTAAATTGTAACCAAATAGAACATCTTATGTGAATACCTGTCTGCCTTGGAAAAGGAAATTAAAATTAGTTCTCTAAGGTTTCACACAAGTCATGTATCCCAACATCCTTAAGACAAAGAATGCATGTGCTCTTGGTAGCTCATTGGTAAAGACTGATAATGAGTTGTTGCTGAGTGTCTCTTCAGTTAAAAAAAAAAGAAAAAAAGAAAGATTTGCCAGTCCAGAAAGGCAAGAGAAATGCCCAAGGTGGCCACACTCAGCCCCTGGTGACATTTGGCAGCTTTTCCCTACGGCTGTGCTGGAAAACTTCCGGGTGAGTAGCTCTACTTTTGGGGCCCCCTGCTGCCAGGAAGGTTGTGATCCTGATGGTGCCACCCTTCCCAAGCTTGGTGATGCCACCTCTTAAAGGGAGGGACACAAGACCTACTTGTAAGCCAGAGCTCCTGCAAAATGCTTCTGGATGTAGGTGTCCATGACGGGGCGGAAGTGGAAGTACTTGCTGTCACGGAGCAGGTTGATGATGAACACCTGGGGACACGGGAAAGGGAACCCAATCTCAAGGAATTGCCAAGTGTGAACAAAGCAGTTCCCCAAGGGCAGGAGTGTTCAAATCCAGGAGCTGCTTTGAACAGTCACCGTGGTGTTATCAGGTGGTGTTGGTTGCTTCTCCTGCATGAGAGCAAATACTGCTGCCCCTGGATGCGCTGAGTCAGCCTGCCCTCCTCAGCCAAGATCATTACAGAAAACATGGCTGGAGGAGATCCAGCTGAGTGTTTCATATTGGGTGGAAGCACAATACAAGCAGCACAATCATAAGAAACTTAAAACTCTCTGAGTGTGAGATAAATAACAATCCAGCAGCTTACCAGAGACTGAAAGACCAACAGACCATACTTCTCTGTGTTGTCATCCAAAACTACAAACAACGTGTCCAGAATATCTTGTAGGAACTACAATGACATGAACAAAGAATTTCAACTTAAATTGTATTCAAAAGGTTATTTCTACCCTGCTTTAATTAGTTCATATGTGTTAATATCTTTGTGAAACACTTGCCAAGGACAAATCACTTCAGGTTCACCCATATGATGTGACAGATTTTAATTTGTTTTTACTAAGAAAAGCGTTTCTCTTTGCAAGGAATATTTTCAAACAAAAATGACAGAAAAACAAAAAATAAGAAAAATGCACTATATGCCTGATTTGTAATTTTGACTGAGTGTTCCTCTCACTTTAAGCTGACTGGAAGCACTGCCTGACACCAGTGGCAGAACAACTCGCTCTCATTCTCAAATCACTGGAGTCTCAGGTACTGCTCAGCATCAAATCTGAATTTAATGTTACCTAAACATTAAATTATGTTTAATATTGAAACTTTTGTTATATGACAGAAGGTAAAGCTTTTCTAACAAGCATTAATTGAGGCAAGTTACATGTTGCCAATTGCTTCTTTCACCCTTAACTCCACAGCTTGTTGAGCACTGACAGTTCAGTGATTTTCTTTCTCAAAGCACGGTCTCCAAAAGGATGAGTGTGAGGGAGAATGCTGGAGATCGTTAACTGCACATTCTCTCATGATTTTTTAATCTATTATACTTAAATTTCTGAGGTGGACAACAAGAAATAAATTATAACAATTTATGAAGTCCTTGAAATGATAAAATGTCTTTTTTTTCCTGAATTATTACATTCTGTTCTTCATATCCCAGTGTCAAATGACAGCTGATTTATGGGGAGAATCAATTACTTCTCCCTATGAAATAATTCAATCCATATCTTTCTTTTTCTCTCTATAAAAAACAGATACTTGTAGTGCCCTACAAACAAAATGTACAAAACATGACATTCTTGAAGAATTCCAGTATAAATAGGATTTGTGCTCCCCTGTTACTGTTACCAAGTTATCACAAAGAGTATGTTCCAGGTATGGCAACACTCAGATGAGTTACAGTGAAGTGGCTTTAATGATAAACTACTTATTAAGTGATGGGATTTGTCTTCAGTTTCTTCTCCTTGGTTGTTTGTGTTAGAAATCAGCTTTTGCTTCCAGATTTATAGAAATAAATCCTAGTGAGAGCTCCCAGCACGCCTAAGATTATCAGAGGCATATCTGGGATGCACTTTTTTTTTTTGCTGAGACCACAAGTATTCAAATGCAGTTGGAACTTCCTGGGATCTAAGGAAGCTCAGGCCACACAAAGATTGTCACATAGAGCAACAGTGGTTACAAAACCTGGTGAAATGATGAGCTGGCAGACAGAAAACTGGTGCACGGCTGGCTGGGTGCAGCACAGAGCCCCTGCCAGTGGCTGTGCCTGCACCAGCAGCTGTGTGGGGCTGCAGACTGGAACTACTGGTGCTGAGGACCCAGTACGTGTGCCTGAGGGAATCTGACTAAGGATTAGCTCTGCTTTGATCCCACAGACTGGCTGCACTAATTTCTCAAGTGTATCTTCCTGTCCAGTTTCACATCATAATTAAAATCCCAATCCATACAGGGTGGAAGTTCCCAGTGTGAATCAAAAGGCACAGTAAGAGGGAGCACTCAGAAGTGCTCTGCAGGTCTGAACTCACTGCCTGTCACAGATACATCCAGAGGCTGTTATTTCATGTAGTACCTTAACAATCTCCTCGCCACTGACATGTCTCAGTCTTCCCAGAATATCCATCACTCGATCTGGGTAAGCCTTCCATTTGAGCAGGGCAAGCAGATCCACTGCAGAGAGAGGGAGGAAGAGCTAGAACCACACACAGAGGGAAGAATGGCAACCCCAGACCCACCAGAGATTCATCAAGTTGCACTTCACCTCTTGTTGCAGTCCACACTTGTTGGGAAATGACATACATATGTATATTTATATATATATATATTATGGAAAACAAGAAGGACCATACGGAGTGAGTCAATACTACTAACGGAGAAAGGAATGGAGGAATGGTGAAGTGCTTCAAAAAGAGTAAAGGCTGCATTTTTCCCTGCTTGATTTGACACTGCACTGTGGACAATCCACTCCTGTCTGCCCGTGCTTCGGGGACACTGCTGTAAAAAAATCTTATTTACTTAGCCACTCTGTAAAAGCCGAGCAAGACAAACTTTGGGCTGTGCAGAAGTGCTAACAGCGAATTTTTTTGCTCTTTCCTAATTCCTGCTGCCTTGGGCAGTTCTGAAGGATCAGCAACTCACCATTCTGGGTCAGTTTGGTAGAAGAGAGCTGTGTGGAGACTGAGAAGGTCTCTTTGGTGCTGCGCTGGAAGATGAGGCTGGAGGGGATGTTGGGGCAGCCGTTGTAATCCTCCTTGCAGCAGGGCAGCCCCAGGTACAGCGCGTGGTTGTTGAACGTGCTGTTCTCATCACACTGCAGGGACAGCACAAGGGACAGAGTTGTACCTTGTCCATCTCATCCCACACGCCCACAGCCTGTCAGCAGTTGCCCAGCAGTACTTGTGCTGGGATTTTTTGTGGGTGCACACCAACATTTCTAAGGATGAGCTGTGCTTTGGGGCCTGGATGTGCCCAGAACAGCCCCTGCTCTGCAGAGTGGTCTCCAACCACTGCCTCCTTAGAATGCACCAGTTCTTCCAGCTGTAAACTTAGTGCTGCTGCCTAAAAATTGTACTGAACAAATAAATCCAGGTGAATCGTCAGGAAGGAAAATCCCCAAAGCCCGAATCTCTTGCTGCAGGGCTGCCAAGCTGTGGCACTGCAGCATGAGGCATTTGGGTCCAGCACAATGTCATCTTACAAAGGCACGGAGCAATGCCTTAGGCCGGCAGAAGTGCTGAATGCTCATGAACACCAGCGTGTTTGAAGTCAAAATGGATGGGATTAACAGCAGATAAATCATCATCATCATCTGCATGGAAAAGGTGAGCTGCACCTAGAATAGAAGGCTCTACCCAAACCATGTGATTTTGAATGTATAAAATTTTGAAACTACTATTAATCTGTTCCTCACACACTTCTAAAATGGGGGGAGAGGGATAATGTAATGACCATTACTCATTTAAGTAATGAAGTAGAGATGAGCAGTGAAAAGTCTGCAGAGAACTGGTACCTTATAAACATAAAGCTCATGGATATCATCCGACAAGGTTGTGCCATCATCTCTCATCAATGGGGTGAATGCAAAACCAAAGAGCTTCTTTTCTCCCTTGTCTTTTGCTGCAGCAAGAGATAGAAAGAAGGAATTGTATTTGTGCATACCCTGTCTGTCAATATATACGAGATTACTCACCAGCTTCTCCACATGCCTAAAAGAAAACAAGCAGCTTACAGAACAAACAACTTCTCTAATTCTAATTTCTTTTTTCTAATTCTGTGTAAAGGACTGACAAGCTTCAAATCAAACACAGACATGCCAAACAGCAAAATCTAAACTGTTTATGCTCCAAAGAAAACATTCTATAGAAAAACACAACAAAAGAACAGCAGGGACAAACATCTACAAAGTGCTTTGCCCTGCACTGATCGTTCACCATGTTTTTAGTGCCCTGTGTGATAAACTCAGCAAAAGGCTGCTTAGCAATGCCCCTTCACTGTATTTCAGACTGGCCTCTCTTTCCTGCTTTCCACCCAGTGACAGCCTCATCCAGATTTAAACTGGCAATGGAAGGAGCTGGGGCCTTTTGGCTTTGCCCTGGGCAGGGGGGGCACTCACTGGAGCAGTGGCGGAACTCGAAGCGCAGGTGGGAGCCCCGGAAGCGGTCGATGGGGATGGGCAGCTTGATGATCTCCCCCCAGCGAGGGCTGTTGTTGTGGTACAGCACGAAGGAGTGGTAGGCGCTCCTGCTCGGCTCCCCGGAGCCCAGGCTGATGCAGTCCTGCCACAAAAGAAAGCAATCCAACGTTAAAGACATCGCATCGTCACCCGTGAGTCATTTTTTTGCCCAGTGATAACCTTTCTATAATTCATGGATTTCTGTAGACATAAAAGAAGAGTCAGAAGCAGGAATTCAGACACAGTGAAATGTGACATTTTTTAGATCTTGAAACTTTGTTTTGGGTCAAAGGGTGAACTAGGAGACCTGCGATTCCAGGTGAATCCCAGTATCTTAAGTTATTATTTAAGCTAAGTTTTCCAACAAGCACTGAGTAGATACAGTAAGCACCTAAGTCCAAATATATACAATTGGGTCCAAAAAATAGGACATAATAGGACCATCACTTGTAATATTAGCCTTCTCTGAAAAGATCCTTTAACCAGATTTCTGCTTCAGTATCTCAGTTCAGAAATGATAACTGACCTTTCCAAGCTCTTTACAAATGTTCATCTTTCAAAACTACAACCACCCAGCCTCACCAAGTATCCCAAAAATTCTGATCAAATTACTTCCTCAGTGGTAAGCAAAGAATTTCTGGGTAATACTCATCACCTAAAAACATAATTGGATCTAAGTTTCTACCTTTAGATATAACAAACTCAGAGATCTTGCCCACTCTATGTATTCACAAAAGACAGATGAAGAAAAACATTGGTATTGTTTAGCAAATAAAAAAATCCTTAGAATACAAGTGAAAGAAAATAGGATAAATACTCAAGTCCTGAAATAAGGGCAGTAGAAGGTCCTTTGTAATGAATATATGGAGCAGGAAGCACATTTCTTATACATCAGCACTAACACAGAGACCCAGCACTTACAAAGAGATCCAGAAGATATAACATCTCATAAAACCAAGCAGAAAAAAAGACAGCTTGGAGATTCTTCGCTTGTAGCATCTCCAAGGATAATGAATCCAGGAAGAAACAGAAGCTGAGCAGACCCAGAACAACACATGCAATATAAATTCTGATGTAGAACCCCCGCCAGGGAACAGTACGATGACAAGAACTGCTACTGGTCATTTCCCCAAGACATCCATAAATTCTATCCCAAGAAAACATCAACAATGATAGGAATTTTAAACCATCTGACTACCCAGTCAAGAATATCCCATTAACCAGTCACAGTTAGTTCAACCTCTGGCAATAATTCGCTGGCTTTGAGAAAGTTAAGAATTTGTGAAGGAGCCCAAAAGGGAAGAAAACCTCTCTGGAATTCTGGGACTCGATGCAAGGATGGCCTACCTGGACAGAGACTCACTGCAAAGGCTCTGATCCAAACTGAGTGATTGAAGGCTGAACTCACACAACTCAGTCCTCTCAAATAATCCTCAGCAACCACACGGGATGAGCCACAACCCCACGTTTTTTAAGACAGTGACAAGAATTAAGTGTTGCAGACAACACCAGGTTAGTAGAGGGCAGTGCCAGTGCTGCAACCCAGAGCACCTGACAGAGCCCAGTTCTATTTTGTAGCAACGGTAATTGGTTGGGCTTCAACACAGCAATTCCAAAACCTCATTCTGCAGTAGGCTCTCAAGGAGAAAACAAAACAGTATTTCCATTTCCTCTACAAGGTACAGTAAAAATTCAAATTGTAATGTGAGCCTTTTTTGTCCCCTCAAGAAGCCACCTGACAAATGGCCAGTCTTTGAATGCAGTTTCATGGTATGAACTTCAAATAAATGAATAGTCTCTGTTTCTGGTGGTTAACTTAGTTCCCATGCAGTCATACTACAATCTATAGTCTGAGGAGGGCAGACTGGTAAATCTTTAATTCTGCATTGTGATCTGCAAAATACAAACATCAAACTAATCTCCAGGCACCTGGTGACCCTGAGACCCAAATATGCAGGGGAATTAGAGGGCAGAGGCAGGGAAGGCAAGCTAAACTAGAAGAACTATCAGGAAATATCCATTGTTAAAGGTGTGCCTTGCAATTTAATAGGCTATTGCTGCTACTGGAACAGAAAGAAGAAAGAAGTGAGAAACGTGTCAGAGGATTTTTTTTTTTAATTTTTCAGACTATATTGAAAGATACTAACAATTGAGTAAAACCATTTTGAAAATGAAATACTCATTTTCATTTTGAACAGCACTACATTCTGGAGGTAATTTCACTTCTTTCAATAGGACTATTTCTGGATCAAGATACACTCAGCAGCAATGAGGAGCTGAGAAAATTCTCATTAATGCTGTGCATGGTTCTGCTAAAGGCTTCACAAAGGCACAATTCAGATTTGGATTGTGCTGCTGGTTGGGAAAAGTTTAGGGATTTTCCTCTATTACCAGATGAAAACTCTGGACATTTGCCCCTGTCCTGTGTAACTCTGTACCCACTCTCTCTGTTCTGCAGCTCTGCTCCAGAAAGGCCAGGAATGGTGGAGGGTATTCCAACCAGGAACAGCTGTGCTCCAGGGTCAGGAGCTGAACTCTCAGTGTTCTGCCCACATTCATGGGCACCATGAAACACCAGGAACCAAAGATCTCCTCGACACAAACCAAGTGCCTTTGCTGCTTTGACTGCAGCCATACAGAGGAGCAATACCATAAAAGCTGGGACTGAGTGTTTCTTTTAAATATGTGGCTTAAATTTTAAAAACCTGCAAAGATCCTTTACATGTAAAGTCTCTCCTTTATGGCAAATCCTAGAATGGTTTGGGTTGGAAAGGACTTTAAAGTTCATCTTGTTCCAGCCCCCTGCCGTGGGCAGGGACACCTTCCACCAGTCCAGGTTGCTCAGAGTTCCATCCAACCTGGCCTTGAGCACTTCCAGGGAAGGGGCAGCCACAGCTTCTCAGGACGATCTGTTCACCTGATTTTTTTCTGACTGGACTGACCACCCTTTACAGTGTTTGTGCCATGCCTGTCCCACCCTCCCATGTAAAACCCTGGTGTACTTTACAACAGTACTAACAGGCAAAGACAAGAAAAACCGGCTTTATCTCTGTGAATGACCATTCCAACCAAAATCACCGAAGTTAAGACTGATAATGTCTAGAAATTATCTGGCTCTTGTATGTAACCATGAGGCACCATTACTATAACTGGCCACCATTATGGACGTTACCATTTGAAGGTGCTGATATTGCAGTTTGAGGGACCTCTCTTGGTGCTAGGCAGACTCTGTGAAATCAACTGATGATTAAAAATTTGCCACTCAGTTTGAAAAGCTTAGGCAGTTGAACAGAAAAGGACCCTGATCTTCCTGCAGCAGCTCTGAGCACAAACGAGTTCCTTACAAGAAATTCACTTTACTTTTAATGAAACCACAAGCAGTTGCACCTATAAAAGTTCTCCTTTCAATTAAAACCAGAAGATTGTGGCAATGTGTTAGGTACACAGACACTTTTAAGTGTTTAGACTCTCCCCAGTAATGGCTACAAAGCCCATTTTATTGCAGTGGAGGTAAAAGAAAAGGTAGGGGGAAGTTATTTCTGATAGCTGCTCATGCTGAAATACTTCCTGTTTACTTCCCTATATTCACAACCTCCCACCTACCTCCTTCTCTTCAATAAAACCAAAAGAAAAGAGGAGGTAAAACAGGAAACATAAACAATCCCCATCCCCAGCTGGACTGGAGCCAACCCAGGGTGAAATTTTATTCAAAGTTATTTTCCAGAACTACATTCAGTACTGTAACTCAACAACTCAGATTTAAAAGTCTCCCCTGGAATCACATTCCATCGTGTTGTATGACACACATTATTTAATTTTAGATATCCCATATACTCCTCAGTTCTGATTACAGTTACTCTAAATTTTTTTACTTTAGCCACTGACATCACATTTGGAAATCACACAGGCTTTCCAGTTTATGAGTATTTTCTCCAAGTCTTCTATTCCCACATAAGGGAAGTGCTCCAAATCCTTACAAATTTATAACTGACCATAATATAGAGCTTACAAACGTCACAATAATTAAAAAAAAAAAAA
>VXBT01005033.1:848157-964884 GCA_013400235.1 Oriolus oriolus
AAAAAAAAGAGAGAGAGCCAGTTTGATTTTAGCTCTTCCCTTGCATCAGAGACTCTGGAACAAGAGGATGAGTCCCTGCAGGTGCACCCATGGCTCTCAGGGGAAGGAGCACTTACCTTCAGGATTTCTCCATCGGCGTAGAGCACGTACATGGTCACCTCGATGTTCTTCTGCACACTTTTGCCACCCCTTTCGAAGTCCCCCTTCTCCAGGGTCAGGTACAGGTCATTCCGGATGTCACCTGCAGGGACAGAGCGGAGCCACAGCCTTAAACTCCACAGGGACACCGGGGCCGTCCCAGTTCCACTCTGCAAAATCGTTTTCTGTGTTCTGCAAGACGATGGCTGATGCCCAAATCATTCCAAGCAGCAAGTTAATTGTTAATAAGGATGAACAATTTAATATCAGTGCATCAATCAGACCGTTGTTAGTAATGCCTTTAATAATGTGAACTCAGGATCAATACTGGCTTTAATTGTGTAAGTGGGGAAGGGAAAAAAACCTCTTACTCCTATACTTTGCCTTGTTAGTTGAGCTGGAAGTATCAGGCTAAGCCTGACAAAACATCCTTAGCTTCAGACTTCCTATTTCCAATATATTTTAAGCAAAATAAGTATTTTTGTGATGATCAGCATAACATTATGTTCAGTTAGCCCTTCAAGGATTTTCAGTATTTTCATAATTTCCTTTTATCGTAACAACAAAATAAAAGCAGCCTTTTGGGGAGCCTGGTCACAGTTCAGTTCAGATGGATTAAGAAGGAATTATAAATGTAATTTTTGCTAGATTTCTGGCTGGCCTCTGGTATCCATATGCATGGCTGTATGAAAGCAGGCAGTGTGGACACTTGCCAGCTTCTCACTATGTCATTTTCAGAAGCTTTCAGACCAAATGACTATATTCAGAAATAGAAATGCTTGTGTCTCAGCATCTTGTTATCCTGAATTTCACAGACTCTAGCTCACTTGGTTTGGTTTTATTTTAGAATCTGATTTGGGAAACTGCTTTCAAAACTAAAGTAGTCAATTCTAAGGCCTACACCAAAAGGACAGCAGGTAACACCTATTTTTCTGTAAGATTTAGTTACTGTCACCATTTTATGATGGTTCACACCTAACACTTCTTTTTATCTACTTGCCACAAAGGCAAAAATATTAAAGGGCAATATATAAAAATACAAAAAAAATTAAAATAAAAATTTAAACCCTTTCAAGGCAAGTATTTTGTTAATTAGCCCCAAGACACTAAATAACGACGTAATGGAATGGTTATCCAGGAAAGCAGAGACTCCTTCAATGTCTGACTTCTTCCACTTGGAGAAGCTGATGCAGTTAAATCTGTGTATTAATCAGAAGCACAATGAAATAAGGCAGCATTTGCTTTCAGGCACTGAGGGACATCCTTTTGTGCCCCTCAAAGCAGCGCTTCAAATTCTTCCTCAAGTCTATAACCCCACAGAACTTGTTCCTCAATCAACTGCAGGGACAAACAATAGAAGCTTTCAGTCCTGCCTTTACTTTCAGTTTTATTTCTGGAGATAAGTACAATGCTTTCAGCATGGAAAATCCAGCTCTGTGGCTGCCAGTCAGTGCTTCCCGCTAGGAGCCCTCTGTGAATGGGAATCTGTGTGCAGAACGGGCTCCTTCTGCCACGAGCCTCCCTCTGCTGCGGGGTCAGCGCTGGGAACACCTCCCAGCCAGAGGCTGAGCTGCCAGGGCTCCTTAAAGAGAAGAGATGACAGCAAGAGCCTGGTGAAAGAGCCCGGATATTCCATCAGGTTTTGCTCATCAAAGCACAGCCATCAAATGCAACAATCCATGGGCCACGATAAGAGAAAATTATCTTGGGGGTCAAAATCAAGCTGAGCTACCTCTATCCTGACTATAGGGATAGCAAGGAAATACAAAACTCATCGCAAAATATGGTTTAAGTTGGGTCTTTTGTTTTGAAAATCCTCCTGCTTAACAGACTCCAGCCCTTTCTCTCACTGGTTTGTGCAATTAGGAAAAAAGTTTCAATTTGTATGCTGTAAATCTTAATAGGAATTAATTGCACTCACTATAATTAGCATTTTGGAGCTCCCTACTTATGACCTCTTTTCTGGAAGGCAGTCTGGCTACACAAAGTCTAATGTCAGATAGCAAATCATTTTCCAGCCTAAATTAAAGGCAGCATTTGGTTATATATAGCATCTTATCTTCTATTAAGCTTAACAGGAGGGATATTACTCCACTAATTAAAAAAAAATGCCTTTGGGGTGGGGCGTAGAGGGATCTTTAAACCAGTGGATTTGCATAAAAATTAAGGAAAAAGATGGGGAAAAGTATTACAGTGAAGTATAACAGTCCATCTTCTCTTGTAAAAATCGTCTATTGGATCTCAAAAAAATAGAAGAAGTCACTACATACAGCAAAAATAGGAAGTAAATGTATCTGAAAAAGACAAGAAGCATTTAACCATCAGGTATGGTGGTTATTTTCGTGAAAATCACCTTCCTACAAGGAGCAATCTCCTTTTCCCAACATATCACTTGAACTGAGGCCTCACAAACCATTTTTTTCCCCTCCATTTGTTTGTGGTTTCGAGGGATTTGAGCTCTGATACCCCAACGGGCTGCACAGAACCCAGCGCAAATGCTTGAGCACAGAGCAGTTTGTTGCAACCTCTGCTCTGAGCGTGCAGGGCCAGAGGGAACCCTCAGCCCCCCGTGGAGCCGGGCACGCAGGGACAGCCGGCAGTGGCACCGCCACGGTGGCATCAGCCGGGCCTGCTCAGCTCCAACCTGCCCTGCCAGCGACGTGCCAGGGCAGGAACCTGGGCACACAAGGCTTTGCCGGGATTAATTCCATTGGAGAGGGGAAAAAGAGATAAAAAACGAACTTGTTTAAGATATCGGACTGCTCGTGCAAATGACTGCACAAACAGCCCTGGGCTTGTGACAGCAAATGCTGCATTTTGGGGGAAAACCAGGCTGGGCCCTCAGCTTGGACCACAGAGGCCTCAGGACTTCCCAAACTGCAGCACAGAGCAAAAAACTGGGTGAGCTGCAGCCTCCCATCAGCACAGGAACAAAAAGTGCTACAAGGCCAGTGGGCCGTGGGTATTTATAGAGCAAAGCCTGCTGATGTCATTTTAAGCTGAGGTCTCTGTGCTGGATGGCTGTCAGGGATGAACTGAAAACCCCACGAGAGTTTACAGAATGCTATTTGTTTCAAAGCCCAAATCTCTACAATTGTTTTCCAATTAAAAACAAAAGGAAACTTCTTTTTAGCATAATCCATGCACTTTTTATATACATGGTTACTGACATTAATTCCGTAGCAAATGCCTTGAAAGACTGTACTTTCCACAAAAATATAAAAAAATCTTTTTCTGATGTGTTATGGGGCTCTTCCTTTATCAACTCCCTTCACCTCTATTGGGGTTTTGTTTTGTTTGTCAGTTTTAACCTATTTACAATGCCTAATGTCCAATGTACAGCTGTTTAAACTATGAATCATTAAAGTATAGCTTGGGGAGGTTCACTCGTATTGAAAGGAAATCCTTTCTCATATCACCTGAAACTATTTTCATGGTAATGGGGGCAAACAGGAGTGGTGGAAAAGGCTACATGAGCCAAATATTGATTTTGCATTTGCAGTATAAAGGAGTGGACTGGAAGACTTCCAAATAGTTATTTATCATTTTCAAGACTTAACAGCCTGAAGCAGCCCAACAGCCACTCCTTGTCTGGTCTCCAGCAGAAGAAATGGGAGTTTATCCTGACAGGGTGTGTAGGTTTTCCACTGGAACACTGACCAGTTACTTGTACTGCAAAGTAGTGACAATTTACAGGAACTCTCTGCATTCAGTCGAACACTTTTTATTCAGGGATCCTAAAGATTTCGGACACTGAGGACAGGAATGGTCCCCGGTTTGTGCAGGAGAATACTGTATCAAAAAGGGTACATAATTCGCAGAAGTTTCTACAGGAGAAAGAGACACAAATTTCTGCTAACTCAATTCTAACAACTTCTTTTTCTTAGCTGTCACTGTTTTGTGACTTTGTGGACATGCAATATATCCCTGTAAGCTGGGGAAAAGTGGCAGCTCCCAGTAGTCCGCATGTGTAGGTCTAGTTTCAACTAACTTAGTAAAATAGCTACTTATCCAGAAAACATTAGATTTTTTTAAGCTGAAAGTTTAGTCTTTTACAATTTAGGCGGCCAAGGGGAAAAAAAAAATCTAAATATTAGTGTTTAGGTCTATACTTAACAAATTGCTGACTTGGTCCTATTCACTTAGGGCCCCACACTGTGATGCATTGTCTGCTGGACTCTCTTAACACCCCTGGGTTTGGCATCTCTTCAAAAATAGTGCCATTTCACAGGAGAGTGAATGGGCAAGAAAGATAATCAGAGTATCCTCCACAATGGCTTCTGAAGAAAACCCAAACTTGTGCATTTATGTCTCATCTATCAATGAACAACCAGAGCCATTTAGCAACATCCCCCTGACCCGAGCCAAGTTACAGCAGCTCAAACTGAGGACTTGGGCCAGCAAGGAAAAGCTTTGAAGCAAAGTATAAAGTGTGGAGGATTTCTGTCCATGTGCAGGGTTATCACATGTTCTGGCTGTATTTGTTCGAGCTCTTTGCACGGGACCTGCTCTGCATCCTGGCTGAGACTCTCACATTATCCTGGACATTCCCTCTCTGGATGGCTCTTCCCTGGAAGCTGCTGCTTCACAGGGGCCAGGGATGGGACCCTGATCTCAAACAGCAAAACTGCACCCTCACCTGGAGCTGGAGCTGCCTCCCAGTGCAAACACAGCTCCCTGGGAAGGGCAGGGACTCCAGCACAGCTGGGGCTGGCAGAAGCAGCTTTGTGCTCATCACGTCGCTCTTCCAAACCAAAGGGACAAGGCCAAACTGGCCAACGGTCAGGGGAAAGGGTCTCCAGCACCCCTGTCCTGCTTTTTAGGCTGCCCCTCGGGACTTGTTCCCAATCTCATCCTCCCACTGTGTGATTTTCCCTGGCTTTATCAGTGACCTCCCCTCTGACAGCCCTGCGAAGCCCCTCCATATTCCCACTGCATTCCTGGCACTGTCCCACACTCTGGGGATCCCATTCCATCCATTTCAGCAGCTCCTTTCTCTGTCCCCTCACCAGCCAGGCAGCAGGTCTTTTTTTAAGGCCTATATTCTTGAAATAGTTACAGTGAGCAACTATTAACATAATTGTGAGCAATATTACAGCAGCAAGGGGAAACAAAGCTTTTATCTTCTGCCTGTATGGCAAATTAAATTAGCTTTTTTTCTCTAAAGAGAACATTATGCAAGTTTAACTCCGTGTGCTTCTCCAGCTTTCACTGAGCAGAACACAATTGTTTCAAAGAAAAGGGACAAGCAATACTTATTAGGTTATTTGCTACCCATTGTTTGACTTCTATGTATAGAAAAGAATTTATACAATGCCCTTTTTAAATGCAGTGATTTCCCTGAAATAGTTGCCTTTCAGTACGAGGAACTTGTTTTTTAATGCTTTTTGTCTCCTCCAACTTTCCATTTCCACAAGTTTATTTATGACAACAATACTTTTTATTCTTCCTGTAGACACTTTTCAGTGATAATTATGACGTAATTATGTCTTTTGGTCTCGTTAACACTCTCGCCATGAACATTCTGAGAATGGCTGATGGATTTTACCATGTCCTTTCCTTAGTGTATTTTTGCCATGACTTTGTGCTCACTGACTGAACAGATGCTGAGATGTTTCTCACCCGTTTCTCACTGATTCACCTGTCACAGCTACTAAACTTGCCTGAAACCCTGTGGTATGAAGAGAGACAAAGTCTCCACCTCCCCGTTACCCAGCTTCCCTGTGATGTTATGATTCGCTGTCTTTACCAATCCCAACATTCCATGGAAGATATGAAAATGGGAAAAAAGCAAGCAAAAAGCAGACATTACACAGAAAAGCAGAAACTTACACCCAACAATCTTCATCTCTGCATCAGAAACAAAGGGGAGAGAATAAAGGGAAAGGAACGGGAGAGAAGCCAGGAAATTAAGACAAGGAGAGAGAAAAAAGAGAAAGAAACATCACTCACGAGTCAGAGATGAAGCATGCACTTTTCATCAGAGGATCAAAGGAAAAGACAGAATACTTATCAGCACATGGGGAAGGGGAGGGATGTCCTTGGGGGACTGACAAACGCCAAGCCTATGCAACACATTTCTGCTCAGCAAGTCCTGCACAAAGCCCAGCTGCAATCCCCAAGGAGCACCACAAGCCTCACTGCTCCCAGCTCTGGGAAAGGTAAAATTGGCAGGATCAGATGCATGGCCTTAAACCCAGGAGCAATTTAGAAAAAGAATAAAAGAAAAAAAACAAACCAGCAAACCACAAATGAACAAAACCCCACCATAGCTTCTTCAGGAGGCTGGTTTGACCGAATCTCTTCTGATTTTGCCAAAAAAGATAACTGAAGTCTTTATGATGCTCTTGTCAGATCACAGCACAGTAGGAAACAAAGAACATTTCGTCTTTACAAAAGAAGGCAGGAAGGGTTGTTTTGTGGAATATTAAGCTTGTTCTGCATAACCATGCAAGGTACAAGCCCATAAAGACCAGTTTCACTTTGTTTCTTAGTGATGAGCTACCACTGAAGTTGCTCAAATCTGAGGGACAGAGAAAGAGGGCTCAATACAGGGAGCTAATGCTACGGTTTAGAAAGCAAAATGGGATAGGGAAACCATGAGACACAGCTACAGAATTTTAATAGTTAAGATGTGCACATGTGAAAGGATTTCCTGTTAAAAAAGAAAATGAAAATGTTCAAACCTATGACAAAAAAAAAAAAGTTGAAATGCTAGAGATATTTACTTTTTTAAAAATAGATTTCTTGGTTCAGCAGCATGATCACTGCTTATTTTAACAGTACCAGGTGACACAGCCTTTATTAATTTATTCATAAAAAACATTTTTAAACCACACTGCCTTGAAAAAAATCTGTATCCACTTGCAAAATACAAGTCATGAACTTTCTGTGCTGTTTTCTGGAAGAGGAAACCCCGTGTTTAACAACAAACAGTTCTGAACAAAGCAAGGAAGAGATAGTTTGACAAAGACTAGTGAAGCAGCAGACCTGGTTGAGAACTGCTAATGTGCACGACAGGCTTCAGTCTTTGGTTGGGGGTTTTTTGTTTCTTTTTTGGGGTCATGTGTGTCCCCAGGGAATTATTTTCCAACTTTAGACAATACTCATAAAGCTAAGGAAGAATGTTTGATCCTGGCTGTAGCAACGCACAAGCACCAAGTCACTTGATAGATATTCCTTGCTCATGTAGCTGGGCTAATCCACCTGCAAGGTCACACAACCCAAATGTTCTATCCTGGATGTCAGGCAAACCCCAACCCCAGCTGGAGCTGTTGTTTTAAAAGCAAACAACAGGCAAATATCTGCTGTCACTTGAGTATGTCAAACATACTTTGATTTCCAAAAAAACCTGATTAGTAATTAGAGTGAACACTGTTTATTGCACCAGTGGAGTTCCATTATATTTCAATCTCCTCACTTTCCAGAGATTTCACTATTCTGGAGAATACCCAAGACAGTGAAAGCCTTTGTTTGGAGCTCCATTCATGACTATCCCTCTCTTCACAGCACCTGTCTATTCTGGCAATGTCCTCATTTATAATTACAGTGAAAGTTCATTCACACTTCCTCAACCGCTTTTCTTTTCTTACCTGGTGTTTACAGACACGTACAAACTGTCTCTCCTCACAATAGGAGCATTATTCTTACAATGCCTAAAGCTTTGCATCTAAACTCTCTATATGAAAACCTCTTGTAGCACACCTGCAATCAAGGAGAAGTTCTGTGCCCAGATCCTCTAGAGAGGCAGGAAACATTTAAAAGCAGAAGGGTGATCCTTTCACACATTTGTTTCTATCAATAAGCATTCTGAGTAGATATATATATATATATTTGTGTGTATATATGTATATGAGTCCAGTTCCAAACAGGTTACCTTGTTAAAATCCCAGTGTTTTCTCCAAGAACTGTGGTTCTCACAAAGAAAATCTGGAAATTTGAATTAGCTGCAATGAACAGAGAAGTTTAAAAGCTTAGGGCAGGTGTACTTTTTGTATGAACACTGCTGATCTGTTTGCTCAAGCCCTGGCCCAAAGCCTTGCCCGAGCAGCAAATACAGGGGACACACTGTGCACATAGCAGAGAGGGCCAGGGCCTGGACAACAAAAAAAATTCCTCAGGGGAACACTGAGGACACCAAGCTGTTCCTTCAGCTTCAGTGGCCTGAAGCACCTGAGGCACAGCTCTGTCCACAGAAATGGAGGATCAAGCAGTTCTTGCAGGAGAATCAATTCCCTTACACAGGTGTGTAAATGTGACACATCAGCCGTGATCCCAATTCCAGCAGAGCACCTTGCAGCTGCTGTGTTTGTACATCAATCTGCAATAACTCATCTTTTCCCTGTTTGATTGCCTTGGGTTATGCCTGGAACTGCTATAAGGTCACTAAGAACCAAAATTTATAATTGGCTTTATAGCCCACATGCTCTGCTGCTCTGTTACCACCATTTTCAAGCTCATTAGTAAATATACACATGTTGTTCTAAATCCTTTGACTTTAGTTCCTAGAAATGCTTCCCACCTACTCCCTATTTAATTGTGGTTTCTGAAGAGCTTCTATAATGAGGCTACAACTACTTCTGGTACTGATGTCTCACTGTAGCCTTTTGAGTAATAAAAGCTGATGCTTTTCCCATTATGCTTTCACCAGATTTCCCATGTCTGTAAGGCCATCCTTGGGCTTGCTCATCACAGCAATGAAGTAATAGCTCAAATGCTACTAATTAGCAAACCCATTTCTCACCACACTGCAGAAGTCAAGCCAGTGTAACACCAGGTTTTATGTGGTTGCAAGACTGGCCACGTTCTGGGTTCTTCTCTAAATTAATTCTGGGCTATGCTGAGGCTGTATCCAAGCCAAGAAGCATCTCCAGCTGCTGCTCCAGAGGTGAGGAGCAGAGGAAGCACAGCAGTGCTGCAGCCAACACATTGCATGGACCAGCTGCTGTGTGAGGCCAGCGGGAAAATCCGACCAGATCGGCACCTTCTTTACTCCTCGTTACAAAAGGACAACACGAACTCAGAAACATCAAGGTTGCAGAGTAGAAACTCTTTTCTTCCAGGATTTGGATTGTTGGGAAAAAGAAGTTTCATGCATTTAAAAATCTCTCTGCTGAGTGTACAAGAGGGATATTAACTGGCAGGGCTCGTGGGGAATGTCAGAGCAATGTTTCCAGATCCCCTTCTATGTGATTTTAACACCTTCTATCACTATAATGTCCATTGCTGACCATGTGTTAGCATTTGCCTCCCAAATCTGGCATTTACTGATAAATAAGGCAACCCTGTTAGGAATCTCACTCAAGCAAAGTGCCCATCCCAGCTGCACTTGAGTGGTAGAGCACGAGAAAAGAATGACCAATACTTTCAGCTTGGAGCTGCTGTGTTTACCTGGCATTATAACATCAGGAAATCCCAGCTTCCTGGTGACAGAAACGCCTCTGTTAAAGATCATGGGGTTCTCCCTTCGGATCTGCTCCATGTCACCACGAAGGAGCTGAAGAGATATTATAAGTCCTGGAAAAAAACCAAAGAGATTCATTGTTTCTGACCTAAGATTCTGTGTGTACAAACCATGCAGGTAAACGAACGTTTTGCTCTACAGTTAATTTAATACAATACATAAACACAGAGTTCTTTTCTCCCTTGGAGTACTTGAAAATTGAAATGGAAGAAACCAAACTGTTATAAGGGATCAGTTAAGAACACAGAATTATATTAAAATACAACTCTTAACAATCAGAATATTTAATTTTGCAGACATGTGCCAGGCTACAGAAAGTACTTCCATTATTTCTATTCCTCACATGCAGCAGGTTAACACAGGTACGAGCAGTGCCACCTCTGAGGGACCAGCAACCACACAAAACTCTGGAACATCTCTCAAGTGCCTTTAATCCTGCTTAATACCATGAAAAATCTTAAATCTCAAAGTGTATCTGTTCCACTCATTTCTTTAACTGCTTCATAGAGGAATGTTGATTTAAATGAAATTCCCAGCAGTTCCTTAACATGTTTCAAGAGGGCCAACCAGCCAAACTGACTTCAGCAACCAGCTCTGTTGTTTGGTGTATCATCTGAACAGCTGGACTAGGAATAATTACACACTTAATCTCGGTCCAGCTGTTTTCTCTAGCTGCTTTTAATTTACAACATAGGAGAGTGTATTGGTAAAATTACAAAGTCCAGCATTACCATACCAAAATATACCAGGATTGACCTCAGGCATTCAAGCCCAGTCTCACCTGCTGAGCACACGCTACCAGCTCCACACACCCATTAGAATTACCTGCACAGAGCAATTTTCCACGTTCTTTATACCCTTCAGTGGCACTTGGTCAAGGGTTCTTTGTGTCCTCCTCTCTGTTCACTGCCCAGAACAGCACACACCAAACCAAGCCCTGCCTTGCATGCACGTTTTTGCACGAGCCCTCCAAAGTCCTGCTCTTTCCTAAGCTCAGTATCTGGGCTTTGTGACCAATATTTAGTCACCATTTTGTCAGACAAGTTACCAGGGGAACGAAACCAGGACTATCGTGTACCTCCCACCCACTTCCTGCCTTCTCCCCTTGAAATAATTTTCAAGCCTCTTGTTTGGCTTCAGCCAAATTTGGCAAATGAGCAGATATCCAGATTACATGAAGATTGTATAAATTTAATGAATACTAGGAGTTGGGATGAAAAAAATGAGCATAAAGCCTTAAAATGAAGGAAAAGGGAGGCAAACCAGCCAGCTGGACAGTCAGCATGTATGTACTCATAAGCTGCCAAAACATGGACTTGCAACTGCCCAGCTGAGTAGGCAGGAGAGCACTGCAGGGAAAACACAGGCTTTGAAACCATGGAAAAAATCCAACCCCTTTGAATACCATGTATGAGGGCATCTGTGTGTACAGAAGGTTTCACAGCACACAAGACACACATGTTCATTAGGAATCAGTCTTGATTGTTTTTGTCATTTACAGGAAAACTTGTTCATTTTATATCCTTGTTTACTATTAAAAACAAACCAATGAAAATAAATTTTAAAAATTCCAGCGTCAAAGGACTGGAGCAAATTTGGAAGTTCAGATATGTTGCCCAAGTTTTCAAACTTACAAACAGTTTAGGAAAAAACTTTTAATGATTAGTGAATAACTTTAACTGTAATGGGAGGAGCAGCAGGGAATGAAAGCAGCTTTACACGCAGTAAAATTCCAAACCTGCAAAATGTTTTATTTGCTTATTGTTACACTTAATCTCTTCTATGGGAGTGTGCACTGCATATTCCACTGCAGCATCTCAATATGGAAACAAGAGAAATTAAGACAAATTCAGTATTTGGACATCACCATGATTCAGGCACTCGGTAATGAATGCAGAACTGGCTGTAATGAAGCTGAACTGTATCCTATCAGCTGCTTCATTTGGAATGGGAGAGCAGTGATATCTCTGAATTAGCAACTACAGACATCATTACATGAGGTAAACAGATAAGACAGGATTTACTTTCCCTATTTATCTGTCATTAGCTACGAAAGGAAAACCTCACATCTCAGTGAATTTCTCTGCTACAAATAATCAGCAGTTTCCTAAAGGAGGTGTTCAGCTGTTGTTCTGACAAACAAGTGCAAGGGAATATTTACCATAGTTGGAGCTGGGGGCTGTGTATTTGGTGCTGGACTTGCGGATGATATTTTCATGGATCTGGCACCATTCGTTTTCATTGTTACACCTAAAATAAAAGAACACTAATTCAAGTTAAATGCTTTCTGCTGAACCAGCTTAGAACAGAAGAGTCAACTCTGATAGAGATAATATGAAAGCTTGTAGGATTGGGATGAATGAGAGAAATCCCACAAAACTCTTATTTTTAAAAGGAGAAGGGAACAAAATATTCCCTAATAGTTATGTCCTTTCAATGGACGCTTTGGAGCTGGTGGTGACTCTCCTCTCATCAAAGCCATCGTTCCACTCTTGAGATTATGACAGAATGAAGAAAGCTCTGGACATTCTGTCTGAATTCTGTGCATGTAGAAAATGAGTGCTACATTTCTGTTCAGGATCCAAAGCACAACATGGAGGAATTGCAGTGCCACTGAGACAGGAATCAAGGAAAGCAGCCTGAGTTCTGAGTCCACAGCCTACTGAACCATATGTGATGGGAGAGACCTCAGACTGGGGAGAGAAAGGCAAAGAACTGAAGTGACCCTCTTTATCAAGCTTTTACATGAAAGATGAGCCATATCATCATCTCTCATGTGAAAAAGCCAGCACCTTTGCCACAAACAGTGCTGTTGGTTGAAAAAGAAGGGCAAAGCAGTGTGTTGATCAAGTCGAACTGCATTTTAAATTCAACTGTGCTTTATTTAAATCACAACGGCAAGATTCAATGATTCCCCATGAAGTCAGCAATTTTTAACTCAGCAGCAATTGTGAATCTCATTTCTCCTGAAAAGCAATTGAATTAAACAATTTAATTAAACCTCTGTCCTATTGACTCTTAAAGGTTAAAAAAAAAATTGCTAATACTCTAAGCTTTCAGCTCCTAAGAGTTTTGAGAAATAAGTCCCTTTGTAAAACTTCTCCAAAGATTTTACCATTTTTTCCCTTTTTTGCTTCCCCCCAAGAGTACAACATGTCAGCACGACCAGCGTTAGACACACACCAGCTCCTGTGAAGACAGTGGGGATGTTTTGGTTTGCTGCCTTATGTAACTGAAGAACAGCAGGGCAGAAGGAATTCAGGCTATCTACAAGTAGTAACTGGTAATTTCCTATGGCTTCAGTATTGCAAAACCACGTGCTGCCAAGATTAATGAGGTAACCCCCAAAGCCTGTGATGGCACAATTACTGAAACCCCAAAAGTTCTTAGAACAGCAAAAGGAACAGAGACAATTTGGAACAAATGAAATACATAGAACATGTCTGTGTCCTTAAACATTTCACTTGCTCTGCTGCCCACCTCCTGTAAGTGCTATGTCCCTTCTGGGAGGAGGCACCAGTTACCCACACAGGCACACAAGGCAGATCAGCACAGAAGTGACCTTGCAGAACCTCCCAGGATGGTAAATTGACTGTATTTGTGCTCCCCAAAACATCCCTCAAAACCAAAACACAACAGAGCTAAGGCATTAATGGACAGTACAAACGCCCTGCCAGTAATTGTGGTGTTCTGTGCTGGTTTAGCTCACTCAACAAGAAAAAAGAAAAATTATCTTCATATTGTCAACACATTAAAAGTCATTTATCCCACTCCAAATAATATTTTCCTAAAAGCAGAGAGAGAACCTGTAGCACGAATTCTGTACCATCCTCCCTCCTCACAGATACAAACAAATATCTGAGCTGTGGTGATTTTTAGTTACTGTACAAGCCTCTGGAATAAAAGTTAAAATAGATTTCAGCCTCCAACAACTTATGTCTGCCAATTAACCTGTAACAAAGTTACCCCAAAACCAACTGTAAAGGCAGCTTAAAGCCAGTTTTGTACCAAGTGCCAATGGAAGCTGCACTTTGCATTTCCTGAGAGCCAGGAAGGAGCATCTTCTCCCAGCTTTGACAGGCTGGCCTGGAAACATTTGCTTGGAATGTGTCTTATTGTGCTCACATTTTACTTGTCCAAATACCAAGTATATAAAAGAATCCATTTCTCCTCTAAATAAGAATTTTCTCCTGAGCCATCCATCACCTTTGAGGCTGGCTGGTTGTGCAGCAAATGCACATTTGGAATGTTTTCCATCCCACAGCAGCCCCCGGTGTCAGCAGCTGGGGACAGCAACGGGATGTGAGCTTTTGTCCAGCTGGGCAAATAGCAACGATGGAATAGCAAAAGGGAAAGGCATTCAGGCATCAACGGGTAAGAATTTTAAGATCCAAGACTGGAGAAAGAGGATAAAAAGGATTGAAAGAAAATAGTACAAAAAAAAAAAAGAAACAGAAAAAGCGAATATGGAAGAGAAATGCGTGAAGTTTTCAGGGGAAATGTAAGATGGACACAAAGAGTAATGTTCAATGAGCAAAAAATTTCATTAAAGATAAAAACTAATACAAAATATTAAATCAAGTGATTTCAGAAAAAGTGGACTGAGAATTTAATTTCCATCTCACTTTTAAATTATTTTACATATATATTAAAAAGAATTATAAAAGTAAACCTCTATGCTTTTACATAATGAGCTTATAACTACAGCTGTGGTGCTATATCCTCTTAGGGAGATTTTAACATGACTGTGGGATTAACAAAGAGGAAAATCTCAAATGTGAGAAATAAGTATTTTTCAGACATACATCTTTAACAATAATAAGGCAAGCTGAGAAAGATTGGTGAAGTAAATTGATTTTTTTTCCCCCTCCCATAAGCATTCTCTTGTGGATTCAGCAGAAGTCTCCATTGACAGACCATGTATTTGTTTCAGCCTTTGTTAGGTTTTCAGTCTCTCAAATTTTTTCCAGCTTCTTCCTGTGAAAAGGCTTTTCTGGCTGCCTCATTTGTGGCAGCTGTAAGCTTTAGCCACATAGTGTATAAAAGGAATGCTTTTTACTGCTCCTTGAAAAATACAAATACACCTCTCTCCTTATTTCATCTTTATGACGTTTTGGAGTTGGCCTGAGGCACGTTAACAGTAATCCAAATGAGAGCAGCAGGTAAGAAAATCAGTTCAGGGCTGTTTAAGCACTCATATTCAATTTTAAACTTACAAAGGACAAAACCCTGTCATTTCAATTGTAGCCTACGAACAAGAAAAGACAGGGTAGCTAAAGGAATGTGCAAAGAGAAGATACAAGAGAGAAACCTGTGAAAACTCTGTCATGAAAGACCAACAGCTATCAAAGCTGCAAAGGGGATAAGCTGGTGCCCTTCAGATATATCCATGTTCCCTCCTGAATATTTCTGCTGGAGGTTTACACAGAACACTCCAAACAGCAGCAACATGAAAGGGTGATGTACAAGGCCCATAACAGCCCAGGAGAGCGATAATAGCGATAAAGAATTACAAGCATCTGATTACAGAGCTGAATTCAGCCAGGGGCTCTCCCTGCCCACGTGAGGAACGGCTGGTGCAAATTTGCTGAGGAATGTGGGCAAAACCTGGGTGCTGGGAAGGGAATCCATGTAAACAAAACACTGCAAATTAGCAGGAAGAAAAGGGAAGCTCTGTATCCTGTGGTTTTTATTCCAGCTTCGTACCAAGACTTTGGGTTGCTCTAACCGGCTGTGTGACTCCACTTGTCACTGACAAAGTCCAGCGTTACAACAAGTTTTTTCTGTTCCATTTTTCAGAAGCTAAAGAGGCATTAAATGGGCAACAAAACAGAAATCTGATTATCAGAATGTTCCATTTCTGTAAACATCCAAAATGTTGCAGTTGCAATACATTAACGCCATATCTACAAAGCCAATGGAACTATATAACCAAAACCCGCTGGTTTGAGATAAGCTGAAACTGGATGTGACAAAAGGCCAAGATTAGCCAGATTCTACTGACAGAGAGAAGAAAGATGCCCATTTTCTTCCCTATAGTTCGACATTTTTGCTACAGTTTTCATAACTTTTGGCAAAGGAAGAATGAAAGAGCTGACTCTGAGAGACTTTTGTTTGGAGTTAAGAGATTTCTAATGTGTGAAGAGACATCCAAGAATCTTCAGTGAACAGTAAAAACATTTTTTCATTTAGCTTCTCTTGAAGGTCACATTTTCTGCTGCTGAATGCACTTCTCAAAGAATAACAAAGTTCCATAACCCACCAAATTATCTTATTACTCTCAATAGTGGCCACAGACCACAAAGCAGTGTCAGCTGTGTCTCAGCCCATCTGCAAAGCAGATCTTGCCAGTATTTATCCTCACTGACAAGGGATTTAAATATTCCCTGCAGTCTCCAGACAGTTTGTCTGTGGCCTCTTTATTACAACTGTGAGACCACATTTCATAATAAGAATTTGTTAGTTCAAAGTTCAAAATCACAAATAACTGAAGACAGATTCCTGCTCAAAAATGTTGATTTGTTTTAAGAATTTTGGTCACACATTGTTGAAGTCAGTTGTTTTCTACTTCTTTTGTGGGTTACCATGAGTGGTAAGGAAGAGCAGATGAGGAACGAGTTATTACTCCCTTCATCAGATGAAATACAGCACATTCCTTTGGGTTTGAGCTCAGCAGATTTTAAATAATTCACACTAATAAAAGAGCAGCTTTGCAAGTCACACAGATTTGCGCAATATTCAATAACCTCTGAAGCATTTCACACACCTGAAACATCTGTGGATAATATTCATTAGTTTCTACGAGCTGCTGGAATAATAAAGAAGCAAAAAACTTCCTTCTAGGAGTTACTCACGTGTAAACTTTGAGAACAAAGTCCTTCTCTTCCTTGATTTCCGAGATGGACTGGAGCACGTCCATGATGCTGAGCACTGCACAGCCGTAGGGGCGCCGATAGTGCAAGTGGGGGGGCCCTTTCTTGGAGTCATTGAGCAACATGCGACCTAAAATGAAGGGAATTTCAAACATCAGGGATGGACAAGCAGCCACATCCTGCCTGCCGTGCTCATTACCCCTCTGAGAACACACACCCCTGTCGCACGCGGACACGAAGGAACACACAGACACCAGCTCTGAAAGAGAAAGAAAGCCCAAAAGCCCCCGCCCAAAGGGCCTGCTTCTTTATTTTATACACTTTTAGAAAACCTCATGGATTGGAGAGTGAAATTACCACCCCTCAATCACATAGGTCAAAGGAGAAATCCATCAAATTTCTCCGCCTTAGGAGAAAGAATAAAAACATCCAGGCGCAGTTAGGATAACATGGCTTATGTTTACAGAAAGTGCGTGAGAATTCTATTTACAGAATTAAAAACATTGAAGAACTGTGAAAAGCAAGGCAACACACCCCTGCCCTGGCTCTGGAGGAGCTGCAACTGTTTTTCCCCCCAGCCCCACGTGCTGGGCTGTGCTGGTGCCCACGGAGGTGCTGAGAGCAGCCCAGGGATGTGAGCAGGGCTGGCACAGCACCAGGGCTGCCTCTGCAACATCCCCCTCTCCAGGAGCCTGGGGAGGCAGAGCTGGGAGGGGACACGGCCAGGACAGCTGATGCCCACTGGCCAGAGGGATGTCCCACAGCACATGCCATGTGCCCAGCAACACAAGGGGAACGAGGAGAGGGGGACATTTGTTACTACCAGGTTTGGCCCTATACAGCCTGGTTCCTGGGAAGTGACTGGACATTGATGGCTGACTGAAAGTAGAGAATGAATCTTTTGCTTTCCTTTGCTTCTGCACGTGGCCTTTGCTTTATCAGATTGCCTTTATCTTCACCCGTGAATTTTCTTCCATCTTATTTCTCTCCCAGCCCCATGCAGCTGAGGAGGGGAGTGACAGAGTGGCTTGGAGAGGACCTGGTGTCCACCCAGGGTCAACCCATCACAGCTTTTCACTCTAAAACTTTTTAAACCCAGAGGTCCATCTGAACCTACACCTCACTTAGCCAAAAACAGTCAAGGGCAAAGAGAACGGCGTCATGTCTGGCCAGCTTTGATTTGCAGCTCCACGACACATATTTGCATCCAGCTGGGCTGACTACAAATCATCTGTGGAACAAGCCAAGAACAGGGCTTGTACTCACGAGCCTGACCCACACAGAGCTTCACTGTGCTCCTTCCTTAGAGTGCACTATTGGCACAAATTTTCATTTTATTCAACTGCTTTAAGGGAATGTATTATATATTGAATATAATATATGTAATATTATATACTGGTTATTGGATGGATCCTTCTTGGAGCACAGGAAGGAGAATTCTGATGTACAAAGCTGCTCAGTGATTAACTTCCTATTACTGAGGCAGTTTTTAAATAGAGCGAAAAATGCCAAGGCCAGAAAAATCACCGTGATAATCTAAGTGAACTTGCAACATTACACATCATAATTTGTCCAGCACTTCTTGCATCAAGGTTAATACAGCATCTTTCTACAAGCTTAATTTATCACCTCAAGTGATAACAGAGCAATTCTGATGCGTAGGCTCTTATGACACGGTGAAGTCAGATAATGAAAACCCGACCTCTGTGACACAGCTGTGGCTCTGAAGGCACATTGCCATTCCCAGGACAGCACACAAAGCTCTGTTTAGAGCTGCTGTACTTCACAAAAGGTGTCTGTGGCTGGTAATGGGTGTTAGCAGTGACTGGGCTGGCAACAGCTTAAAAACCCTTCCCTTGCAAACACTGCCTGGCCATTCTTCAGTCACCTGAAAACCTGAACACATGGGCAGCACTGCACTACTCACTTGTTTACCATAATACAGCTGAGGAAACTGTCTCTGCTACTCCTACTACACACTGTTAACATTTTAGGCCTAATATTTAAAATAAATTATACTTAAATATGTACTTGCACCACAGCTTCGTACAGCAGCAAACAGATCTTGATACATATTTGTCTAAGAGCCTCTGATTTACTCAGTGTGGATGGTCAGACATGCTGCCCTGTAACCTAGCTGTATCACAAGTAGAGAGACCTCATTTGAAATTTTTAATCATTAAACAAAAAGCCTTTTTAGTTTGTCTCTCTCTCCTAAATGTGGTGTTTAATCAAAAATTCTGTTTCAGACTCAGAAAAACAAAATCACTGGTAAAAAGTCATCAGTAACTTTGTAACACTTAGATCCATATGGTCTGAATGTCAATCAGTCTATGACTGAGTTTTCTAAATGTACAAATCATTTTAAAGTCAGCTAATTAAAACATACATTTAAAAATACTCTAAGACCACTGTTTATTATGTATATTTCAAGCACTAAATCATACTGTACCTATTCGGATTACATGGGCAACTATGTACAAATCCCTCTTCATGTCCTTGCTGCTGAGATCCTGGAAGATTGGAAAAAACAGAGACATTCCAACATAAGTGCCTGCAACTATAAATGTGGATGAAAACTCTGAAATCCCATGTTACAGAAAAGCAGGTTAAGACTTTTAAAAATAAGCTTCAAGAAAAACCAAACAACAGGAACAGGAGAACCTACAGAAGAGCACAAGGGAAGCTGATGTTAATGAAGACAAGCAAGTGTTAGTGACTCTGATAAAACTTTAAAAATAAAGAAGTAAATTAAGAAAATACACATAGGACACTTTTCAATAATTCATTACTGCAGCATTTTGCATTCACATGTCAGAAGCCACCTTAACTGCAATCTCCTTGGCATGTTGTAGTTCGTACTGGTAACTTCATAAACATCAACTTCTGAGACATTCCCCTGCTTTTTTTCCTTTTTTTTTTTTCGTTACAGCAAAAGTCTAAGAAACATCTCTTCCTAAAAACCAGTTTTCCCTATGCCACTCACCTCTCAGACAAGATTTTAAATACATACTGTTTACTGGGAGAATATTCATCCCTGTTTTAGACCGATGCAAAAAGGCTCCTCGTGCTCTACAGCAACAGCTGCTGCCTCTTTCTCTACTAAGTGCTGTCATCTCACTGTCAGGTACTACTTTACACAAAAATTAACTGGAACAATCTCTGATTCAGATAAAATCTCGTGGTTTTCCTTAAAAAGCTCCTCAACTACGTGCTGTTTCACCACTGTAAAAGGAAATAATGCTATTTTTATATAAAGAGGGGAGGAAATTTAAACTGTGGACGTCTAAGATCTGTCATTCCTAATCTGAACCAATTTAGAATTAAAAACTGCATTTTGCTGAAAGCTAAAACATGAACCTTAAATCACACAGGGAATTTCTTTCCCATGTGACTTGAGAACCCAAATCTCAACCAGTGAGATTATGATAGCAATGCAACTCCAGATTACAGTGCCACACAGCACAACAAAAGCTGGCACAGTGACTCAGAACTAGGCATAAAAGGAATTTATCCTAAGGAGAAGTTTCAATCCCTTCCCAATCGTGTTATGTTGCTAAATTACAGCAGGCAAGTAATAAATTCATGGCTGTACCTCCTTGCTCTCTAAAAGCAGCACTGCATTTCCCAGGGCAGCATATGCAGGGAGCTGCAGAGCCACTGTTTGGGATGCTGCTAACCAGCAGATCGTGTCTCTCCAGAGCCAAAAAATTAAGCTACATAAATCATCCTTAGCATTTCCTCCTCAGGCTCAATTCTGCTACTGTACCAAGAAGGGAACACACTTTCTAGGCTTTCTCCATCTCCCAACATACCAGTGTAACATATGGTACCCTTTATCTTGCATGTCTTGGAGACATGAAGTTCCACACTAAAAGGGATTTGACATAGTTTTAATCTCAGTAGTGCCTGACAAGACATTTCGAAAAGCAAAAAAACTTGGAGGTAATACTTAGTGCTCTAGAGAGCAATAGATTCCTGAAAAATATCTGTGCTTTGACAGGGGGAATTTATTACACCATCAGATTACCAGTTCTTAATTAACAGCAATTTAAAGAACTATTTTTTGAAAGGGCAGCTGTCAAAACATCAGAAAATGGCAGGGCATGAACATATTGATGGCTTCACACTTTAGTTGCTTTTCCAATTTCACAAAAAAATTTACTGTGTCACAGGCAAAAGACAAAAAATGTGGGCCCAGATGGCCTTGTATTTCAATTTGTACAGCACAGGCTTTTCACAAGGCAAGAAATTCATACTGTGACATGGACCAAGCAGTCAAAAGCCCCGACCCCTGCGAGGAAGTTTTCAGATAATTCCTCTGCAGAGAATCCATGCACGTGTCCTAGGACCAGGAGAGGACAAACTACATTTACTGGCTTTTATTAAGACTGCATCCACAGGGTGGGTATTTCCCACATCTTTCTGAGCTTCTTAAATGATACTGACTGATACACAACATAATTTCATTATAAATCAAACTGAGTGGCTTTTTAAAAAAACACCCCCTAAATTTTCCCCCCAGTATTGAGTACGGAAGAGAGTTACTCTACAATAATGTTCTTTACAATGCTGGTTTCTAGGAAGGTCTGCTTGTGTGTTAAAATACCCAAATACCATCACAACCAGTCCCAAACCACTGGAATCAAGGATACCTGTCTGCCACTAAATAATTATTTAATTCAGCTGTCAACCTCATAGGCCACAGAGAACACAGTATTTAACAAAAATAACAACCTTAGACACTGTAGTTACGTTTTAATTCAGACCCAGGAACGTTTCTAACGTGTGCACAGGCTGAGGTTTGCTTGAGCGAGCTTTGATCTCCAGAGGAAGCGGTTTCTCACCTTTGCTATGATATGACAGCAGATGTGAAACCAAAACCTGGCTAATTTTGATATCTTACACAAGGAGACAGCTGAACCCTTCGAAGTAACAGAGATAGCAGGAAAAGACAGGGATCCCTTGAGTTATCTAAGATATGGGCTACTTGCCTTGGGGAAAGATGAGAGTTTTAGAAAGATACTGTGGTGTGGTGAGGGAGGGCAAGGAAATAAATAAATAGATTTAAAGTCAAGATGAACACAAGCTTGGGAACAGACCTGAAAATCATAGAATTGTCTTACCTTAGAAGCATTTCATAATTAAGAAATTATGATAAGATATAACCACTGCAGATAAAATGGTTATTCAAAAAAGCAATTATTTGTTGCTCTTTTACTACACACTTTAGAAAGTCCTTTGAACACATTGACAAAAAATACTGGTTTAGAAGTCTGAGATTTTTTGCCCAGATAATTTTTCCAATTATAATTCCTGTTATGTAGAGTATACCTTCATTATAATTCCTGTTATGTAGAGTACACATTCTAGCAGATGCATGAGAGAGTCTGAGCACCTCCAGCAGCCCGTGATGGAGTCTGAGCACCTTGGAGAGCTGGGACTGCAGCAGCTTTGGTATTTTTGCACAGTGAGAGGAAAGGGAGCTCAGGGGAGATCTCTGGTCAGGACTGGGGCTGCACTGGCACATATCTGCAATCCCAGGGCTAGCTGCTCTTGGACTACAGGGGCCCTACTCAGAGTTTGCAGGTCTCTCCTAGAACTGAGTTATGGCCCTGGCTGTAGTTTATCTTTATATTTTAAAGGGTGAAAAGGCTGGTTTGCAGTCACCAGAGCAGAACTGTTCCACACTGTTCACCACGCAGAGAAACAGGACTGTTGTTCCAGGACCCCAAGTCGTGTGGCATCGGTGAGGGTGGGGAAGTTGGACGCTGAAAATCTTTTCCAAAATGATGAACCTCAGAGGCCAAAGTTGACACAAAGCAGTCTGTGCTGCCTTTTGGGAATATTCCTTAAGGCAGCTCATAGTGCTGCACTCCTGCCTTTCACGTGACTCAGACACCAGTGCTGAACCTTAACCCCTGGCCACCTCCTCTCAGCAGGGCCCGACTCTGGGGTTTGAGTTACCATCTGCAGGGTGATGCTGTCACCTCTGCTGATGTTTAATCAGCTGGCAGCACTTCACTGATGGCACCAAAACCAGAACTGCTACTGATGGCAGCATCCAGGTCAGTGCCAATTCTGGACTGACCTGCATCTCCTAGATCCAGATGGAGACAGAACTGAGCATCCCTACACCTGGCTGGATATATTCTGCTCCTAAGAGGAGAAATTCTGGTGTCTTCCTAAGGGAGAGAAGGGAACAGTGCTGGGGACCATGCCTGGTTCAGTGTCCACCCCTGCCTGACCTCAGAGAGTGTCACTGCCAGAACCAAAGCTCTGCCATCTTTTTTTTCCACTGAAGGTAAAAATACTTCTGTCACAGAGCTTCCAGCATGTGCACTAACTAAAGGTGAGTCACGATGGGAGGTGTTTATCACACTTGGGATCTGAGATTCCTTACAGTTATTCTGTGAGGAGCTGTTAAGTTTCAGCATCTTTAGATTTTCATATTCTTTCTGAGGAAAAGTAGCAGATAAAATCGTGGTCTGACACTTGGTTCTGAAGGAATTTTAAACAGAACTTAAGACCAGCGCAGAAGGGATTTCTGACAAGGGCATGTAGGGAAAGGACAAGGGGTAACACTTGCTTGATTTTCATTCAGAAAAAAGTGTCTTGTCTGACGTTCAGGCCATCACAGCCTTTTCCTACGCTCTGTTATCTAAGACCATAGCACATCCAATGAAAATATTCTGAATTTCACACTATCTGCAGGAACAAATGCACTTACAAGGAAGTACTTCAGAATATTCACTTAGCCATAAAAATAATTTAGAAGTGCATTCGCTTTCCATGTTAACATTTAGTCAAAACCATAACAAAACTTAATAATAGTTTCTGTTCTACTGATTATATTGGAGAGGAAGAACTGAGTTTCCTACCCCTCAGGAAACCTCCAATCCCACTCCTGTGAGGGGAGAAGAAAGGGAACAGACACGTACTGTGAAAAGTGCGCACATCCGATCGATCTTCTCCGGATTCCTTGGGCCTCCGTTCTTGTTTAACCTCACCATGAACCTCTCACTGAAAAACAAACAATGTCAAAAAAACAATGAGATTTTCCTCTACACACTTCAACAGAAAAATACAGGTAGATTTCAGTTTTATTAAAAAAAGATGCAGCGGTAGCTATAATTCCAAAGTATATGAAACAGTATTCACTGGTCTATACAAAATTACATGGAATAGCACAGATTTTTAATAGTAAGTAGCCTGCATGAGAAAAAATTATGTTGATGCATATTCATGATGCAATAACATTAAAATAATGTGAATATAAGAAGCACAGAATCTGTACACATTACAACTCCTCCAGGCAAAGGCTAAGGCAAACTTGCTGAGGGATACACTGCCTTTGGTAAAACTGAGTTCATTAAAATCCATTCAAAACTAAAAGTTACAAGAATACCAATTAAGCCATCTCCTTCAACATAGAGCATTTATACAAGCAATATATTAATTCAAATACATTAAGATTCAATTGATATAACTCTTACCAATCAAATTAAGCAGCCCTTTGATGAATAAAATCAGCACGTTTAGCCAGACTGCAAAATGAACAACCCTCACAATGCATGGTAATAGATGGACATCCATATTATTTCTTAAGACAGAGAATTTAGGTGTAAAAGTAAGTTTGATAAGCAATTTTTTCCTAGTATGCAACAGCCCCCTGAGTATTGACCAGAGTTTTCTTCCTAGACTTTTATAGAAATAAAGTGAGAGCACATCATTAAATCGCACATCCTTTCAATCCTATCCAGTAGAACTGCATCAACTCCAGCGACCTTCATTTGATACATTTGCCAGCCTATCATCCACTGCTGGCCTGAAACAAAGGAAAGCGCCGTGTCCGCCCTGCCTCCTTTGGCAGCTCGCTCCAGGGGCCGCTCACCCCTGCAGCTCCAGCCCACGGATCACGGGCAGCTCAGCAGTGCCTGATTTCAGGCCACAGCCGCTGCTTTTTGTCACCCTTCTGGATCAAAGAGCCCTTCAGAGAAGTTCATTTCTTGCAGGGCAGGGATAGCAGTGGTGTCCCCATACACAAATAAACAATTTAACACTGATAAAAAATCCAAGAAAAAGCGCTGGAATTGTTTTGTAGAACTCACCCGGGGTGCAATTTTTCACCAGTATTTCATGACCAGTTCTAAAGCTGTAAGATTGCAACAGTCTGGCACTGAGACCACCTCCACCATAAATACACACACGCCTGGGGGTTCTGCACAGGGGAAGCCAAGTCCCTACTCATCCTGACTGTGATTTATCAGACATCACCTCTTGGCCCTTCCACTACACCTTTATGCTGTGAGTTCATAGTCCATTATACTGATATATTTTCAGAATTATTACTTTTGTTGGAATGGTCCTTAATTCTCAAGCATGACCCACACATCTCATTATACACCTTTGCATGATAATTTATGTAAGTTAATGATGCTCAGCAATCCAGATCATCTTCTCTGGCTGTTTCACTCTCCCTGTCACTCACTATTACTCCAAACTCCGTGTATCCCACAACCCCATTCAGTTCTAATTTTAATTCATTTGCCACCAATGCTTATAACCTCAGACACTGCTGAAATGCCACAAAGAAATCCATAAGAAACAGATATTTGATGATTCTTTTGAGGTGTCAGTAAGTTAAGAATGTTTCACCAAATGCTTGAATGACATGGTATAATCCATTCTTTCAGTCAGAATTTTGTGATGTGTTAAGTGGAGAACAGGACAATATTTCCACTTCAGAACATTACACTGACAGTCACATTACAACAACATTATTACATCTTCATAGCTACCTCTATCCACCTAATACATAAACCAATGTTACATATTGTATTTTTAATTTCCAATAAGACATAGTCTCGAGCTGTCAAAACAGGGGTTTTTTAGTTTTTTTTTAAATTATTATTTTAGTTCTAATGTGCATTTCATTTTCATACAGGAGCTGAATGCAATCCTGTGTGCCACAGAATCCTGTGCAGGCTGTCCCTTGGACAATGGCAGGGAAGGCACTGTCAAGCCTTTGAGCTGAGCTCTCTGTATGTATTTCATTGATTAACAAAAGCTGTATTGTTTAGTCTGCTTTTAAAGCACTCAAAGAGGGATATTCTGGAGACTCATTTGATGGTCTCTTGCAAGGTTTTCCTCCATTAATGAGTGGAAATCTTCTAAAACTTGCAATTCATCTTTTCCTTGTTAGAGCCATGGAGAAAATCTGGTTCCTGTCCCCCTATTCCAGTGCTTTTCAAGAAATGAAGCAGCCACCACCTCTCTCACCTGCCTTTGATCACCTGTTCCCTTATTCCAGCATTGCTGCAGTAACAACCTTTACGTTCCTTCCTTTAATTTCCAGTCCTCCCTTGAGTCCTCTTGAGCTTTTGTGTATAAATAATTAAGGGGACTTTGAGTCAACTGCAGCATTTGAGACCTGTGGAACAGGAAGAGGCATTTGGCCAAAGGACATCCACGGACAGGACCCGGAGAAGGACAGGGCAGCAGTGCCAGGAAGCCACCCCAAAGGACCAAGCCACCTCCAGTTCTCCCTCCTTTCCTTGCACATCAGTTCTCCTAAACTTGTGGGTTTGTTTCTCATCTCCAGAATTCCTCTAATCGCTGATATCACTACAGATCAAGAACTGTTTGCTATTATTCTACTATTCTGTTATTATTCTACTAAGGTCTCACTGGGGCTGATAATGTCAATACCCCTGGAATGGGACTGGAACCTTTTTACACTGGTGACCCACATTATGAACTAGTTAGTCAGCTGCTTCCCATTTTACAACTGCAAATTTATTTCTATGTCGAAGCAAATCTGGAAGAATAACCCTGTTTCCAATGACCTGAAAATCCACTGCCTTCATCTATCGTTGCAGCTCTGTTTTTGGACAAAAATACACACATTTAGGGTCAAGAAACTTAATGGGAATTCAGTAATTTAATTTCTTCTTTTAAGAGCTATGTCCTTTGAAGAATTAGAGTCCCCAGTGCATCTTTTCCTCAAGCTTATCTTCTGTACAAGGACAAGAGCATGCACAGAATCTAGACAACATTAAGTCCAGTTCAGTAAGACTGAAATATCAAATCTGAATAAACTCCATGTGGAAATTAATTTAAAAAGGTAGTAGTTATCACTGCCAAATGAGTGGTGGAAATGAAGCACAGGGAGGTACTGAGATGCAATCTGTCTGCTTGATCCTACAACTGTCCAAAACCAAAAAAACCCACAACCAAAACCAGCAACACAATAAAAGTTTTCAGCTACTCTGAATATACACCAAAATCAGTTCTTTTGCATAAAATTGGAGATAAATGCATCAAAGCAGGGAAAAGAATTAACATTTTACCCTGCTGAGCTCAGATCCAAGACGTGACACACCAGGAGCAGTATCTTAGACAAAAGCTTATTTATTCCTCTTGCTCCTATATGCCATAAGCAACCTCCAATTACTCTAATTGCAGCATCTCCTCCTGTGCTAATTCTCATCATAGTGAAACCACCTCTTGTGCAGCACTAAGCCAGGCTTTACAATCACTCTCATGATTAGTAATTGCTACAGCTACTCAAATACAAGAACCACTGCTCTGACAAGCAAAGTCAAACAGCTTCTTGTTCATTCACTTGAAAAGGAGGAAAAATGAAAGGAGTGTAGTGTCTCCCTTCTTGGCTTCCCCAACCTGACTGAAAAGCAGGACCATACTGAACTCTGCAAAAAGGAAGGAAGCCATCAATGGTTTGGGATGTTACATTTTCAGCACGAAAAAGGGGGCAAACAGGGACAAAATTTGCTATTGGGTGAGCAGGAGTGGCACTATGCCCACGGGGAGGTTTTGTTGTTGAGGTTTGTTTGTGATGTTCTTTGCGTAAAGTGTGAAGATGACAACAAAAGGAAAGGCCTGGCCAAGAGCTCGGGGTGGCCTGGGGAGCCCCTTGTACTCATCCACGGGCACGTTTCATTCCTGGGGGTGTTTCAAGGCAAAAATCCTGACTGAGCATCGATTTGGGAACGTAGGCACAGCATTAGCAGATGCATAATGCCAGAGCTGTGGAGGTCTGCAGAGAGGCTGCAGATCAATTTTCGGTTGGAATTGGAGACTGGTGATAAAGAACACGGACTAAAAAAATTAATTCTTTAACAAAGTATAGGAGATTGGTTTTCTGAAGCAGGGACAGCAGCACATTAGGGCTTCAATCTCCTTGGGCAGAAACCTCACATCTTGTACCCTTCCCTTGCCTTAAATAATGGTCCAGCAGCTATTTCTCCCAGAAACAAAACCTCCTTCACCCTCTCCATTCCAAAGTGCCACTGAAATGGAAAAGGTACAAATGCTCCCTGATTTTTCTTATTTTCCTCAGTGCTTATTTCCAGAGAAAACTGAGGGAACACTGAAAACCCCTGATATTATTAAAAACTCCTCAATCCTTTCTAAAAAGCTGCATTTAATTGGGTTTTCAGAATTCGGCATGTGGCCAACGCCTTCTAAGAATACAGGTTATTTTAAAAACACATATTGGTCCATGACACATGGAGAACTGCACAGGGAAAAGGGTCATGTGGTAGCAGAAAAGATCATCTAACAACTCATATTTTAGACTTTGATCTTCTCTTGGTGTCTCCCTGGGTTTCTTTCTGACACTTTTGGTACCACATAAAACCTTATCTGCATGTAAAACACAAACTCAGGAACAAAAATCTGAAAATGCTGCCACAGAAGCCAGAAGTCGTCAGGAATAAGCTACAAACACTTGCCTAGCCAGGACAGCTCACCTCCTTTCAGTTCTACTGGTTAAAAAATAAATGATAAGCACAATAGCATTTAATTTTCCCCCACCCCCCTCCCCAAAAAATCTCTAGTCTCTTATTGAATGCTAACATGCCTGACAATAACTCTAGAGCAACACTTGAGCTGGCATATGAATATCATAAACACTTTGAGATGCTGCTGTAAAAGGACCATATTTTGCACCAGATAAATCTCAAGAACAAACTCCACAGAGGCCATCCAGGAGAGAGCTCGGGATGAGCTGGTCACTCTCCGTGGCAACTAAACCTTGCCAACTTTTGCCTCCAGAATATCCCAGTCTTGCTCTGCACACCACATTTCGGGCAGTTTACTTCATCAGTGCCAGCAAATACTGCATTCTTCCTACCCCAGTGTGTACAAGCTCTACAAACACAATATGCTGCCCAGATGAATGGAATTATGTTGGGAGTCACTGGTATAGGATCAAAGCATTTTCTTAAAGCTGCAAAAAAAGGAGCTTGGTTCAAAACATTAATTAAGTCAGGAGAGAAACACCATGAAAGAGATCCCTGGGGCTTGGTGGTGGAAATGGGAAGGGGAGAGAAAGCTGAACTAGTCTCTAAACCTTACAGTTTGGACAAGCTAATATTTGCATGGATTAACTTGGGAAGCTTCTCCTGTATCAGAGAAGAAGTCCATTGACCCAGCACAGTGGAAGTTTTCAAGCCCCAGGGCAGCAGCATTAGCCAGTTTTCCAGAAAGCAATTACTGCTCTCCACCATCCCCTTTGGAAGATGAGAGAAAACCAGGCTCTACTGTCCTGGCTTTCCATTTGTGCTGCATCCTACAAGACAGTTCATGATAACGAGATGAGGCTTCTCGTATTTGCTTGCACAGCTTCACACAAGAAAAAAATAGACTTCTGTTCTCATTCCATTGGCCAAATTTGTCCAAATCTCTCTTGAGTTTGTCAACTGCAAGAACATTACCATGGTCAGTGATTGAAACGGTCACTCCAGGACAGCACTGCAGCCTGATGCTTTTGAGAACACCCTGTAGGAACTTTCTTAAAGGAAATAAGCCTCACTTCAGGCCTTCTGAACTTTATTCCATGGGCATGGGCTCATGTTCATGAAGAAAGTACGCATTTATATCAACATTTTAGTAATTTTGCCTTGCCAAATATAATGGGTTTTTCTCCTGAAAGATGATTTAAGCAGTAGGAGTATCCTCTGTAAAAAGCTTTTCAAGTTTATTTTCTGTTCATCATGATTATCTTTCAGAGTTGCTAATTTTTGCTTATCCTCTTGGGAAAAAATCTAGGTCCTTACAGCTGCTATAAGACTGACCTAATAACAAAATCTCCCAGAGCTCCACAGAATGAGTCTTCATTCGCAGCGTGAGTGCGACAGGAAGCCAGAGCATGTGTACAGAACGGTCCCGTGTCTGTGAAGAACTCAATTCCCACTCCCAGTGTAAACCAAGAGCATCTCCCAGATCCCAGCAGCGTTTGAGCAATCCATCATCGACAGCGGTCACTGCCGAGCCCCGGGGACAGGAGCATCACCTCTGCTGAACTTTCAGTTTGCTCACTGTCTCAACAGCGGCTCACGGACCATTTAAAAATCTTCCTTTTCAGGCGAGTGCTCACCGAGTGTGTTTGGTTTTTCCCCCTTTTCTTTTGTTGGGGGAGGCAGGAGAGCTCTTTTCCGAGCTGTCTCATCCAGGAGCTCTGCAATAACCCCGCTTTCACAAACAAGTGAAGCAAAGTGCACTGCTTTGGTTTATGGAGTGTATTTTATAAAGACGTCTTAGAGAAAAGAACACCAAATCTGTGAGGGAAATGAATCTGGCCCCAAGAAAACGGCTCCAAGCAACACAGTTTGCTTCCCAGCAAATTCAGGCTTAATGCTCATGAATTATTAAATTACCACATTGGCGAGAAGCCCCAGGGGAGGATTACAGAGCTTACAGTAAGACTGTTACTGCAAACACTGGGTTTCCATGGAAACGGAAAATAGTGAAAATAACTACCTGTCATTTCTCTTGCCACATTCAAGGGAAAACCACCACAATGTTAAAGTGTTATTGAGGGGCTTGCAGGAGAAAGGGAGCTAAGCACCAATTACATTCTCCTTGGCTTCTCGTGATTCTGCCACACTTGAACATTTGACACCGTCATGAGGATTTTTCTGTTATTTCCATCATGAAAGGTACATATTTATGTTCCTCAAAGGAAGCCTGTCAATTAGAAAAGGTTTCTATTTCCAAAAAAAAAAAAAAAAAAAAAAAAAAAAAAAAAAAAAAAGACTTTTACTTCTCTTTCCTCAAACACCANGAGAGACTTTAGTCATCTACTGCGATTCCCCAGTGATGGTGATTTTAACTAATGAAAAGCAAGGCAGGCTGACCCTGCCAGGTGGCAGGTGAGGAAAGCTTTGCAGGGAAGAATTCTAATTTTGGATTACAGGTATTTTGTAGAATAAGGATTTTATCACCATTTCTACCCTGGGAGTAGCTAATGGTTCTGAGGTCTGATACAGCAGCTGTCACACTTAATTCTTGCTCCACAAGAGCTTCGCACATGACAGTTTCTGTCAGGAACGCAGAATCGGGTTTTGAGGGGGAATTTTGCCACAGAAAGAGCTCAAATGTAACGAGAGGATTCCTTACACTGGGCCTTCCCATAGACTTGCAGAAAATTACTTGGAAGTGCTTTCTCTGAGCTCACTTACACATTTTAACAATGCAGATTTGCAACCTGTCCCTCAAGTGAGCAGAATGTCTCCCAGCTGTGTTCACGACACATTGCCATTCCTCCTGAGCAGGAAAAGGGAAGAAGTTCCAATGCCTGCAACTCATTGATTTCTTCCTGTTAACAACTAAAAAAATCAAAATAACTCTGCAGAAGACTCTATGTCCCTGCCTATTTGTACATCATATTTGACCTCCAACACAAAGAAACCCCTGTTTTGGGGGAAGGAGGGTGGTGGTGGGGAGAGATACAAAATAAGATGGGTATTTGTAAAAGCTCCTGCTTTGGAATAGCTACATATTAATAATTCCATAGGAACTAGGAAAAAATAGTAATTTTATAGGAAAGAATTAACATCTCTAATAACACCACTTACATCTCCTCTTACAGCAGCTTTCATATACAAATCCAGACAGCAGCAGTTTCTTTTGCATATATCATTAACCAGACAGGGGATAAATAGGAAAACCAAGCAAATTCAGATGCTGGAGAGAGATCCAGGGAATGAAAGTCAGCTGAAGCAACCAAGAGAGAAAATGAAAACGCATCACTCCTTCTGTGTCCTTTTCTAAAAATCTACCCACCAAAAAACCTTATAAAATACTCCACAGGTTTTGTCTCCAGTGATGATGAAACCTGTAATCTTCAGAAGTTCTATATTCTATCACAAAGGCTGTTTGTCCCATCTGTCTGTGTGCAGCAGACTCCAGAGACACACAGATTTTCCATGGTCACTGCAGTGACCAGAACAAGGCCATTGCTGTGGGCAGCAATATTCCTTAATGTTTGTTTAGTTTTTGAGGAAGTTCACCTTGAGAAGGATGAAAAACTCATGCTATTACCATTACTATTGCTATCAATTATCTACTGCACAAAACTCCAAAAAATACTTTCCTTGAAATACTAAAAACACACTAAATTTAAGTGCAGGAGGAGCTCATGAAGGGTTAGCTGTCCCAACAGATCAGATTGCTAAAAGAGAGGTAAAAATTGAAAGATGGGTTTTTTTCATGACTAAGCAGACAAAAAACTCATTAGCTGGTAAGGTTAATCCCTAGGAAAATTCCCTGAATATTAAAGAAATAATTCTCAGTGATACAAAGTTATTTTTTCCCAGCAGACAAATCATTATACTGACAGTGAATGAGATAACTTTTCTATTTTAAAATAGCTATGCTATTAAAAACATAACAAAAGGAAAATTTAGAGCATACTGCACAATAAAAGTAAAATATAATTTTCTACTTCCTCACATAGCAACTGGCAATAAAAGAACATGACAATATTTTAAAGCAATTAACTGGGGATAAATGCCTGCACATTGTCCCAGCACTCCCAGAGCCATTACCTGAGACAGAAGCAATACAGAAAAAGGATCTTCAGGTCAGTCCCATATCCTGGGAGCGAATGCAGTCAAGACTGGTTTGAAACAGTTTTTACTGCGGATCCTTCCACATTAATTAACAATTTCTCTTTCAGCTATTCAACTTCAACCATATTTATTTACCCAGTGACCCTTCTTTCCTTTTTCTGACCTTATTAATGCCAGTCTTACTCTTTTTTATTTCACCTGCCCCCCTTTCTCCACTCTCAGCTGCCAAACCTCCCTCTGCCCAAGCAGAATCTGGTGTCCAGAACGTGTACAAGTTCTGCATCCCCGGTTTGGGGCAGGTAGGGTTGCTCTGGACAGGTGTTCCCACATTAAGGTTGCTGTTCCTGCACATCAGAGCTTTGAGAGGACTCAAACCCCTTCTCGGACAGGATTGTGGGAAATTTGCCATTGCATTTTCAGAAGCTGGCTCAGTGGTTGAAATGGAAGCTCCTGACAGTGGTAATTGTCTGCATTAGGAAGTGCTACAGGAAAATTATTCAAGATGGCATGTGTAAGTACAATGTAATTTTAGCTACACTGTTCCTGCTAACATTTTTTAGCAGCTGGTATACACTCCTGTTGACAGTGTAGAAGTTAAAAAACCATGACAAAATGATGATGAGAACCACGGAGGTAACGGCCATCATCAAATACAGAGATGAAGGATTGCTGTCAAATTTGTCAAGGTAACCTTCAGCAGTTTGGTGCAGATTTGTATTCTGACGTCTGAATCGGGAACACTGCGTCACAGAAACTCCTGCTCCACAAAGAGTGAAAATCAAATCTCCTACAAATTCATCATTTCTAAATCCAGTGCTTCAAAGGGGTGCATTTCATTCTACTCTACCTAAACACCGTCACAAACATTTTCTTTTTACAGCCTCCCCCTGCCACTCGAGTGCAGCATTGCGACTTCTACAGGACCAGGTCGTACAAGTGAGTAGCAACTTGAGAAAACTCTTCTAACACTCACACCCTGGTTAACCCAAACCCAGCGTGGTCATGCCCCAGAAGTTAACTTGTTTACAAGGACAAGGAGACATTTAAATTGATAACCATGCTCTCTAATATTTTTACCCCTTTAGTATCTTGAACTATTTACACATTTGTTTGCTACTTTTATCACAGAAAATAATTTGGTTGGAAAGTATCCCAAGATCCAGAGATGAGTTACAAATGGGAAATCATTGTTTCCATTACCTCTGCAGTCACCACCAAACCCCACTGCAGAGCAGCACTAACAGCCAAACATTACCACTGAACATTTTTTGACTCAACCTTGAAAAATAGGGGCAGATGATTTTATGTCAGATGACTTTCGAGCAGCTGAATCCAACTATCCTGATGTAGACCCAGAGTGTTTTTTCAGTCCATAATTATGTTTCCAAACCATGTTTCTCTCCCGAGAACTGCTTTGTCAATGGTGCTAAACCCTTAAGACAAGACTTGGGACAGACTGTACTGCTCACATTTTCCCCATCATCCACCCACAAACTGAGAACATTTCCACAAAAAAAACCTTTCCGTATCACCTATTAGCAAGAGCTTTAAAGAGCAAGCTTATGTTTTTTCTCATTTTAGCTACAGCTTTTAAATTTTAACACTGAAATAGATGTTTCCCAATCAACCTCCTAGCCTTGTGTTGCAGCAGTTAGAATCCTGTCTCACCCCAAAGACACGGCAGATATTTAAAACAGACAGCGCAGAGAACATCTGCTCTCTCAACAAAAGGTTTGAGCACTTTCTGTATGAGAAATGCCCACATGGACATCCTCAGCCACTCCCATCAACACCACCATGGGCACTCAGCACATCTTCCAAACCCTCCAGTCACGAGGAGGTCGTTGCTATACTGGGAATGGCAAAGGCTCAGTAAGTAGGAGGAGGCAGGTGGAGGAGTTACCAGCAGAAATATGCACAACACTATTTTCCATGCATAATTACTGCTTAGGCCCCCAGATCTTCAAATTCAATCACATCAGAGTTTCTCTTTTGTTCTATTCACTCTCCATAATTAAGGATATTTCTAGATGACAAGAAAATTTGAAATCCCAGTGGTGTGTAAAATAGGGTAAGATGCAGGCAGAATGAAAAACATTCACGTGTTTTTAAACATAAACTTCATAAAGAAAAAAAGAAGGATTTTTTTTTTATCCTTTTCCATACTCAGAAGGCTGAGAGAATTGGGATCGATCAGCCTGGAAGAGAGAGAACGCTTCAAGGTAACCTAACTGCCCCTTCCAGCACCTGAAGAAAGCCCACAAGAAAGGTGGAGAGAGACTATTTACAAGGGCTGGAGAGTGAGAGGACAAGGGGGAATGGTTGCAAACTGAGAGTGGGTTTAGATGGGATATCAGGAAAAAATTCTTCCCTGTGAGGATGGGGAGGCCCTGGCACAGGGTGCCCAGAGAAGCTGTGGCTGCCCCATCCCTGGGAGTGCTGAAAGTCAGGTTGGATGGGGCCTGGAGCAACCTGGGATAGCAGGAGATGTCCCTGCCCATGGCAGGGGGTGGAATGAGATGGCCTTTAAGGGCCCTTCCAACCCAAACCATTCTGTGATTCTATGATAGTGGACTTTTCAAGCTTATTTTCAGAAAAAAACCTGCTATCATACTTTTGAATGTGTAATTTTTCTAAGTCATGCATAATTCCATGCATTTCCTAGAAAAATAGTTATTGTATAGGTATCTAAACCTCACTGCTTTACTGAATTTAGTTTATTGTCACCCATCAAAATCATGCTAAAAATGCCAAAAAATTTAAATATATCTCTTCTTTGTTGCGTCTTTCAGCACAAATAACACTCTGGATCACTTTGTCTACCAGTTTCCAGCTCCTTTAGAGCAGTTGCATCCAGCCTGTCTTTCTTTCTTTATTAAATCAAGTTTAATACTTCTCTTCTGTTGAGGCAGTAGGTGCATTCCCATATAACAGAACAAAATTATTCGGCTCTAATGTGATTTGTGCTTGACAAATCTATGTAGACTTTTACTTACCATCTTGTTAGCTTCTTAGTGCTAACAAGTAGTTTATTTGTTTCACAACTTTTCGCATTTGTCATCGGATTGCAGCTGACCTTCTTAGGGAGATTGAGGCAAAACAGCCATTAAATACTGCAGCTATCTTGGAAACATCTGCTCATGGCTTAATGTCCCCTTTAATCTGATCAGTTATTTCTTGATTTTGTAAAAAACTTTTTTTGCTAGTAAAGCATTATAGAATTATTCTGGGTTCTTTTTTGTCCTTGATGCCTTTTGCTAGTTGTATTTTTACTACAAGTTTCTGTCTCTTCCCATGCCTGTTTGTGAAGTTTCATTAGTTTGTCCTTTTTTATGCTGCCTTCCAGACTCCAATTCACCACAGAATATGATACAGACTTTCTGTTATTCTCACATAATTACTCTTTCCTTCATACTGAAACAATTGGCTTTTGTGCTCTTCAACAGTATCATTAAGAAACAGACAACTCTCAAATTTCTTTTCTCCATATCAGTTTACCTATCTCTGTTTGATCTTTATTGACACCTTCCTTACTGAGCCCACCATCTTTACAGTAATATTTTCTTTCCTGCCTTTTTGATGCTACACTCAACTCGATCATTCCACGATCATTCATCCCGAGGTGTCTCACAGCGGGGTATAATCATTGGCTAAAATCCAAACTGGATCAATTATCACATCATTTTCCAGTAACTTCCATGTAGCAAACAAACTGAGCTATTAAAGAAGAGTCACAAAGATTTTGTTGCCAGACTAGTGGTTTTTATATGCAAGAACAAAAAAAATCCCAAATACTTTAAAACAGACAATTAAACTTTAACCCCTTTTTATCTGAGCCTTCAAGTTCTGTTTACTCACAAGTATGACCTTTTATATTTCTGTCAGACTAAAAATGAAGTAATTTTTTCCTTCTGTTTACCTCCAGGTCTGACCCCTCTGATGGCAGTGCTGGCATTCCTGCCGTCCATAGCTCCTCACTGTCATCCTCTGTCTGCTCCTCCTTTGCTGACAACCATTAAACACAGGAACATTTTTGTATTCAGAGCCTGGGAACCATCTCCAACTATTTCAGCTGCTGCTCCAACCTTCTGATTGCTAATCCACACCTGGTGCATGCTGTTACTTCAGCCCTTGAAAAACACTGGAACTTTCACCAATTCTTTGCTTAACCTCCCTGGGAAATAACCCTGGGCACCAGCGGCTTCAGGGAGGTTTGTAATCCAGCACATGTCCAAGGCAGTAACGCTGAAAGCCACTCAGCCTCCAGCGTGAGCTGCTTGGGTAAGAAATTTATCAACCTCCAAACCATTTCAGAAGTCAATTTGTCCCTTTCATTTAGAGTGCAGCGTGCAGAAGCCTTGCTTGGGTTTTTTACCTTAATGTACTATTTCCCGAGAGGAAAGAAAATGTTTTAAAGTAGATGTAAAAACACCATTCTAAATTTGTAGCAATGTATTTGTCTGTTTTCTGGTTTCTTCTCCACAACAGAGCTCAGCCTCATTATACATTTCTTCCCCAGCATTCTTTGGGATGTAAGAAAATGTAAAAATTATGCTGCTTTCACTACAGCAGACCACTGATGCTTAATGCAAAGAGCTAAGTAATAACAGCTGTTTGCACAAAAAAGCATTACTATATATATTTAAATTTGCCTGAACCACTCTTTGTGCTTTTTCTCATTATAACTATTATTTTCTTGACTTTTTTTTTTATCACTGACAAAACCCTTTCCTTAAGGCTCTCCACTCAGTGTTTACATACAAACTGCAGCCCAAGACAATTCATCTCCTTTCAAAGCAATTTCTGCTGGCAGCAGCTTGTCTGCCTGTCCCTTCCCCTTCCTGGCAGCTTTTCTCATCTAAATTATTTAATATTTTACTGCTTTGCAGTAGGAACTAGTTGTGCATATTTTTTTGGCTTGGTTTTCCATTTTCACCTTTCCCTCTGAACAGTTATTTTCTGCTAATTCTCTCAAGAGAGGAATCATAGGCACATCCTCCTAAACTACATCAGCTGGAGCGTCCACAGAGCTGCAGAGGTGGGAAGGGTGTGGAGGGGAAGCCAAGGGAGGAATGGCTGAGGGCCCTTGGTTTGTTCAGCCTGGAGGAGACTGAGGGGAGACCTCACCGGGGCCTTCAACATCCTAGCGAGGGGAGGGTACCAACCTCTGCTCTCTGTGACAGCAGGGAATGGCTGGAGCTGTGTCAGAGGAGGTTTAAGCTGAATATCAGGAAATACCATCAAGTCATCAGAGCTTTCTAATATAGACCGACTTTTCGTGGGACGTACTCTGAAGAGATACCAAACTGTTATCACTCTGCTCTGAACTTTCTTGGATGAACATTATTCACATAATAATATTTTTCCAAAGAGAGGAAGGAACATTCTGTGGCTCTTCTCTCACTTTGAAACAAATCTAAATCTAATTGCTGAGAACTAGGAGAGTTTTAACTATGGCAGCAAGTGACCAAAACTCAGAACACTCCACAAACACGCTGTTCTTCAGACCAAGCTGCACTTGCTAACCTTCCAAGACAGAAAATGAATGCTCTTCTACATACTCTGATGTTTTCAAAACACATGCTCGTAAAAGAAAACGCCAGCCCATCTGATATTTGCTAACATTGGTACCAATTAATTCAATGTACTGAGAGCACAGACATAGGAATGAATGTGAAGAGTTGCTGAGAGCAATACAGCGATGAGAACGAGCTATCTTGTGACAGGCCTGGAAGGCAAAGAGTGGAGGAGAGTTAAAGAGGCACACAGCAGTCCCTTCTCAAAGCAGCCCCATAGCCTGGCCCTGTCATTATTTGTGCTTCTTAACCAACAGCCCTAAGGAGGAAGCTACGAGACACCAAGAGCTTCAGTAATGTCCGGAGGCAAAGTCAGAAAACTAAAAAAATTCAACCATTCTGTGCCTTTAATGCTTCACTAAATTTCCTATGCAAAGACCAGTATTTCTGATATTCCCATGTAAGAATTGCAGGGCCAGCAATTTATGATTTACCAGCTCTGACCTTCCAGCTGGGCCACAAGAACACCCCACATGTTTTTCTCCAATCTATTTCTCTGTTCACAACTCTTTTCCTAGGAAGCTTTTTAGCTATTTGACACATTCCTACCTGATCTGTTTGCCTTCCCGGACATCGTACAAAGAAAAAAAGACATCTGTGTCCTCTCCAATGGTGTTGTAGGTGAAGCTCTTCAGGCTGAGGAAGAAGTGATGAGGCACTGGCATCCGACAGGCTTCCCCGTGCCGCTGACGGATCGTATCCACCTGATTGAAACCAGGGAAAACCATTGGCAGCTCTTCACAAATCAAGGACACGTGACCAACCTGATCATTTTAACTGAGAGGCTGCCTCTCCTCTATCCATCAAGTAAAAGCTTAATCTCAAATATATTCTGCCTCAGAGATAGGTGCTAGATTAAGTTTTCTTCCTCTGTTTTTAACACTTCTAATTTGAATAGATTGATGGAACTGTGATATCCAAGTAGATACAAAACAAATGGTTTATGCATTGGAAATCCGTTTTTATCAAGTAAACCAAGTCAATCCTATTTCTCAAATTTTGCCTTGATTCTGGTGCTGAAAATGAAATAAGACAGTACTGATGATTTCCATTTAAAGTAGATGGACTTCAAAGCATTTTTAATAACACTTGTTACGTTCTTTCTTTTCAGCAGCTGCAATTCATTTATAGAGGTCATTTATGTGGCCAGTAGGACCAGGGCAGTGACTGTCCCCCTGTACTGGGCACTGGTGAGGCCACACCATGAATCCTGGGGTTTGGGCCCCTCACTCCAAGGAGGTGATGGAGCTTGTCCAGAGAAGGGAATGGAGCTGGGGAAGGGTCTGGAGCACAAGTCAGATGAGGAGCAGCTGAGGGAGCAGAGGGGGCTCACCGTGGAGAAAAGGAGGCTCAGGGGGGACCTTACTGCCCTGTGCAACTCCCTGAAAGGAGGTTGTAGCCAGGTGGGCGTTGGTCTCTTCTCTCAAGGAACAAGCAACAGGACAAGAGAAAATGGTCTCAAGTTGTGCCAGGGAGGTTTAGATTGGATATTAGGGAAAAATTCTTCACAGAAAGGGTTGCCAAGCACTGGAACAGGCTGCCCTGGGAAGTGGTGGAGTTGCCATCCTTGGAGGGATTTAAAAGATGTGTGGATGTGGTGCTCAGGGACAGTTTAGTGGTGGGCTTGGCAGTGCTGGGGGGACATTTGGACTTAATCTCAAGGGCATTTTTCACTCAAAACCAATCCATGACTTAGAACCAGGCTTAACAGGCCAGTTTGTCCTGCAGGTATAAAAAAAACTTAACAAGGGTTGATTACAGGAGAAACCAATCAAGCCAAATATTAGAAAGGTTTACATTTTGACTCAACGTATCAAGACCTGTTTACAGCAGTGAATGCTGGGGTGGCCAAAGAAAAAAGGGTATAAGTAAATGCATGCTTTCAGTTTTTACAACCCTTTACATCCACTCATGCTGGTCTTAATAAACAGGTTGCATGAATATCTCATCTCCCCTGAATGCATAGACAGGTACACTCTAAGCAAGAAAACCTTAAATTTTCAGACTTACAACTCAGATTTGTACTGGTTTAAAAGGAATTTTGTTCTGGATTTTAAATTAAATCCAAGGAGATCCTCATTCTTTAAAGACAGGTACCAGTGGAAGCACAGATCTCTGTAAAGATCAAAGCCAGATTCCATGACCAGGACTGGATTATATTGGTACAGAAAGGATGTGTGAAACAGAAGCCACTAAGCCACATGTTAGCAGGTAGAGAAGAGTCACACAGGCAGAGTGAGGCTTTTGATCTCACTACACAAATTGATCTTTTAAGAACAACAGTTACAAGCTCAGGAAAAGAGACCTAAATGTAATTTGAAGGAGGACCGTAGCAACTTAAATACTTGGGAATCTTCTGAGGAAGTGTTCTATGGGTAAGGACCTACCCAGTAATCTCCATCACACCTTTACCTACTTTACCAGAAACTTGAAGACAACAAAAAATTTAAATGTGGATGGTACTTACCTGTGATGTGCTCTGCTGGACACTGTGTCTACTTGACAAATGCTGTGGAGATACAAAATAGTAAAATTTAAACCTTTTTGAAAGTAAGAAATATTTACATTATATTTATGTACCATTAGAACAGTAATTCTAAGATATGACTTTCAAAATGATTACCAACTTTTCACGGCCTTTTTTCACAGTGTATCATCACTTACAAGACCACTTGCTTTCCTAAAGGCTTTTCTCAGTTAAGCCAGTTCTTTACCTAACTGCCTGAATTTACAGGGGGTATTTACCTCAGCTTTTAAAGTAGATGGCTGTCACAAGTTAGACAGAATTTCAAAAAAAATGCTATTATAGTGTTGGAAAATTTCATTATTCTGTATAATCTCTGTCTTCTCTTGCTAAACGGGAAGATACCTCACCACTAATCCTCACCTCCCAGTATACTGTCCATGAGAAGGTGCATTTGTTAAAAAACACAGGCATCTAGAAAGAAAGATGGATTTTAGACATCGTTTAAACTTTTTGCTCTAATAAGAAAATGAAATCCTGAAAAATGGTTAAAGACTCTTCTACAATTTCAGCTGCCCAACACCTGTAAAGAAGCATCAGTATAAAGAGCTACATGTCTAAAAACTCAGAGGATGATGCTGTATTTAAAGACTTTTATGCTAGAAGGAGATGTTATAATCAGAAAATGGACCATAAGACTCATTGAAGCCATTTAATCTCTAAAGGGAGATTTAAATACTAATCTAAATTGAAAAGGTTTCAGAGAGCTTTAAAAAAACATCATTAATGATACTACCGTGCCTTTCCCTGCATATCATCTTAATATTAGCATTTTAAACTGAAATACTGACATTGACACTACCACACATTATGCAATACTTTCTTCCTTTGTCCCACCTCTCTCCTTCTATTCTATAAACCCAACATCTGATTCTGACCAAACATTTACACTCTGTATCAGAATTAGCAGATCTGCTGACAAACACAAAGCTTCAAAGAAGGTGAAAGTAAAAGCTTGTCCACGAAATGCATGTGGCAACACTCTTCTCAAACTACAACACATCTTTCACACAGAACGCAAATAACATTTTTTTACCACAAAAGGAGAGAGACTCTTCACAATGAGAATAAACCAAGGAGATACTGGGGTGCTGAAGGAGCTGGCAGAAGTGCTCACCGAGCCCTTTTCCATCCCTCACCAGCAGTCCTGGTTACCTGGGGAGGTCCCTGCTGAGCCAGCTGTGGGCCCAGCTGGCCAAGGACACCCCTGTATTTGACACTGGTGATGCCACATCTCAAATCCTCTGTTCAGTTTTGGGCCCCTCACTACCAGGCTGGCTATTAGGGAAAATTTTGTCACCCAAGGAATTATCAAGCATTGGAACAGGCTGCCCAGGGCAGCAGTGGAATTCCCAGCCCTGGAGGGATTTAAAAGATGTGTAGCTGTGCCGCTTGGGGATGTGGGAGCCTTGGCAGTGCTGGGGGAATGGTTGAGCTCCATGATCTTAAAGGCCTCCTCCAACCTAAACAATTCTATGAATTCTAAATGGCATATTTTGACATCTGTTTACATTCACAGTTATAAAAATGCCCTCTTTCATACTCTCAGCAGAAAAATAATGATCTCCAGCTACACTGTCTGTCTAAATATTGCATCATCTTCTGAATGTTAAAAGCCTTTAAGTTGGCTGTGTTGCCTATTTAATCTTTGTGTCACCTGCAACCACTCAGAACCAGCTGGCATAGAAAAGACCAGTTATTTAAGCTACTCAAGGTGTCCAGACTTCTTTTGATGAAATTAATCTCTAAATCCAAGTAAGAAAGTGGGAGAGACACTCAAGCAACACAAATAGAAGAGGTGGTCTGAAGAGATTCCTCAGCAAACACTGCTGCTTACAGAGTGCACTGAGGTAAATCTATAACAATAAGTGGTAAAAACCTCAGGTTTTAAATTTTGTCACAATCAGAAGATAAGATCTGACTAACTCTCTGCTTTTAGGCTTCAGGACCGCGTTATAACAATACAATCACTGACTGAGTTAATTTTATGTGCCCTTGCCTCTGGCCAGGCAAAGTGCCCAGAGGGTAAGTGCCATTTTTGGGTACTTGGATGGGAGGGTGACTGAAAATAGCCAACATGGATTTATCAGGGGTACATTATGCTGGATCAAGTGATTGCCCTGAGGTAAAATAACCAAATCAGTAGATGAGGGAAGATTAGTGGCTGTTGTTTCTCCTCTGCTCAGCGAGGCCCTCGGCACAGTCTCCCACAGCATTCCTGTATCCAAGCTGTAAAGTTACACCTGCATGGGTAGACTGAACTATTTTGTCAAAAAACCCTACAAACAGTAGGATTTTCAGGCTCCAAAGGTAGTGGCTGATGGTGCATATTCTTCAGGGGTCTGTCCTGAGACCTACACGGCCTCAAATTCCGAGATGATCCTAAACTGGAGGCAGCAGACTGGCAGGGTCCCACTAAAGCAAGCCAAACATAAGTCAGGGCAGCACTCCAGCAGCAGGGACATTTAACAATTTCCTGTTTCTGTTATCAGCAATGGAGCCAGTAGACTGAGAATAACATTTATTCCTTTCTCCTCAGCACTCAGTAAACTACAGCTGAAACAGTGCATTCAGCAAAGGACAGTGAAGCAGCACGAGGTGTTTGAGGAGGATGGAGGGAATGCAGCATTTTGAGTCTGGAGAAGAGAAGGTTTGTAGGTGACCTGTGGCAGCCTTCCTGTAACTATGAAGTTCCCAGCACAAAGAGGCAGCCAGGCTCTCCACAGAGCTGCACAGCAGCTAGGCCAAAATACCATCATCATCAACTACAACACGGGATATCCCAACATTCCAGCAAGGAAAAATATAACTCCAATAGGGCAGCCAAGCATTAGAACAGGGATCCAACCCTTTCCCTTGAAGAATTTCAACATCCAACTGGACAAAGCCCTCAGCAGCCTGCTCTGAGTTCAGTATTGACCTTACACTGAGAGCAGGAAGTTTGCCTAGACCTCCCCGAGGCCCCTTCCAACCTGAAAAGCCTTCCAAGGTGATATAAAAAGTAGGACTGTTAAGAAATTATCCATCTTCCTTCAAAAAAAAAAAAAAAAAAAAAACCAAAAAAACCAACACAAACCAGTTTTACCTTTATTTTCTCCAAAACATAGTTGTCTATAAAGGTTGTGCAAATTTTAACAGATACGACATTCAGTGCATCTGTCCTCATCAAAGTGTTTTGTGATTCTCAAACGGATTCCTTGCTATTGACATCTAGGCCTATTGATTCTTTTCTTATCCATCATTAGGATGAAAAGATTAATTAATTCAGCTTGTGATTCTATTATAACCTCAAATCTCCTCTTCAAAACCACCTAAGCTTGTAGTGTCCCAGTCTGTACTTCGGAGGCAACAACTGACTGCAGGAGTTAAACCCTTACGCTTACGATTCTCCCTGGTATATTACACTCTTCATACCATTTCTTCAGTTTCTCTATATTATTTGGAATTCGGATCCTTCCCTCCACTGAAAGAATCAGAAACACCATTTCCAACTTTGTGGATTTTGTATATTTAGTAAGCAGACTTCCTATTTCAGCATCTAGTCCTTAATTAAACTTGAAGCACTACAAAATGGAGGATGACCCCAAGAAATTCAGCTAATTCATCTCTCCTCCTATTTAATCAAATTATTGACAACCATTCTCCCTTTTTTTTGCATATGGGTTTTCTAATTAGCTCTGTGTTTACAGTAATTTCATCTAGAACTAATGACCTTTGGAGAATTTAAATTAAAACAAACATTTAAAACCTTTATCGAAATCTAAATATGGCACCAGCTGCTTCTCCTCTATCCACTAGACATACCTGTGTTCTGGAAATACATTGAAACTTTTAAAAATTGCTTATTCTGGACACGTTCACACTCACTATTACTCATGTCCTTGCTGCAAGTAATCATTATTTTCTTTTATTATTATTATTATTTTCCAGCATTTTTTACAGGGAGAGAACAATTACTAGCTCCTCCTCCATCACCTATTTTTAAGGAGTGAAATTGGCTTGCCCTTTGCTGGTATTCTGGAACCTTATCCATCTTCCCAGTGATTATCACCAACATGTCTGATGTGGCTTCTCTAGAGACCCCAACTGGAATGTATACAGTACTAAATCCCCTGGAACTGAAAAGTTCTTGATAAAGTTAACACCTTACCAGAGTTTAGTGGGGCAAGAAGGACATTAAATGCCACATTATTTTCTTGCATCTTGTGCCAGTTGGTTTTCCCCAGTATAAAAACTTTCTTTTAGCTTCCCAGTACTATCAGGTTATTTATACAAATCTGTCTCTTGATACAACTGACCACATTTGCTTGTTATATTTGAATTTGTGCAATTCCTAATCTTTCTATTTACCCATTTGTGCTATTCTATTACACTTCCCTATAAAATTCTGTTCTTGTAAACTTGCTCTTGGTTATTTCAATTTCCCTTTCACTCTAATGCCTGGAGGAAACGAAGAACTCTAAATTTATCCAACTTGGCCTGTTAGTGATCATCTTGTGGTTTTGGTCTTAATTTACTGAAAGAGCTATCAATTCTCCTCACCTCCTTTTTCCCAACAAACCTCTTCCTCACGATATCTTATCTACCAATATCAGTTTTCAATGTTGTTCTTCCTCATGCCTTTCCTAGCAATGCCTGTTAAATGAATCCCATCATTCCCAAGTCAGTCTTAAACTGCTTTCTGCCTTCATATTCTCATCTCACTTCTTACTGGGCTTTAGAACCCAACATATACAAACCTGTTCTCTGTCAATCTGCTTTGTGTAACAAAGAACAACCAAGAAAATCACAACAAAGATTTCATAATCTTCCTGTCCAGTTTGTGCCCAGTTGTTTTCCTTATCTAGTAGAATTCTGGGTAATCAAATTCTTATTCCTTCTTACCATTCACATTTACCTTTTAAATAAAGAATAAGCAGTTATGAGGTGATGGCAGCATTAATTTGAAACTATTTATTTAGGAACTCTGTTGTTTTTTATTAGGAACTGTGGTGGGCTTGTGGCATTTCTCTCACACAGTTGAAGAAATGCCCAAGCTGCAGCAGTTACACAGCCAACAGCTGTGCCCTCCGTGCACCTCCTGAACTTGTCCTGAAGACACATACCCACTTCAAAAACTTTATAGAAAAGCTACACCTAATTAATCAGCAGCTTTGAGCATTTCTGATTTGTGAAATGACTTCAGACATTTGTAACTTGTAACCGCTTCCACTAAAATGTGCCATCCAAGTGTTCCTGACATTCTGCAGGACTTCGTGCTCCTAAATGACAACTTCAATCCAGTGGCAACTCCAGCACTGAGCTCTGTGGCAGAATCCTGAGAACATATTTTCCCACCATTCAAAAGTAATATGTGTTTTTAAAAAGCGTTCTGTCATATTGGGTAAAGTCACAAACATTGTCCCAGGGAAAGGGCAATTTGCTTTCCTTCAGGAGCAAAGCAACAATTCCTGACAAATGCTGTGCATCCTGCAGCCACTGGCATTTAGCTTCAGAATGAGTAACGTGGAGAAGCAGGATGTGCAAGGCCTCAGAGCACAACAGTTCTGCCAAAGAGATGAATACAGCATCACCCAGCAGTCACAAATACACTTAGCAATGAAACATGAGAGCTAAAAAAGAGACTCGAATTTAACAACTTGAAATTTCTCAAGAAGAGCAGTGCTAACTCTAATGACTGAGTAAAAAATGCTTGAATCTGTTGTCACAGAGAGAAAAGTCTGATGTGTTGCCTCACCCATTGCTCTGCTAATGAGTGTTTTCTATGTTACATTTAACATCCTACAATCCTGAAAATACAAGAAAGCAATTTGGTGCTCACAACTATTCCTGCAAGATTATTTTACAATGTAAAACCCACTGCTCATTTGAGAATCCATTAAGTATTTCATGACAAGTAAGGAGGATTGTCTCCCTGGGTTTTTGTTCAATAATAAAAACAAATCTGAAACCACATTAAAAATAACCCAAAAACAACCTAAATCACCAACATACCCTTCTTTCATTTTTTACCGAATTTAAGTTTGAAAAAGTAACAGGTTTTCAGCTGCTTTGGTTCCTGAAATTGCCTCCTGACTGTGAAGAGATGTGATTAGACAGCACTGTCCTCTTGCATCTACAGACTCCGGCAGCAGTGAAGTGTGAAGTGAGGAATGGCCGTGTCCTGAGCCCAGCCCAGAACGGAGCAGCACAGACACAGTCACAGGACTAAGGGGTGACATAATCAGGCTGCTCTGGCAATAAATATTGCCTGTTTGCAGTACTCCAAGTATTCAGAGTAAAAAAATGTGCAGAATAAACCTCAGAGTAATAAACCAATCCTTAGTTAGCAAGTAATCTCACACTCTGAGTCTTCACTGATCGAATTTGGTACCGAGTTATTTCCATGCTGTGCTGAAGGAAAACTCCGTTGTACTGGCACCAAACTCTCCTCAGACCATGGAAAATTAGCAAAGAACTTTAAAAATCAGCAGTATAGACTGGTGTACTTTCATATTTCTTGTGCAACACTTCTTATTTCTTTCCATGAAATCCACTGTTATATGGTGCAAATAATCCAAACCAGCAACAGCACCCAGCCTGTTTACAAAACATGCCTTTGGTTTAAGGAAAAGTTACATCCTGCACACCAAAACGCATCACCAAGCCATGGACTGCTCTCCTTCTAATCTTAAATAGCTGAAAGTCAAAATTATTTTAAAATGGGAAATTAAAAGCTTCCTAGAAGTGAGCAACACTGTAACAACATCATGTAGAAAACACTCTATTTTCTTTGGCAGACATTAAGTGAAGAAGTTGTATAAAATAATTGCTGAGGGTTTTTTATTTGGTTTGTTTGGGGCTTTTTTTTTTTTCAGATACAACAGCCTCTGAGGAAGGGTTTTCATTCACTTTCCTGAATTTTACATGCTGCTTACATGCTGAACATTACATGCTGTTTCTCCTCCTACAGTTACATCACAACGAAACCAAAATTATCTGTATTAGTCCTACTAACAGAGACTCCAAACACAGTTAAGTTGTAACATGCATCAGTGACTTTACAGTTCATTAATGGCACAATTCACATTTCCAAAACCATTTCAACTTCATTATGTACCAACAGGACTGTACAAGTGACTAACAGTGACAGAATTTGGAACTCACTCCAGTGAAGGAATTATACTACTTCGCCTGAAAATCCAAATATTTTTATTCAAATGCACCCCCTGTTTTCTAAGGAGCACTGACATACAACAGGGATGCTCTTAATGTTCAAAGATTAGTTTTGCTCAAATTAACTTATGCACTGATCTCCCTCCTCTCTGCCCTTTTTTTGTGAGCTCAAAAAGTCTTCGTAACAGGGCAAAGATGTTTATTATTTATGCAACCACTAAACCCAGACTTCTCACTTAGGTATTCTTCATCTGCAGATCTGCTGAAAGAATCAAATAGCGGCTCCCACGGACTTTCCGGGCTCAGGGAACCTTGCAAGAGTTAACACCATGTTACTTTGTAAATTGAACTTAAAATGTATCAAAGCATGCCACTGCTTCGGGTACTCAGGCTGCCAGACACACTGTTCTGGTGGTCAGGGTGCAAACGAAGAAGACATTCAGCTTACAGCACCATTTTAAACAAGAAAACATGTAAAAGTAAAGAATAAAAACATTTTCCCTTCTTTGCCTCCCATAGCAAAAACTCAGAGGAATCTCCCACAGAATTTCTTACCATTTTATAAAGGTCTGATACACTGATCTGATCTGAATCCACAACCTCAAAGTCCTTCCGAGGAACTAAGTCAAGGCCCAAATGTCTGGAAGAGAGAAGGAAGGAGCAGTGTCAGTGTGGTACACGAATGTTCACTAGCACCTCCTGCATGGGCCTCCTCCAGGGCAGGGACACAGAAATATTCAACTATTCCACTCTGACTGCGATTGTTAACCATTAAACACATAACCTTTCTAAAGAAAATTTAATGCAAATATCAAAAAAATCAATCTATAAACTTGTTACTTTTTGTTCCCTGACTTCAGTGGAGCTCTGGCAATTAATGCAGGGGAAGCTTTTGGCCAGTATGTTGGTGCAGTACCCAAAACAACTTAATTTTGTACATGGAAATGTAGCAGGCAAATAAAGTTCATACTCTGGTTTCTGCTGCAGTGTTTCAGTAAGATCCTTCACTACATAATGAAAAAGTTCCATTAATAGCCCTATTCAAATGTGCCAACAGATCCCAAGCCTTGGAAAGCTGCTTTGATATTTCTGGTTGTTCATAAAACTTCACCCCCAACTTTATTACTGTGTAAACAGTATTTTTTAAATAATAAACAATAACTACAATAACAATAATCTTAATCTATATTTGTAACACACACAAAATATTTTTAATTATTCCAAACAGAATTAATATTTTGGTTCAAATCAAATATATAAACTGATAAAAAAAGAATACCAGTGCAAAGAGGACTAGTTAAGGAATTGAGCTGTAAAGAAGGCAGTGCAGGTCACAGCTTCACATGAGTAGCACACAGAATAAGATATTCTTCATCCAGACAAATAAATGAAAACTGTTAATGATTAATTAATAACTGCAGACTGCAGAACAAGACAACCTTAAAGGTGACAAAACCCAAGTTTTGCTCCATAAATCTTCAGTTTCTGAGGCACAAAGAGTTCTGAGCATTACAATAAAAAGCTACACTAAACACACATTACGAATAAATGCAAAAAAAACCCAACACATGAATTAACAATTTTCCTGCTTTTGCCTTATGTAACTTGGATACTTCACTTCTAGACATTTTATATTGAAATTCTTGATAGTCTTAAAGAAAAACAACTTCAGAAGAGGTGCCCTCACGAGCTACCTCGGCACTCCTTCCGTCATGAACTATAAAAGAAAAGCAAAAGTCAATTTAATTTTGTAATCAGAGAGGAAAAAATTCTGCACACACTTGTTCCTGATGGCAAATGAGAAATTTTATTGAGAAAAACCTCTCTGGTACTGCAGAGTAATTGTGCGGAGCAATAACAGAAGGCTCCAGGCAATCCGGTGTCTCTTCCTGAGCAATTGGCTTAAAACAACAGCCAGGGAGAAGCAGCAATTTGGAGGAAGCTCAGCAACCTCTGCTCACCACGGTGCTTTCAAACATTACCCAGAAGTTTCCAAACTCCCTAACTCTTTTTTTGAAACTTTGTCTAATCAGGTTTTCCTTCTTTATTTATATCCCTAAGCCATCACATCTCAAAAATATAGCTCAGCCCCCATCCACTTTGCCCTGGCAGCAATGTATGGTCACTGAAACACCCTGCTGACAAACTGGAATTTTCACATTCTCGGTTCTTTGCTAAAATCAATCACATTTTCAATGGAAAAAAAATGGAACAGCTTTCCTTCTTCAGTGTAGTTTCACATCAAATACCAGATTCTAAGTTCTAATGCTACATTGTGAAAGTGACGGTTTCAGACTTTGTTTTGATTAAACCTATCAAACACAAGTTATCTGTGGCCCAGGACCAGTACCTGAAAACTGCAGCTGCAAAGATGAAAATGACTGCATCTATTTACCAGATGAAAAAGTTTAAAATAAGGACACACTAGGTAACCCTTTCCTGCAGCTGCCAGTTGAGCCTCCTTATCAAAGAAAGTCAAAAAATACAATACCAAAAAACGGTAAAATCAGTAAGAGATCACTGCGAAGGTTTTTGTTTTTGTTTTTTTTTTTAATGTTAATGCTCATTAAATTCATTCACAGAAGCTTTCCTGAATGTGAGTATCTAAACAACCTCCAAAATACTCTGTCATTCACATGTGTGTACACTCCCACCCCTAAAGCAAACTGATAAAGGGATTTCCCCTGGGCACACAGATATGAACAAATTGCTCCCCACTAACATCATCAAAGCCACTTGTGTGTGCACTGCAGTTCCAGGGCAGTCACGGAGCTCTATTAAAGTTCCCCAGGAAAACCTGGCCAAGCCAATCCCAGCCTGACGAGGTTCTGTTGGCACCGTTTCAGCTCTCTGGAGAGCTGGGGTGAAGCAGTGCCTGCGCTCATTACTCAGAACGTGACAAACGTGTTATCTTCTGCTTAATAATGTTCAACACAACTGCAGCAGCATCCCTGTGAAACTTATCTAATACCCTATTTTTAGTTAAATCCCTTAACACCGTGGATTTTCAGCCCAGAAGATTCTCATTCTCTAATACTATGTTAATCCTGCACAACACTTGCTCCCAGCAAATAAGGGTGTCTTGGCTGGAGCACAAAAATGCAGCCATTTACCGTGCAGGTGGAAGTTCAGGTTTGTACACTCAATTTGTATCAATTATTTTTTTGCCTGTGAAGGACTGACAACATAATGCTTGAGATGGCAATGACAGTCAGTGGCCCACTTTCCCTCTCTATTATCAAACACTGGGGGAATAGAAGGGCCCCAGCTGCCAGGCAGCATTTCTCCAAAACAGAGCATGCATAAAAATTACATAATGTGCTGGTTTGTTTATTTGACAGTTCCTGTCTCCACAATACTTTCTTTCATAAGCAAGTTCTCGTGCTCTATTATTCTGCCTTCACACTGAACTGCCCTTCAAAATTATTTCCCAAGTATACCTACAAAATATCACCAAGCCTATCAATTACCTCTTGATTGCATCTGTTTGGGACACCTCCAGCTGGCATTTAGACATTCTTCCTCTTCTACATAAAAGTCTTCACAATTTTCCTTTCTTTGGGGGAAAACAATTTTCAAAATCCACCACCTAAAATCTCAAGATAATTTTCTCTCAAGCAATATGAAATCGAGCCAACTGACAAAAATACAGGTCTTTTTAATAATGAAAGGGATGAACACACAACTGAAGGTTAACTGGGCTTCTAGAAAAAACCAGCTTGGGTTTTACGGTAATTTTGAAGAATAGCCCTAATTTCTAGTACGCTCATATATTTACAACACAAACACCACAGCATTTAGAATTTGTAAAACCACAAGTCAGGACAACTCTTCCTAGAAGAGCCTTGCAGAAATATGTCATTTTACTTAAAAAAAAAAAAAAAAAATCTTACAGATGAAAACTCAGTCTTGAAGAACAGATTGGGAGAGCTCATCACATCTCTGGAGGGTGCAAGATCTCATCCCCTTTGCTCCAAAAACATCCACTTTACCTCAACCTTTTCAGGTTTAATTTCGCAGCCACCAATTTTTCTTGTATTCCTTCTCTCAGTATATCAAAGCCTCATTCAATATCACTTGTATTTCTCTTACACAAATAAAGACGGTGAAGGAAAAAAAAATGATCCCAGCAGTGATTCATAGAAACAATGTACAGACTTTAAAATAGACTTTGACGGAAGTACAATACAGAAATCCATGGAAAATTAAATACATGAAAAAAACATGTTTGCCAAAATGAGACTCTGCTAATACAACCTGATACTTTTCTTTGACAGAATTAAGTTATTTTAAGTTATATAAAATACTGCAGGGGCTGCACGCTATAAAAAAATTAACAAAGTACTGATGTAATGCCACACAGGAAATTATTTCTTAAAATGAAAATGATGAGATGTAGGTAAATAATCTTAGTTAGGAACTGATAAAAGGGAATCGTAGCAAATACTTCTGAGCATGGCAGTATCAGGCTGCAGAGAAAGCTTTTTCAGCTTTTCCTCAAAGACTGACATTCAGGAAAGTTTCTAACACCTTTAATCCCAACTCAGTCACTACTCCAAGCCTTTTCAGGAGAGGGAAAGATGCTGTACATTTAGACAGAAATGGCAGCTGCTCTTCCTGCAACCTTCTTAAAGGCATTTCTTTATGGTTAAGTTGGTCTCTCCTATTTCGATCTCCTTTGATGCAATAACTACTGCAATAAAACTGCCTTTCATTCTCAAAACAGGTACCATCTGTACTTTAAATTCTTATCTCCAGATGCATTTTACTAACTTTAAGCTAATTGTTGCAACACTACCAAAAAGTCATTCTAATTCCTTTCATGTCAAGAAAATATGACAAGAGGGTAAATCACTCCAAGCCCCAAAATAATCTGAGAGTGTGAGCACTGAAATTCAGGGCTTTTTGAAGTTTAAGACTGTGCTGACTTCACTGGATGACACATTACCCCTCCACAGTTATGGATGTCAGTGGTTAGTAGGTGCTAACACTGCAATTGCTACTGGCTTTCCAACTGCAGCTGTGAGGTAGGAGAAAAATCATGACTTTTAAAGTGTGTTTCATTTTCTTTGCATGACAGTTTGAAAGATTTATTGCTAATATTTTTCCCTTTGTTTTCCTTTTTAAACACTCGTTTGTACCTTTTGGCTACCTGCGGATCTTTCTGTGTAGAATTTATGGCAACTATTTGGAAGATTTCTTTTAATGCAATGATTTTAATAACATTTTATGGGAAAAAAAGTATAACCTTTGACTAAAAAGTAATACAAGCCTACAAACTCATCTTGTTTATGGCTTTTACCTGTCAAAAATATCAAGGTGTTGGTGGCTCCCCCTCCTTACTCTCTTTCTGACCCTAAACACAGAGTATCTATCCCACATTTATGGAGAAGGAAGTGTCTTCCCTGAGTATGAAAGGAAACCCAGATGCTTTCTGGTAATCTCCTGACAGGTGTTAAGTTAATCTGAAAGAATCGATCCTGAAGATCAGGTGAGACGACCTCTGATTTTCAAGTTGAATTACTTTGAAGAAAGCTTCACCTGCCTTTCTGGCACACAAAGTATTGCACATACTGCTGCAATTAGCTTTTGGCACTGAAGCAGAAGCAGAGGATTCATATTTCAAATAGAAGCTCTGTCAGGCAGATTCCTTCATCTGTTTTTGATGCAAAAGTCTCTACAATGAAACAGCTTTTCATCAGCAAAAAAATTGCATTCTGGTTTCCTGTTCTAAGCAATAGTAAAAGTTGAAAGGCTTATCCATTCATGTAGAAGCAAAAACCTAAACAAAAATTTCAAAATCAAGTATCTATTTTACTTGAAACATGATAGAAAATGAGATGAAGAACTGAAGATTCCACTTTATAACATGATTTAAATGAGATGATTAATAGCAGACTTCAGCTTTATAATGTTTGTTTCTTGCTTTACAACTTTTTCCTTGTTATTTACAGACCGTTGGACACTTCCAAAAGCATTTCAGACTTCCATAGATCAATATTATGGCCAATTGTATCAGAGTGAAACATTTTTAGAAAGCAGAAGTTTTTGCAATACTCTGTATAAAACCCAGCAAGATATGCAGGAAAGGAAACAGTAGACGAGACTTTGGCTGTGCAAAAATACACAGAGAGATGCTTAAAAGTGCAAGTCTAAAACCAGCACAATGCTCATCTGAAGGTAGCAAATTCTGATTGGGAAATACAAAAAGCTCTGTAGCAGCAATATCAGCCCTGCATATGAGCAAATCCCAGCTACCTGGGGGTGACTGGAACAGGGAAAAAAGCACGAATGAATGAAAAAAAGGATGAGTCCAGGATCAATTTTTTTTTGGTCAGAGGAGAAAGAACATGTAAGCAATAGAAACTGGAATTGCTACAGGAAGGGGCAATCAGTATTGTGTTACAAGAATGATTAGCAACAATACAGAGGGCTAGCAGCAATAATTGTAAAATAATATCCCTACATTTTAACAGGCTAAACTACAGAGCAAAACTTTTTAATATTTACAGTAAGCACACAAAACAAAGCAAACAAAAGGCCTGAAAATGGTCTAAATGACTTCTTTCACAAAAAAAGGCACGTGCAGGTATTCCTCCAAGGAGTGTATCTGTCCCTTGATTTCCACCAGCTCCCACCAGGACACAAGGGATGCCACTGAGCCACTGCCGGTGTATTTAAGGGAAAATTGTACCAGTTTAACAAAGTGAAAAAAAATCCCTAACTGGTGGTGACAGGAAGTATGAGTTTCATATCTGCATTGCTCCTTCCCAAAGAATACAATTCATTAATGCTCCAGGTGAGGAGAAAAGTAGCCTCTCACTAAGCAAGCAAGTGTGTTACACGTTAGAAGTGTGAGATGACCCTGAAAGCCATGGAACATCTCCCATTCCCTTGTACAGCCCTGAGTAATTAAAGCCCTGCTCAAACTGCAGGTACTCAATCTTCTCAGATGACATTAACGCACATTAATAACAATGTTTTTCATTTATTTTATTTGCAAATCTCAAGTACGATGGAACAAGCAATTAATGCTATTATAATACTTGAGAAAGGGCAGAGCTATGTGAATATGCCTATGAAAATCATTAGTGTTTTTAGTAGATTAACACAGGTGGTCAGAAGTTTTGGGATAAAACTCAGAGAGGGGGGATAGAAGAAAGTGGCAGAACTCTTCCAGAAATTCTGTGGGAAAGAGTGCTGTTGCAGAAATACCCTCAAAGCCCCAGACATTTATATGTAAATATTGCGTGTATCTCTGACACCATGCACCTCTTACTCTAGGGAGTTCATACATGTAAGTAAGAAACACAGAAATTTTTTTTCTCCTAAATAAGCATCCTGAGTAGATGAATATAACCCTGAATATATTTACTGATTTCACTGATGCTTCTCCATAACTGTCATGCATTAGATTTACCTCTATAGTTTGAATTACATTCCTATTTAATGGTTTTACATCAAAAAAAGTCCATAGCCACCTCACGGAACAACCTATTCTCTTCACTGCTGCACTGCTGTCTGCTCTTCTCATCTTTTTTTCTTCGCAGCATTTTTGCAGCTTCCTGTTGCTAATTTGATCCATAAACTCTGAGCAAAACCAGGCAGGCGTAATGTTCAAAAACAGTCTCATGGTTCCCATTTACTCTACTGGGAATAAGAATGGAAAATATCTGTAATTCCGCACTGCAGAGCAAAGACTTGATGCAATCTATCGGTCTATGTCCTTCAGAGCTTCCTTTTAACAAGAGAGACATGAAATGCAGCAAGGGGGCCACTAAACCTTCATCAGGGTGTTCAGGAATGTCCCTCAGAGGGGGTTTTGAGGTAAGTGACCAAGGAACAGAATCAAACAAACATAGCTTAATGAAAAACATTGGGATTTTCTCCTTAGCCATCAGCTTACAGGACTCCTCCCCACTCCCACATGCTCATTAGCACTAATCCCACTCCCAGTGGAAAAGCAGTTGCTGTTTGTCTGAGAGCGAGTGCCACGTGTGTGTCACGCACAACTTACCTGCCCGATCCACACCTCGGCACACACGAGTCTGGCAAGGGCTGGTTTTTGTCTAATGGCAATTTATTACCATTTCTGTGTGAATGAATTGCAGTTGTCTTTGGCTTTAAAAGAACCTCTCCACAAAATCACTATGGAGCTGACCAAGGAGAGTCTAAACCTCTGAGAAGAGTCATGATGCAAAAAGTCTAAATATCACAGCCTCAGTGCCAATGTCCCTGCTAACTGTGAGATTCTCTACTTTTCACACCAACCATTAAAATACTTCTTCAATGGAAGAAAAATGTGTTTTAAGTACCTCTGAACATATCCTCCCAGGCCTAATATTCTCTAGGTTGATACCAAGTAAGTAAAGTGACCTAATCCTTTTATAAGTGAAGAGAGCCCTACTGGTAAACAGCTCATTTCACAGCAAGAGCAAAACTCACTGTGGAAGGCAAGAAACTCACTGTAAAAAGTTACACTTGATATTCAAATAATCCCAAGTTCTCCCTGTGCACAAATACTATTGGAAAGAAAACGTCGTGTTGGGTTTTTTGTTAGTAAAAGTTACTTGAGAATAATTAGAAGAAACAGTACCCAGTACTTACTCATTGCCCCAGTCCAGCCTCACTGTGAGGTGTCTCTTGACCTCTCGCACCTGATCCTGTGTCAGGTGCCCCGAGAGCAGCTGCCTGCGGAGGTCAATGAGCTCATTCATCACATGCCGCAGTTTGTAGAAAAGATCTACTTTATGTTTCTGTAAAGGCACATTTTTGGGAGGAGTGGGGAGGAGGGAGAGAGAAAAAGAAAGAGGCAGGGAGGGAAAACAGCAGGGGAAAGAAAGAGAGGGGGAGAGAATAAGTTTGGAAAGACAAAGAGCGTGAGAAAGAGAGAGAGAAAGAGAGAGATTAATAAGTTACCAAATTTTCATTTAATTACCCTAGAGGAACATCAATCCAGTTTTCATGAGCCTTAAAATATTTACATCAAAAAGTAGTGTTAACTGATGCAATTCATACTAAATAACTTCTTATTCCTAAGGTTTATGCTCAATCTGCTAAGAGGCCCATTTTCTGATGGAACCTAATGCTAAATAAGAGGATTCATTAGGCACAGCAGGAATCGCTTATTCCAGTCATACAGTAAATGTAAAGTTTTAGATTTAAAGTGATGGAGAGGTGAAAAAGCTTGCTTTCTGTCAGCAGCTAACCAAATGGCTCTGAGCAGTCAGCAACAATGAGTCACCACAACAGAAAAGCATTTTTAAATTATTCGTGATATTCCAGTTGCCAAAATTTAGCCAGGTATGAGGGGTGTGTGTGAAAATTCATTGTCTGGCTCTCTAAAAAGGACTAAAGCAATTAATAATAAACTCCACCTGGAAAACTACTTTGAAAGAGAAAAATTACCATAGATAATATAAAAACCCCCACACCACCACCATCAGTAAGGACAGAAAACCAGAAAATCCCTCCCAAAAACTTACACAACTAACACTCTAATCCTTTCCAGAAGAACTGGTATTACTCAATTATGGGGGAAAAAAAACTCTTCACAAAAACCAAATCCTCCAAGACCAGACGGAAGTGCAAATACTTTTTTCCCCTGCAGGAAATAACTATATGTGAATTCCCCAAAAAGGAAAGTTTGAGGCCAACAACCAAGGCCACCCATAAGGTAAGATAAGGATGTGTGTTCAAACTACTCCACTCTGGGCTGGGTCAGGACTGTGTGTCCAGGGGGCTCCTGTCCACACAGTCTCCACTACTGCATAAAACAGCCAATGTGCCACAAAGGAGAATCCCAAGAAGGAAAAACAAGATCTGCTGTTGCAGCTGGATGCTGTTTTTTGAACAGCTGAGCTCCATTCCCACTGCTTTGCAAAGCTTGAAATGTTTGAATCTCACTTGGGAAAACACTGAGTAGATGGACAGACACGGAGACTTCATCAGCTGGCACCGCCTTGATCTGTCTCTGCTTGTGCATGAGTGGGTTATAAAAGCCCTCTAAATAAAGACACCTGCATTTACCAAGACTACATCTGATAGAAGAGCATCCACAAAGAGAAACATAAGTGTTTTCTGTTGCAACACATTATTAGAACAAGTGTTTTTCGCTTGTTTACCAAGAATAGCTGAGATGAGATGAAAAAAGAACTTCCACCTCCTTGAGTTTGTTTTCCTATAAGACCACTAGATTTGCATGACTTAGGAAAACAGACATCAATTCAATCCATTTTGATAAGCATTTTTGTAATTTCTCTGAACCTGATTACACATCTGTTTTGCTGAAGCAGGTTAAGCACAGATGGCATCATCAGTTGTTCCTATCAAACAATTTTGAGATGAAAAGATGCACGATCTTTCAACTTTGCATCAACTGGTCCCGCTTGAAAGAAAGAAAAACAGACACCAGACCTAACAGAAAGACAAATTTCTGGGGCTGAAAATATTTATGCAAGGAAGGTAATCATGCATAGCTGATAAGTATAAAATTACTTGATTTTGTTTAGGTTTTATTAGTAATTGTGGTCACAAGTAAATCCTATATAAGCTGACGATGACAGTAGGTATGGGAGTGTCCATTTTTAGATGCTATTTATGTGAACAAGAAAAGGTTGCCACTTTTTAAAACACAAGATGAAAACAATTGAGTTTGGTAGTATCAAAAAAGCAAATTAAGTATATTTTAATAATAAAACAGTTGGGAATGAAATTATCATGAGAATCAGGTCCCAAACCATCATGTTCAGACTTCCCAAACAAACCTATTAAGAGAGCCACTTTCTCACTCCTGTAATGATGGTTCAAGGTTATCAAAGCATTCAGGTCCAGAACACCATGCTGGTTAAATTAGACTATGTTCTATGGTCATGTTTAAGCAGTCATTTTTTTACAGAAGTATCAGAAGCACGTACTTTAAATACAAATAAAGGAGATTATAGAACACACGTGTTTCACCTGCTTTAAACTGAATGCACAAGTATTGAGAGAGAGCTAAACACAGGGTGTCCTTCCAGAAAATCCAAGGTCTGTGGCAAGGAAGAGAGGAAGAGAAAGTGGAAAGCCAGCAGAGCTGTGGCTGTGATCTCAGGGAAAATGTCATGAAGAACCATAGATGCAAGATCCATGACAGTGAAGGAAAGCACTCATGAGAGAGAAAGCAGAGCTAGAAGAGAGCTGAAAGTGGCTTAATTCTGGGCTTGCAGGCAGAAGGGAGCTTGAAGCAGCCAAAAACCAGTTTACAACATCCCTCCTCACACTACACAAGCCCAGGGACTAATGAGCTTCATTTGGGAGAGAAGGAAGGAAGGAGATGCTCACATTTTAATGACTTCTCTCTTTCAAGATTAAAAAAAGCCCTTCAAAATTCAACACTAAGCTAAGCTGATCAGGATTCCTACCCCTCTGTAAAGAAAACTGTAAAACAGACGACCCCAGACAGACCCCATTTACAGAAAAAAACACCCTAACTTTAAGTATTAAAACCCCTCAATTTTAGTAAGAGTAGCATCATAAACAAACCTGAAACTTTATCATCTTGTTAGTAGTTAAATAAAAGATATGCAAGTCAGTCTGATGTGTAAGCATCCATTCTGTTTCACAGTAAATTTTCATCCAACCTCTAACCTCTCATTTTTCAGCTGGCTTTATCACAAGCTCCCAAGCAAGGAGCACTTTATCAGTCCATCCAGAATGATCTGCTATGTGCATTTATAAATATGTTTGGTAAATCTGGAATATAAAAGTTAGTATTTTTGCAGAACTGTAATGGTTATAATTAAAATGAGTCACAGACAAAGAACCTGGATGGGCTTAATGAATTGGGACTCTCCTCACAAGCAGCACAAGTCCTCTAACACGTCTTGTTGCCTCATTTTACTATCCCCAGACACAAAAACATTTGCTGTATTTCTTTGATCTGTTATAACTAACAAGTCACGCTGATCAATCTTTGGATAATCTTCAGATGTGCAGCTGTGCATCAAGAAGTGGAATTCTGGCAGTACTTTTCTTCTTTTAATGACTCCATATTAACTCTGTGGAGTTCAAAAGCCAAAAGACAGGTTTGGTGTGGAGCTTCCCTCCCCCGGCCCCTCTCTCACTCCCTCTCTCCAACAGGCCAGGGCAGGGAAGGAAACAACAATATTTGTGGGTTGGAATAAAGACAGGCAGCTCACTCACCAACCACCATCCCAGCAAAAGAGACCTCCCTTGGGGGAATTTATTTATTGCCAATTAAAATAGAGTTGGGTGGTGAGATACAGACACAAAGCACTCTTGTCCTCAACCACCCTCTTCCCAAGCCCGATGTTTTTTCCCTTTACTCCCAACTCCTCTATCCTTCACAGAATCACTTCCTCACCACACTGGCAGGAGAATGGATGGGTCAGTCCACGGCAGCTCCTCCCCGCTTCTCCCTCCTCCTCCCACTTTTCCCCCGTGCCAGGGTGGGTTCTGCCCACGTGGATCCCAGTGTGGATCCCTGTTCCGTCACCAATTCATTTCCCCCTGCTCAGCTCCAGTGCCTCTGTGGGGCTGTTTCTCCCCTTTCCCCCTCAACTCCCTGCCCCAAAAGTGCCAGCCCAGAGGCCCCCCCAGCTCTGCTGAGCCCTGTGGAAGCCGCTGGAATCGGCCTCTTCCCTCAGCACCATCCCCGCAGCCACCACCGGGCACAGGGGCTCGGGGTCCTGACCAGCCACGAACCCCAACACACCCGAGCACAACGCAGGCCCCGCTTCCGTGCAATTCCCCCAGCTGGCTTTGGAACACTACAGCTGCCCCTGTCATTCTTCTCTAAATAAATGCCACATCATATGAACATATATAACAGACTGGTATATTACGGAAGATGACCTATTTATAGTCATTTTGTTACCATGACTTCATTTACCGCCACTGTAAAGTCAGGATTTTGCCTCTCTCAAGAGCAGCCCCTTAAGACGTTTCCTATAAAACTGCCTTAGGCTGTAATGGGGGAGAAGGGCACAAAAATTATTTTCCTTATAAAAGCAAGGGAGTAGCTTTTCCCAGGTTCCTTGTTATGGATTTTGGTATCTACATTAGATATTAAAGCCTGCAAGCACCATCACCACATGAAAGGAAATACTAAAGCTAGGAACAACGCAAAAATCCTGCCTTTCTTCTCAGTTTTGTCAGGATGTTTTTTAATTAGGCAAATTACTTTATAATTAAAACTCTGTTGGAATTTAAAGATTTGTGCAATGTTTATAGTTTAGTCTTACTCAAAATCTGCAATACTACCATGCAAACCTTAAACATCACCTATCAAATTAGAGAGTATTCATCAAGTGCCTGTTGATGAATAAAGGTCAGACTACAGGTCAATACAAAGATGTCTCAAAAATAGGGATAGGAATTGAAGAGTAAAAAATTTGTGTGGGAGATGTGGACGGTACACAGGTGTCCTGAGTGGCACCCACAGAAAAAGCAATTTGAGAACACAATTAATACTTGCACATATTCATCAGTTCTCCATATGTGCCTAGACATCTGGTCCTCTTGGATTACAGAACTAAAATGGACTTTAGAAACGGTTAAAAAATACAGACAACAAAGAAGGGAAAATAACATCAAGCAAGAATAAAGTTAATAAACTACAACTTCTCCTAAGTAAAACTACAAAGTCCATTTACCAAGGGTTGAGGTACCATCCTGGGGTTTTCACAAGAGGCTGGGTTTGAGCTCATCCCTCTCTGACAGGGCACCACTGAGCACTCAGAGAGTCACTGGATCACAGAAACGTTAAGGTTGGAAAAGGCCTCTGAGATGTCAAGTCCAATAAACAACATTTAGTCTTTCAAATCAAGTAACAGACTGAGAAAGGCATCTCACTTTAGGTTTATTTTCATTCTTCTATCCTGAAAGTCCCTGTTTATTAGTTCTCAATTTATTCATAAGGATGCATTATCATGAATTGTACTTCTTTTGTCTTATGAATATTCATAGCTTTTAGCTTCAAACAGAAATTATTTACTCCAATAAAAATCCATTTAAATTGATTCTCTACTGTATTCACAGAGGGCATTTCAATTTACAGTGTGTAATAAAGCACAGTAAATCAGAGTGACAGAAAAAATAAGTTCTTCAGACTTTTGCCATTGGAAATGAGTAAAATAGCTTAAAATACTGACATGTGACAAGGGAAGAACTTAAGCAGTAAAAAGAATGATGTAACATCAATAAAGAAAGCAAAAGCAGAGAAAAAACAACAAAGCCTGTACAAGATAAGCAGAGATGTTGCTACAAGCTTTTCCTTTATATTAGATTAAATAACATGCCTGAATTACCATATATCATAGTTCAGTAGTACAGTCATTTTTTCTAGATATTCTATGTCCTTATGCTTCTTCCAAAGAGCTCAAAAGCTGAAAGATATATTGAATTTACATCAGTAACTTCGCAAAAAGGTTCCTTGCACTCCTGGCAACAATCCAAGGAGAAACCAACAATTCTGGCTTACCCTGAGCTGCAGAATAAAACTAAATTCTCAAAAGAATGAAGCCAGTAATATGAAGCCCTAAATCACAGAGAAGCTGACTGGATACAGGCACCTCACACTAGCAGTATATATGCAAACTTCCCACCCCTCCTTACTCCCCCTGTTTCTCCTAAATGTATTAGAAATTTCATTTGTGCAGCACTTGTGCTGACCTCCCCCTCTCCAAGGAGCATTTAATATGCTTTACCAGAAACCTTGTGCAGCAAAGCAACAACTGGATTGCCTCCAAAATAATTTCAGAACTCCATTGGATTGGATTGCACATTAAAAAAAAAAATTAAATGCATTCAAATTCTTTATGATAAACAGAAAACAATTGTTTGTTCTGCTCCAAAACCAAAACAGTGTATTGAAATCTGCCAACATATCCAAAAACCTGGTGATATCTTCTATTTGTTGCAAACCAAACAAATACCCTACAGCCTTTCACAGCTTTAAAACCCCACGCAGAGGAGAACCCAGGTAGCACTGAGGCGATAGCAGCACTTAGGCAGCAACAGGACACAGGAGGACAAGTCCTCATCAGGTTAGCAAAGCTCTTTGCCTTGAAAAAGGCTGTTCTCTTTCCTCAGACCTCCCACGAAGGACAGCGGGTAATATTTAAACCTGTAGTCACAATGCTCTCTATTTAACAAATCAACCCATCTCAGTTCAGAGCTCTCCACAGAATATTACGAAAAAAAATGTTTTTACAAAGGGTTAGTCCCAATCTATTGCTCTTCCTCAAGAACAGGAGTTTTCTCCTATTTGTTTCTATCACCTCTCAGCCCTTAACTGTTTAACCCACACTAATGTGCAATTCAGAGTCTATTTTATTTAGAGTAACCCAGTACAGTACAAACAACTTCTCCGCTCCAAACATCAGTTATGCCACACATGTAAATAGCTCTGAGTACAAGTTATTACACTCCCTGGCAGTCAAGATGTGCATCTTGACTCTCATATCTCTTCCTTATTTACAGCTTCAGATGCCTGAGTTGTCTAATACAGCAACTTGGGACAAGTACAAGATGACAACATTTAACAGCTACAGAAACAAGTTAAAACAAATCTGAGACAATTCTGCTGTCTGACTTCCTGCTATCAGTATTCATTTGCTGTTGCTACTCTTAGGCATAATCAGGAAATGCACCTTGGCCAGCACGAGACAGCTGTCCTGGGGCTGAATTGGTGTTGTTTAGCCTTTTTGGTTAACAGAAAACAATAGCATGCAAAGAAGGGAGATTGGTCTTTTCCAGGAAAAATGATAAGGGGCTCTGTGGGATAAATACTGTGAGAAGAGGAAAAATTTGGTTCAAGAAATACCCTAAAGTGGCCCTCTATCTAAAACCCATCTCTGTCCTGGCTGCCACTGCCGACAGCTGAGGGCTGGAGAAAAACCTACCTAACGAGATTGTGGCACAGCCTGCAGCTTACCATTGCTTTGCTGAGATTGAATTGGGTTCCTAAATCTTTAGGAGCAACAGCAACACTAACCTCATTTCCTAACATCATCCTAAACTTTTAACAAAGCTTAAGGAAATGGAATTGAAGGGGATAAACTTAGAGGTTTAATTCTTCATTTCTATAATACTGCAAAACGAGTGACATTAACACCCATATTACATTTATTGAAATCAGTTCCAAATCCTTTGGATATTAAATGTACTTATTTGTTTTTATGTTGTAAGAACATCTTGTTCTAGACGTTCTTAAATGTAAGAACGTACAGCCTAGGATAAATTTCCATTCTGAGGAAAAAGAGATACACATGCAAGGCTTTTGATATTTAATTAAGGATGATTCCCCCCAGTTTGGAATGCCTCCATCATGACACAGACACGTTAGGACACAACATGAAGGCAATACCTTTTGCTCTATCATATTTCTTCACAAGTATTACTTACAAGACCAGATAAGTTAGCCTTCTGAGAGACAGTACACCAAGGAAAGAGCCCAAGAACATGAAAGAGGCTTCTTTTTTCAAGTTGAGATCCTGCTTTTTGTCCTGCTCCCGCTCCTCAGGACCCTGGCCACTCTCATCTCAAGGTCACTGCTGCTAAGGATGCCTTTGACCTTCACATCCCCAACCTGCCCTCCCCTGTTTGCAAATGCGAGGTCCCAGCAGTGAAGGAGCTTTAGTAAGCAGAACTAGAATTGGTACCAAACGTTCCCTGCTCACATCATCACTTTCCATTTTTCTCACAGACTTGTGTCCCCTATTTTCATTAAAACCACAGCCATAATGGCCCTTTCCTTTCCCAAACACATTTGCTGAATCATGTGGGATCTTCCAGAGGGAGAACTGACGGTCTTGAAAAACAGCAAGTGTATTTCTTCTCCTCTCAGAAGTTCTGGTCCCACAAAGCTTGGAATATTGGCAAATCCGTCTGGAAGAGGAGCATTTCCAACCTCCTGCTGGAATCTCTGCCCCAGCCATCTGAAATGGCTCCTGCTGGAAGCACTGGGAGTGCCAGCAGACCCCTCCTAGTCCTGATGGACTGGAGAAGGGGAAGCTGTGTGGCCTTCGCTTGATAAAGACCTAAACCCGCAGGACTTGAGGAAGCCGCTGCATTCGATACCAGCTGCTACTTACCTGTAAGACAAGCAACAAATGAAAACATTCTGCTCGAAAAGAAACTGAAGCAGTATTGGATAAGTGTGGAAGCCTCTATATTTCATATTTTCAGAAGACTTTTTACTATCATTTAAATGCAAAAGAAACCAAGGCATTCAGAAGAAAGCTTCCTACCCACGACTAAATGGTTACATTCTTTTGCAAATACAACATATCCCTCCACAAAAATCAGCATTCTAAGGTTATTTTCTGCATGACAGAGAATTATATTACCTTTCACATCAGTTTTAAAGCAGAGTTAAATGCTTTTGTTTACACTTTGAATTAACATGATATGTTTATTGAAGTTGTATTAATAAATAATTAACATTCATATTAATTGATAATAGTCACGCTAAGTTAGAACTTGAATGATAAATATCTTTGAAGAAATTCAAACTGATTACAGTATATTACAAGTTCTGTCAGGTTAAGTTTCCCCTTAGCAGTGCCTTACTGTGACAAATTCTCAAGCTGAAAAATACTTTCTCCCTAAAGCACTTCCATTGCATTTAAATCAAACATCTGCTCTTCCAGAGCTATTTACATTCCTAACAGGGAACTTCACATCCAGTGGGGTTCAAGGATATAACCTGATACTTTCACCCTTTTGCCAGCTCCTCTCACACAGTGTCCCACAGGGCACAAAATTAATATTCTCCTTCACACATTGGAGGGCTCTAGAAGGAGTATTACTGCTTTGGACCTGACAAACAGCCATTTTTTAGAGAAAAAGCTCAAAAGAAGTCCCAGAGTCTGTAGGATTGGGTCAGTACGAGTCATCTTGAACGTCTCCAACAATTCCTTGTCTCTGTCAGGATACCTGCAGGTCATGCAACACAAGTTCATTATGCTAGAGAAGATTTTGCCAAAAGCCATTTTAAAGTAGCATTAGGGGCACTTAAAACACTAAGAAAGAAAACCACAAGCAAAACACACCCCATTATTCCCACAAAATACAGAACACAGACCATTATTTGCAAACCAGTTTGATTAGCGTATTTTGTAATTAATGATCCTGGGCACGGTGCCACCATTTGTCCTCCAACATTTCTGTGAATCCCTAAAGAAAATTGCTGACTGGATTTCAGTGGTTTTCCAACTAAACTGTCTAATAGAAATTCAAAACATTTCAACTATGCTTCTCATAGACAGGTTCCAGTAATTTTCAGTCCTCTAAAAGAGACAATTTCAGCTTCAAAGGAACAGTTCTAAGTAAAAAAGTCTATGGGTTTGCAAAATCCAAGACCACTGCCCAGCAGAGTAAAATCCTTTACAAAAGAAACGGTAGCACATTTACCTAGCAATTTAAACAGAGATTGATCCATTTCTACTACTCCACACAGATCTTTAGCACAACTCTAATCGTTCCTGGAAACCCTAATTTGTCTATATAAAATAGATATATAAAATAATAACTTGGCAGAGTTCAGAAAACAACACAACTGTTTTCTAAGATTAAGACCAAGATGCAGTGAAATTATGTACACCTTACTTGTAAGCTCAGGATTTTTTGGAAGGGAAGCTGATCACCCAAATTATCTTCTAACTGTAAAAATCTACAGATTTCAAAATTTTCTGTTCCTGTTGTACATTATAATGCAGTTATTTCTGTTCAAACACCAGATACAAAACATAAAATTGTAAGGATATGAAAATCAGAATTCCCTTGCACATGACGATTTTCTCATTACTGAAGTAATCATTCTTTATGGCTCTTTGAGCTATTTCAGTATATGTAAACTCCTGTTGATTTATCAACAGTTTTAACAGTAATGCTGAATGGTGGCTCAGACACATTTTATGCCTCCCACCATTACAAAAAAAAAAAAAAAAAGAACAATAAATGCAGGAGCCACAGCTCTTGTTTCTGCAAACCCCCTCTGATGCTCCTACTTCAGAGGAGAAATGAAGTGCAGAATAAAGGGATACACACACTTGAACCAGCAGCTGTTACCAGTGACTAAACAACTGTCCTCTCCCTTGCTCAAGCCTGGATTTTAGTGTTTATACATGATGAACAAAAGGTTTTTAAAAAGGAAGATCCAAAGAATATCAGTTTTGGCAATGACCAGCAGAATGTGCCTGGAGCCTCAATCTCAGAGGGGTCACGGACACAAAACTCATGAGAGCAGGAATTGGGATATTTGGGAACCCAGTGCAGACATCTCTGAACCTTGCAGGCTGTGGTGGCTGTGCTCAGGTGCAGAGATCCCGATGTTTTAAGGGTGATGGCTCCAGAGAACAAGTAACAAATGGAATTGCACTGTATGATCTACTCAGATACTCTGTGACAAGACAGTTTGGGTTTCAGAACAGCCAGAAATACTGTTAGGAAGAGCCACATCCATCAAAGTAAGATTTATATAAACAAGTAATTTCTTCTGCAGCTCCATACATGGCCTCAGGAAAAATACTGGGAAAATAATAACTGATTCAAATGCAAGCTAAGCTACTTCACCCCACGAAAGAACGTGTGAAGCTGAGCAGCTTTAAACTCTGGCACTGAGCTGATAGCCATCCCATAATACAGCAGGAACGAAAACAAATTACAATTTAGCAGTTAAACAAAAAGCACAAAAAGGAAAAGCAGAATGCAGCAAATAGGATGTAAATTATAAATAAAGCCTGTTTTTAAATATTTGCTCTCACTTGATCTGTAAAATATTCAAGTTTTTGGTAAATAAAAAATTAAAATAGCTCAAAGATGAGAGGCAGAATTATAAATAAAAAGCTACGAGAAAATAGGTAAAACTCCCAGGATAAAGAATTAATTCCAACCTCTTCATTTTAAAAATGCTTGTTCTATGTCTGTGACAAAAACAGTGCAAATATTTGTGAAGGGAGCTGTGGCTGGCAGCTGTTAAAACTGTAGATTTTAAACAAAGATCCCGATAACACCAGAACAAAAACATGGTTTTTTGACTCTGGGCATCTCATTATTCTAAAAAACAATATCAAAACATTCCTGTTAGTGTGGAAGTGCAGGTAGTTCCTGAGCTTTATTCCATCTGTTTTAAATAGGGTCACCTTCTGAGGTGGAAGTTGGGTGTTTTCACCAGGGCCTAGGATGCTCCACAGACAAAAGCCAAACGGAAGGGAAGAAAATATCACTGCACAGGGACAATGGTTAAAAGCTCCGGTTAATAAATGACAACCAAGCAGTGTCAGCAGCATTATTGGGTGCCCAGCACGTCCGGCAGAGCAGTGCCCTCCAGGACACAGCTGATCCCCAACTGCTAAACCTGCCTGAAAGGCAAAGGCACTGGCTCCTGACTCACCCTGACACCTTCACCAGGCAACTGAACCATTTCTGGTGATCTCCCACTCAAAGATATCCAAAATATCTGCTGTTCCCTACAGTGTTTGAAACGTAAGAAAGCCAAAAAAATAATAAAAAAAAAGGTATTGGATGTCAATCTTTTCCACAGTTTCTATATAAATAGCCAAAAAGCATGTCCTCACCAAGGAGATCAGTCATCAAAAACCACGAAGAATGTGTTTAAAGGGGTACAAGAATTAGAACATCATCTCAAAGGCATCACTAGACAAAGATTCCTAAGAAACCATCAGTCTTTTGCATACAATTCTCTTGCCTGAAAGAATATAAAACACATCAGTGCAGCACATCCACTACCTCATAGCATATTTTTTTGTATTTTAGTAATGCTGGTTTTCAACACAGCTGGTCCTGACTAAACAGATTTAAAGACTCATCCATTCCAAGACTATAAAGGATTATTGTGATTATCTAGTCTGACTTCCTGCAGGGCACATGCCATAGAAACCTGCTCACAGATTGCTGCAACATACTTCCTCTAGGATAATGGGGCAACAAATCATTTAAAACACATTCCAGCCTTGTTTTAAAGATATCAGTAGTAAAGAAACAACCGCTTTCCTTGATTAATTTATTGCTAATCACCCTAATTATTAAAAAGTGCTTTCAATTCTATTCCAAATTTGCATGGCTTTGCTTTGTAAATACTGAGCTTTGCTCTATTTTTTTTTTCTTTGACAGAATGGACAGATTGTTGACAGATTACCTCAATTATCAATCATCTACCTGCAACCCTCCTCCCCGTACCCATTTACAAGTCACAATAGGCTGACACCTCACTCACCTTCTGCAGTTTCTCTGAGCAAATGTGCAAAGTAATCTTTTCACTCTGTCAGGCTTCTGCTGGAATATTATTCCCACTTTTATTTAATTAATTATCTCTCTATCTATTTTTATCTGTTATACATCAAGAAGATGTGGATAAACAGGTAATTCTTTCAAGCAATAAGGAGAATATCCAGAAAACATGGTATTTTTTAAAGGTTGGATTTGACTCTGAGGTTTTAGTCTAGAAATGGCAATTACAAAAATAATTTTAATCAAAAACTTGCAGGAAAGAGAAATGGAATGAGCTGTTACCCTTGTTCATCCAAATAGGGTAAGGAATAACATGCAAGAGGAAAGATTGAGCACAGGCTTCAGAAAAAAACTGTAACACATATGGGCCAAAATGTACGGAATTTTTGAGAGGCTGTGAAATATCCACTGTTGCAGATAGGTTTTTTTTAAACAGGCAACACCAGCACACGTTGAAAATGCCATAACTGGACATTAACTTGCTGTAAAGGACTCAGATAGATTAGATAACCTGGAGATCCACTCCAGGCTCCCCCTCCTAGGACTCCTTGCCATCATGGATCACCTCGGAATCTTTCTGGCTGTTCCCCATCTATTCTGAAGAGGACACTGCAGAATCAGTAGCAGCTGCCCAGCAAACACCTCATTAATTTATACAGAGAATTTTTCAATTATTCTCCCCCTCTGCCCCTCTGTCTAGAAAGGCAAGACTTCTTATCCTCTTAGCTGTCAAAACCAAGGAAGAGGCTGATGTTGGATTGGTTTGCCATAATAATGTTTCATCATGTTAAGTGTCACTGCACCTCAGGACACAAACACCATCTGTGGGTCCTTTCTATATTTGGATGTACTGGAGTTGGTGCTGTTTAAATGAGCCAAGGATCTGACAGAAAACACACAATTTCTGAACTAATCATTGTTTAACTTCCTATTTCTGCAGCATCAGCAATTTCTATGTGACTGCACTGATTTTTCCTGATTCCTGTTAATAAGACTGGTGAACAACAGACTAGAACACATCCCTGCAGGTCCTATTACAGGCAGCAGCACTGAATAAAAATTCTCCATTTTCAACTGCTTTGTTATCAATTCATCTGTTTTTAAACCACTTAGTAAGTGCTACATTTAATTCTACATTGTTAATTTCTTTAATCATAGTGTCAAGGGAGGGTTAGTTAATAGCATCAGATACTGGAAATTCCAACTAGATAAAAGGAAAATGTTTTTCCCTTGTGGGTGGTCTAAATCTAGAACAGATTTTTTCCAAGAGATGGTGGGGGTTCCTCACAAATACTCAAAACTCAACTGGACAAGATCCTCAACAACCTGCTCTAATGGGGTCTGCTTTGAAGAGGAGCTTGTACTGGAGAGCCCCAGGAGCTCCTTCCAATCTATCCAGTTCTGTGATTCTGTGCATGTAAAAATGAAGACACAGCAGTAAAATTCCCTGTGAGGAGAATATTCTTCACCTAGTTCTATCTGATTTTTAAAGCTGAAACTCCATGGTGGAGACAATAAGCACAGCAATAAGCAAGTTCCACAATAGGAGAGCCTGCAGTTACAAAAATAATAACTCTGCCATTAGACTGCTACCAATAACATAAAAACTCTTTTTCTTCTTCTTCTCTTTCTCAGTTAATGACATTGAAACATAACACTGTGGCAGCACAGCCCATTTAATCTATCAGAAATTCCTGTCTGAATTGCCTTCTGCTTCACAATATGGATGAAGTTGCACTGTAATCCTTCCTAAGGTAGGAGCTATAAAATCACATTTCTTCCCTCTATACAGCCAGTTATATCCAAGAAAATTAATTTTTTGGTTAGACTGAGTTCAAACTGGTAAAGAGGTTCAACCTGATAGGGCAGAGGGGTTGAAGAAATCAGGAAAGGAAAGGGGATGGCTTAGATTTTTCAATCCAATCCATCAGAAGGTCCTGGCCAAGCCAACTTGAGGACCTCTAGCAAAAGATGCTCCATAAGGCACAGCTCTCTCATTTCCTCTAATAAAATGGAGGAGCTCCATTAGAAAATGGTGCCATTCACTGCTCAATAATGTTCTCAAAAAAGCAGCTGAGATAGTACCAGTGTTTACATCAGAAAGTGTAAATGTTAAAAAGAAGTATAAATGTTTCAGCTTATTGTCCACGTGTAAGAGATTTCTGGCTTTTTTTTTTTTTTTTTTGGCAAAGCCTGTCAGCTACCTAGATATGCATTTCCCAGATCTACTGACAAAAACTCTCCTTGGAAAATAGTAGTGGAATGTGTTAGAGGTGTTAAAAAATTATATCTTAAAACAGGGTATGGCTTTCCTAGGATAAATAAAACTGACAGCTAGAAAAGATTTATTTTAGATTGCTTCACACAAGAGAATTCTTTTTAAAAAAGGAAAGTACACAATGTCTGTCTTTCCTCTTTCTGCAACTATTTTAATACCACCATTCTGTTCTTTATCTAACACAGCAATGCAGTGGCTTCAAGAGAAATATCAAATCCCAATTATGTTCCTTGCAGAATACGATGCTGTTAACAGAATAACTGTTAAGCAGAACCCTTGCATTTAGCTGTGTTTCTAATGTAGATTTACACGATGACAGCACCACTATCACAGTGAGAGCTGACAAGCCTGGCAATTATTGTCACATCCGAGACAGAACACTCACCAGCTACTTCAGAGTATGACACCAAAATCCAACAACAAGCCTAAGTGGCTCATTAAAATCATCCTCCTGACTCTAAACTTGTCAGTGAGGTTGTTAGTTCCCCAAAAACAAACTGCCATTCTGTTTCTGTTCTGTGACACAAGGACCAGACAAAAACTGGCAGGAAACTTATTGTTTGGTTTGTATCTCCTTAGCACTCAATTGGTCACAATATTTGCCTCTTTTGAAAGGCAACTGGATACCCCCATTCCCCTATCCCTTCTGCCTCTTCGAGCAATAACTGCAACATTTCCTCACATCACTCCTTGTCAGCTAAATGAATTGTCCACACAATTTTTTAATTGCAGGAAAAATTAAGTCAACACTTATTCCGTTGTTCTCTTTTGTGACAGTTAATGTAACAACTAAACAATAGCTACTGAGTTATTTAGGAAAGCAAGAAGGACCCAACAAAATTCAAGGAATAGATGAAAACATACTAAAGTTTCATCATAATAAATACTGAGATTGACTGGGAAGTGCCTGACAGGGAACCAGGGAAAGGGAGATGAAAAGTTAATGAGAAGCTCAGATTGGGAGCCTGGAAAAAAATGAAAAATGAGACAAAAAGGGACAGATGATGGGAAAGAGTCAGATGGAAGAAATGGGGTAGCTGAGCTCACTGTATAAAAGTACAAATCAAAGTTTCCCAATACTTAGGGCGGGGTTTTTGTCTGTTGAACATCTGAGGCCACCGAATAATTGCTACGAGTTCTGACAGACTCGGGGCTGGTCCTCAGAGCACAGTGCTGAGCCAGCCTGAGCTGAGCTGCCACCCTGCACAGGGCTTTGAGAGCTCCACAAAGGTGACAGGGTTTGATGTCTTCAAAAAAAGCACTTCTTACTTAATAGGCACCTCCCTACTCAAAGTGACAGGTTAGTTTCTTTTGTTTTAAATTATATTTTGGAAATATAAAGATATACCACATCTCTCTAAGGATCCAGCATGTTCCATAGCTTCCAAGATCTAAAGTTTCCATCACCACATACCTTTAAATAAAATAAAAATACTACTAACACCTATATACAATAAGTACAGCTGTATAACAAAAGTTGTTTGGTTGTTACAAAAAACCCCAAACCCACACAGTGAGTAAAATCTTATTTTCCTCTTCCCTCTCTCCCATTCTAGCAACTATTCCATAATTAACATTTTTATTTACAGTAATTTTATTAACTCTGTCATGAAAACCTGCCACACACCTGTTTCTTTACAGCTTCCTTTTCATTAGTGAGCAGACAGTCAGAAAGACTAAAAAGAAACCTTTGCTGCTGCTCTTTCCCTGTTTATTCAGAAAATAAGATAACTTTCTTTCAGTATTATGAGCCACTATGCTATGCTACATTTTAGAAGTTCATTAAATCCCATCTAAGCAGGTTTCCAAGCAGTTCCTCTAATGAGAAAATAACAAGTCCATTTGACAGTACCAGTAAAGGCACTTACCAGCACTAGGCACTTACTGGGCAGAACCTCACCTGCAGAGAAACTGCAGTGGAAGGCAACTGGCCACAAGCACTTCAAATTAAACTTGAGCTATTCAGGTCAAAGAAAAAATTCTGATACCAAAAATTTTACTATTCTATTCCTTAAAAATGGTAACTCTGTGCTTCTCTGTGCACTCTGCACAGCCTGCCAGGTCACATACAGGAGAGTTTATTAATTATTATCTCAAGTTCTGAGGCTATTGAGAAAAAACACAGAGAAATGCACAGATGGATTCCTGAAATAAAATTACTGCCTTCAAACCTTTAGTGTCCTACCTTAAAAAATTACTAAGTGCTGTCAGTAATAGATGTGGAAATGTAACAATACAAGGATCACGTCTAGGACTCCACCACCTGTTTATGCACCTATACACAATAAAGTGAGCTTCAGCTAATTCACAAAAGAAACTTGGAAGAATTATTCTTACATTAAAGAAACATTTTCAGTAATATCACAATCATGAACCTGCATCTTTGATAAGCATCACTGGGAGGGCACTGAGCACCAGATCAAATTGAAGGGAAGCTCAGACTCCCTGCCAGCTGCCAAGTGACCGTCCGGGGACACGCGGCGGCTCCATGCCCACCCCACTGCTGCTTCCCGAGGGGTGGGGTGGGAATGTCACACGGCAGGAGGGGACAGCAGGGGACAAACCGCCTCTCTCAGCAGCGCTGCTGCCTTACAGCAGTGTGGAGAGCCCAGAGAGGTATTAAATAAGTGTCCCTTTGCTTGTGACAGGATGCAGGCTCAGCTCCATTCCTGAATGCCTCTTGCACGGACTACAGAACAGGCATTCACAATCCCCCCAGCAACTCCAAGGACGTATCAGAAAGAATAAACTGAAATCTGCTCCATCAACTACAATTTAATTTAGATCAAACAGCCAATGCTTGAACAGCAAAGAACATAAAAGATACCACTGTTTGCCCTGCTCTGTAAAGGGCTTTGAACTCAGACTTCTGTCGGTTTACTGAAGCAAACACACACTTCAGATAACGAACTCGGGGCTCAGCATCTTCCACAGTTATGAGAAGCTCTTTCAGCTCAGGGAGATTGCAAAACTCACACCCAGTTCAGCAAAACACAGTGAAAAGAAATAATTACTATAGTTATGTTAGCCCTAGGAAGCCCTGTGCCAAGCCACATGAGCACACAATCTTAACTGCTGTGGGTAAGGCTTTGACCAAAGAGTAGACCTTCAATACCATTTGCATAAGTAATTACATTTCTTTGGACCCAAAGCTATCACTTCCCCCTCATCCCTACAACAGCAGGGGTTCCTGGATTTCTTGAGTCTCTGTAGCTGCCTGTGCAACATCCTAAAGCCCCTCAGCCACAGCCTTGGGAGATGCAGGGTTTGGCTGGGCAGTGCTCGGGCACCCCCAGCCCTCGCTGTGCCCTCGGCAGCAGCAGGAGTTGGTGTTGCAGCAACACAAACTACAGAGCACATCCACAGGAAGCCACTGATACAAAGAGCTACACGTATATTATCAGAAAGTAGTATAATCCCACACATGATTTATGTTTTCCATTATTTCAGTGACAGTTTTTTCTGTAATATGTACTGCATCTCATCTAAACACTCTGGCTCTTTACCTATTAGTGGCAGTGAGCACTGGCAGTAAAAAGAAATAAGTATTTGTTTTATAAACTGTTGGGGTGCCCTAAATACATTTATCTTTTGGAGTTAATTCTTCATATCATCTGATAAATTTTTTTTTTCTTTAAAGGCAGTATGTTATTTTCAGGGATAAGCATACAATCAGAGAGTATCTTTCTCACTGAACAATACAGTGATAGCAGTGACAGCAGCTACAGACTTTGAAATCAAACCTGGCAATCAGTATTCATTTTATATTTAATCAACTTTTATGAGTGAACCCAAAGCTGTATCTATGACCAGCCAGCAAGCACAAGGATCTACTCTAAATTAAAAATGAAACAAAATCACCATGAAATTTATGGGAAGATGAACACAGAAAAATGTGAGAAGTTCAGTTCCAGTACTCCCACAGAAACATCTCCCAATTTCTTTCTTTTTCTTTCTTTGCATTCCTTCTATTTTAAGCAATCTCTGTGTGTAAAACATAGCATGATTAACTTCTTTTAAACAATAAAACTTTAGGAAACAGACAGAAGAATTTCTGAAAGGAGAACACATTTGTCCAAAGGCCATTAATCACTATTAGCTTAAAAATAGGATGTAACAACGACCATTTAAGAAATTATGTGAGCAGATTCCAAAGACACAATTTATATTAATTTTCCCCTTTTTCACTCCAACAGTCACAAAAAAACTGTGTTATGAGAAATTTGCTCAAAGAGAAAGCCAAGAACTCAAGAAAATGTGGATAAACAACAACTGAAATTAGCCTTACCTCCTCTGTCTGTGCTTTACAGTAGTTTTAGATTGCATGACCACATCCAGAACCTCTCCTTAGTTTGACTGACCCAGGAACAGCCATTCAGATTTTCATTACCATTTGTGACTCAACGTACAGTTTTTAGGGCTTAGTTCACTAAAAATTGTTCAACCTTACCATAAAGGTAGGTATTTCCAATTCCTAATATTTCTGTGTAACACTGAGCATCCAAGTGCTTCAAACCTACAATATTTTTGTGAAAACATATGCAAGACTAGAGATGTATTACCTTGGTTTTACAGAGAGATTGAAGGATAAAATTGTGCACTAATTCTGCATGTCTAAGTTGTGATACCTCTGTATTATATCAGCAGGGAAGCTGGAAGGCCACATCCCTCTCTGAGCGAGCACTGCAATTTCTTTTTTTGAGGAGTGCCTCTCCCTCTTTCTGGAAGTCCCACTCACAATTCACTGGAGAGCACTGGGACATGCAAGGAATGGGGTTTACAGCCTCATTACCATAAGGGGCCCACAATCCCAAGGGTTTTATCAGAACCCTTAGAGAAAAAGTAGAGTGGACTGGGGCAACACTGGCATCTCCCTGGTTCTTGGATGTTTGCCTTTGCCACCCTGCTTATACCTCTAGAACAGTTTGAATTTACCAGTTATCCCTACAGCATATCCACAGTCACGTGGCTGGAAGTTGAAATAAGAAAGAAGAAACAGGTCTTTAATAATCTTAAATATTTTCATTTCACCTTAATTCCTCATGTAAAATTAAGCACCTATCCATTTGCCAGGTTTACTACTGAGTTTTAAAAGTACAATGCATTTTTATTCCTGTTTGTTTATCATCTATTGCCTCCTCTCCAGCCAAATGCAACAATGCAGAATAATCAGATTTGGCAGGCCAAGTGCTGGCTGTCCACTGCTGCAGCCTCAACGTTTGCTCTCTGTCACTCCAGTCACAAGGATTTAGTGCACTTGTGCTACACTGATTTTTCTACCCCTCCCACCTGTGAAACTTTCTGTTACCCACTCCTCTTAGAAAACAAATATAGTTTTATTACACATACATATTTGAATTACAATAATTATTAATCATTGTAATTGTTAAATGCTAGTTGCCTTTTTCTTTCTCTGTCTTAAGGATAGAAACAACAGAAAGTGACACAAATCAGGATAAGACTGAAGGACACTTCTTGATACCACATGGATCACAGTGCCATCCAGGCTGCCAAAAGGACAGATGTTCTTTGCTTTTGTACTGAAAACCAATTTCTGTCTTCTATGAAATTAAATCCAAACTGTCTTTTTAGTTCCAATAAATACCCACTAGGGATGATCAGTCTTTTCCCTTGTAAGTTCTATCCATGCACAGCACCTTGCTCACTCACTCCAAAAAACCAGATTTGCCAGTCTCCCCCTAGCCTTTTCCCCCTGCCTCTTAATTTTCTGTTCTTCAAAAACCAAACCAAATCAAACTGCTGTTTTCTCGAAATACATCTTTGGAATACTAAACTCAAACCACACTACCACTTGCCTCTATTCCAAATGCAATTCTGTAACATCACCAGACTTGGACCAGTTCAGGTGAATCTCCCCAGTACAAATGAAGAAACCCTCAAACTTCTGCTCAATGTTTTGATTAAAACCTTCTTCCCTTGACTTGATGTAATTCAGTGTTCAGTGTAAAATGACAGTGCAAAAGAAACTGTTAGAAATCATCTGCAGGTCAGCCACTGGTTTCCCCTGAGTAAATTCTGTTTCCTTGTTGGTTTTTCCCAGCTGGCCTTAAACCAGCATTCAATAAAATCAAATTCGTATGTTTTAATATCACACAAGCACTTTACATGTGTACTGTAACACTGTTTGCAGCATGCACACTGGATACTGTTCTAAGAGGCAAGAGCTCTTCGTTAACTACAAACCAGATAATACTTAAAAAATTTAACCTCAAAACCCCCCTACAAATCCCCACACAATTTGCTATGAATGTCAGTATCAGTAATACAACTACTCTGTTTTATTTAAATAAAAGAGCATATTACAACCTCCCTTATCAATGACTAAATAACATTTCCCTGCAATGCAAGAGATTATAAAATACCCTGCATGTCATTTGTCACAGTAGGACTTGCAAAGGACACCAGAAGGTGACTTACATTTAATTCTGTCTTTACTTTTAAAATCTATTAAAATCTATCCATCTCCATGGTAACTCAAAACATATATTCCTCCCACACAGTTTGATTGATAGTTTGCAGTTTTTGTTTTATAGGCAACCTTTTGTTTGTTTGAAAATACATTAAAAGTGTCTAGTTGATCCTAATAATCTTCAATGACACTGTAAATCTGTATGTGGCAGTAAATGAAAGGTACTGCACACATGGCTCTTTGTTATGCTGTTGTTTAAACCCAATAAACTGCCATAAAATCCTGCAGTCTTCAAAGCAAAGTAACTTTCAAATCAATTACAGTAATTTTTCAGATTTTAATGGTATAAGACTTGCTTACAAACTAATCTTATTTTACTCGCCTAAAAACTTACACCTACTTTTAATTCCTTAGAGCTCAGAGTCTCCCACAAATCACTATGAGAGACCGACTACATGAAATTTCTTAAAATTAAGGAAGGAAAAAATATTAATTATGGGAACCTGTTATAACCTTAAAATCTGAAGCATTTGAACTGAACTTCAACAAGTTAGTGCTAAGAGGAGAAGTACTGAAATGGATTGCATTTTATAGCAGGAACCTAATAAATATTAAGTGTAATTTCTATGTGAGTCCTGCTCTTCCAAGGAAGAAATGTAGAGAGAGGTCATGACATCTACTAAAGACCTCCAAGAAACCGTAGCTAACAAATTGATGTAAATTCAAGTCTCGATTTGACAAAGCTCAAGAAGGGCTTCTACTCAACTTTCCAACAAACCTAAGCAGTGTAAAGGTCTCTGATTTTAACTACAAAACCTTCTAATTGCCTAAGATAATGAGCAGACATAAATCACACTGTGACACTTTCACATTGAGGCCTTTATTCTGGTCTCCACAATTCAAGAAAGATGGGACAGGCTGGAGCAGGTCCAGGGGAGGGGCACAAAGATGATCCGAGGGCTGGAGATCCTGCCCTGTGAGGAAAGGCAAAAGCAGCTGGGTCTTTTCTCCCTGTGAATCTTGTCCCAGCACTGCAGTACCAGCACACCCTCACTAACAGGATGGAGGCTCTCTGTCTGCAAGGAGGCACAGGGAAAAGACAAGGGGCAGTTGGGTACAAGTTGCACCAGCAGAGCTTTCATCCCAGCTTAAGAAAGAAATGCCTTACAGTAAGAACAATCATTCACTGGACCAGGACAGGGTGCCACAATCTCATGTAGGATCCCTTTCTGACAAAAGGTTGGGCCAGATGATATTTCGAGGTCGTTTCCAACCTGGGACATTCCATGGCTTATCTCCAGCTTCCCCCTCCGTGAGTAAACATACTGAATTATAAAAATATCCACCTTCAGCATGCAACGCTGAAGTGTTCATCGTTCTGCATTCTCCAAATCATTCGGCACACGCTCATCACAACCCAATCAAGAAAAATCTTCAAGTATTTTCTAGTAATCAAATAAGAAATCTGCTAAAAGCCCCAGATTCAGTTGCTAAGCAATGAGATGATTTCTCAGTGCACTGTTCCCTCTGAGGAACTGAAGAATTAGATGCTCCTGGAAGTGGAAATATTTACTCTTAGTTTCCTTGATATGATGTGCAGCATTTAACGAGACTATCAGCTGCCTCAAACTCCTATCTGAGTTCCTGGTCACTCCATGAAGATTCACCCTTCACTTCAAACACAGAAAGATAAAAAAATATCCATAACACTGCTGAACATGATTATCCAGAGTCCTGTCTTCTAAAGTGATAACTCTGAGTCTCTGTTAGTGTCAACTGAGACCAGACAAGCTCTTCAGATTCTTTTAAAATGACTCTTTCACAAACCTGAACAATCACCCTGAAGGCGTTTTTTATTTGCAGGTAACCTTGAAAACAACATGAAAATGAGAAAGAGGAAAGAGGGCCATGTATACCAGCAATATGGTTTCTGTACATCTGTTTTGGTACAAATACCTCATCTTCCCAGGAGTTTGCTTGCTCAAAATTTAAGAGTGTATTTAATATGACTTGAAGAAATTCTGTTCCTTGAAGGGAGACCTTTTGATGCAGACCTCAGATGCAGCATATCCATTTTAGGTCATGTCACATTTTTTTCTGTCTACATATTTCAGAAAATCCACCAGCAGTTTCATGTTTTATCAGATTTGCAGCAAAGCACATCTCACTGAATAAAAATGTCTCATAGAACACTCTCCGTAAGAGTAAACTACCTTAGTGATTCAGTGAATGGCATTTTTCAAGATGAGTTTTAACTAGTGCTTCAATTTTAAGGACACCCAAAACCACCCAAATCACATAGCTGCAATTGCACCAAGTCCTGCTACCCACTCTATTCCTTAATAGGATCCCTCAGGAAATTTAAAAGGAGCCAATGGGAAATCGGTTTCACACTAAGCTGGCAAAAATTCCATCTATTCCCAACACCATTAGGTCTTACTCTTGAAACTAGACAAGAAGTCACCCCACACATCCCCCGTTTCCCTTTGCATAAAAGTAGCAAATTAACATTATTGATCTGACCAAATTCTAAATTGGGCAATTATGTCTGGTCTCTCCACAGTCATCTGCTCTCTCAACAGAAATAGTCCTCACATCACATCTTAGACTCTGAGGAATTTTTTTACAGTTAAAATAGCTACTGTGCACCAACAGTGAGTTTCAGTGATCTCCTTAGCTGACTTAACAACTCACAGGAGTCTTGTTTGACCTAATTAACAAAAGCTTACAGAGAACTTGCAGATCCTTTATTTAGAAGTAGTATAAAAATAACAAATCTTATCAACACATACAGGGTAAGAGAGAAAGTTAACAACCTTACTGGTATCATTTTGCTGTCTCAACAGAAGTCAGCACACTGGTGTGGGCAACTACCCAAGAGCTGCACACACCCATTTCACTGGAAGAAATGCAATTTTGCATTTTTATCCACCTCTGTGCCTAAACAAGTCTCCCCAAGGTTTGTACTTGCTTTTGAGCTCTCTCTTCCTTGTCCCTTTGGAGCCGGCACAAGAACAGGCTCAGCTGCTCTAGTGGTACACTAATAATCTCACTTTTCCTTTCTCCTCCACTCCAAATTAAGTACAGGATTGGGGAAGGGAATCACTGGCATCTTTTGCTAGAGCCTTTGCAATACTGGGAAACAATAAGTAAAACCCTCTTCTAAAATTTTTAGGCTTCCACGAAGGAACATAGTTACTGTGTCCAAATGAATCTAAAGAACAGCAGAGTATTAGAGGCAGGCAAAACAACTCCACAGGATACTGGGTCTGTGCACCTACTGCCAGTACTCCAACACACGAATGTGTGTGTACACACCCCCTCGCAAACACACACACATCTGGCCAGCTGTGGTTATCAGTAACCCAACCCACATTATCAGCAGCTCCAGAGGCTACATAGCACAGACTTCAAACACTGAGATCCACATTCACACTGTGAACTCCCTCTTAATGATTTTTACAGTGGCAGTGAAAGTAGGAAAACCCAGACCAAGTAGGTCAAACAGAACAGTGGCTGGTTTTGCCAGAAAGTAGCTACTAAATCTCATTGTTTCAGTGCTCATCTTAGAAACCTGGATACAGGATACAGCCTGGATACAGACAGATCAGAAGGCAAAGAACTGCTTTCCATTTTCCAGTGTCATGACACTGCCTTGTCTGCACACAGATTACATATTCAAATAGGGGAAAACGTGCTCTTTTCACAGAATCACAGAATTGCTTGGGTTGGAAGGGACCTTTAAAGATCATCCAGTTCCACCCCTGCCACGGGCAGGGACATCTTCCCCTATCCCAGGTTGCTCCAAGCCCCAACCAACTCGGCCTTGGACACTCCCAGGAATGGGGCAGCCACAGCTTCTCTGGGCACCCTGTGCCAGGGCCTCATCATCCTCACAGTAAAATTCTTTGTCCTTGTATCTAGTGTCAATCTCCTCTCTTTTTGTTTAAAACCGCTATCCCTTAATCCTATTGCTATGGGCCCTGCTGAAAAGCCTGCCTGCAGAACCATAAAAGTCATATCATCTTCACTCCTTTATTAAAAAATAAATATGTAAGTTCTATTCCCAATTACTCAGTTATTAAAAAAAGATTATTTTTAAGTAGGCATAGAATTTTTAACAAGGTTACCATTATTGCTAAAACCCCGCCCAATATAAATAATGGATTCTGGCTGTTTCCATCCCAGGATTGTTTGTGTTGCTTTCCAACTGGAGAAAAACCTCTCACATTTTCAAAAAACTTGCTGTTTTGTCAGCATTTAAAGAGTTATATGATCAGAATCCAACTACTCAGAGCATAATTTGTTATCACAGTAAACCAAAGAACACATCATACATCTTTCTATTTCAAATTCATTCCAGGCACAGACCTTTCTCTGTGAACTCATTACGGACAAACGCCTTTTTCTCCTCAGACTAACACTTGGCTTTCACCTTGATAGCAAAAATTGCAAGAATATCACAGCCCCGTGTAATGCAATGATCTCAGGCTAATCTTTCTAGTATATATTTCTCAGACTTCTAAACTAAAATTGCTGCACGACTCCTGTAACTCAAACCCATTCAAGCTTCCCCATGCACAGTTTATTCCCAGTACTAGCACAGACTCTCTGTGGTCAGAAGGAAATGAGGAAGATTCCCAATATTTTACACCAACTAATTTTCTACAACTGTCTCAAAGCTGTGCTCTACTTCACCCTTCCATTTCTCACCGTTCTCCTCCCTCCAATTTTCTGTCAGCAGAGCTTTCTTATCTTGGAACAACATAACATCCCTCTCCAGGCAGTGTTTTAATCACTGCAGGCTTCCTGGGTATTACATCCCCCCTCCTATTGTTTAACTGAGGGACAAATACAAACCTTATAATGTACCTCAACAACACTACTGAGGTAATTGCTGGGAATTTTTAATTGAAACAAACTCATTCTTTCAAACCATAATCCAAGCAGGGAGTTCACCAAAAAGCCTGAGATGAACATTTGAGCCTATTTAGAGATGTTCAGAGAGGTTGCTCACATTGTTTGGCAGCCCCACTGACCAGTGCAGGGCCCTTTGCAGGCACTGACCTACTCGGAGTGTCTGTGCAACAACCAGCGCTTGAATTTGCCCTACAGTAAGAAACTTTTCTACAAAGCTGACTAGGCACAGCAGCATGATAAATAACATCAATTACATTTCTTAGATGATTCTTATTACAGTTTGGGAATAATAAAAATTTCTGCTGGTGCTGATCCAACAACAAGTAAGGATTTCCATTTAGTCTTTCAATATGTTTTAAGATATGTCCATACATAGCTTCTAGCCTGAACATCAAGGATAAAATCCTCATCCCAGCTCTGCCACAGGCACCTCAGTGCATTTCCTCAGGCTTCCAATGTACAGCCCACAGATGGGACAAATGTCTGTTACCCACTTAACTACAGTGTCAAGAGTTCCTCTGTCAGAAGGGCTGTGGTACTGTATCAGCGGCCTGGAGATAAGAAATCACTGAAGGTGCTCAAACATTGGCAGCTTGGCCCAGGGAAGTTGGAGAGTCTCCATTCAGAAGGAACTCAAAACCTGGCTGGTGCAGTCCTGCCAGCCTGGTCTTGCTGACCCCAGCTTGAGAAGGCAGTTGATGATCTCAAGAAGTCCCCTCCAATCTAAACAACTCTGTGATTACTTCTATATTAGAATTTTTTATTTTTTTAATTTTTGGGAAAAAAACCCTCACAGCACAAAACATTGTCTTTTCTACTCAGAAGGTCTGCTAATTTCTTCTCGTCATGGAGCAGATGCCTCCTTCCAAAGTTCTATGAGAACAGTAAATTCTTTCCCCTGTTATTTAAGAATACAATAATGTTTTGTGCAATGTTATAAGAAATATAATGAGCTACAATAGAAAGCAGTCCCAGAAAGAAAAATCACTACATGAAAGTTTATAGCTAGAGCTTTCTCTCTCCTTCCCCTCACGGAACTGGTGTTAACAATAAAAAAGAAATACTTTAGTAGAAAGGAAGTTTAACTCATTTGCAGGTAAAATGATTCCCCTTTTTCCAATTTAATACCATTGCCAATACCGTACCATATTACTGTTGTCATCTTCAGCTGACACTGGGGAGAGGGGGAGAAAAAAAAAATCTTACAGGAAGAAAACAGAAGAGATCACGTTATTCTCATACAGCAGAGAGGCAAGTATGTGCAATGGAAAAAGGAGGAGTACTAGGTGTAAAGAGTGGTATAAAACACAGTATATACCATGTTCCCTGCCCCTCCTCCATTAGACCAGGTGCTCCTTTCCAAGAAAAAGCCTCTAGGGACATCTGACCCCACAGAAGAACTGGGACCAACAAAAGCAAAACTAATTTCCTGAGAGCTGCTTGCTTTTTGAAGGAAGTACAGAACAGAGCTGGTTATGCTGGAGATAGACTCACTCCACTGGATCTTTCCTGGGTTTGTTTCCCAGATATGTAACTGTTGTCACTGCAGGTTTAAATGAGGAAACAAAACTGCTGCAGCTCTGTATAGAGGTATTTCTCTAAAGGAAGGAGAGAACAGAAATGCAGGCTTAGACCACCTACAGTTGTTGATCCTAATCCTACAGTTAAGGCTTGCAATTACTAAGCTAAAAAAGAGAAAATAAAAACCAGGAAAAAATACCTTCAAATGTTCAAGTTTTTAATGTGCCGTGTCATGGGCTTGGGCTATTAAAATGTAAGACAAGAGGAGGGATGAAAGCAGAAGTAGAAGACATTATGTGGCAGCAACTGAAAATTGTATAAAATAGATGTGTATAAAACTCAGTACACTCATCCTAGTGCTTATTTCTAATTTATGAAGGAACAATTGTACAAAACTTCCCATAGTTTGAGTTCTTCTTTCACACTCTAGACACTAAACAAATACTTACAAACTGCTGAATAATTCTTTTAAGTCTTTGATGGGACTTACAGAAGCCTTATATCATATTACATTATTTCTTACATATTTAATAGCACTTCAAAATTGTTGCCTTTTTTTATACCAACGAAGCTTCCAGATCTGAAGGTACAATTTCAGAATTGCTGAAATTTCCAATGTAGCCCACACGACCCTCACACAATCTGTGATTCCGCAGTTAGGGAAGCCCCACTAAATACAAGGAATCCAACAATTCTGATATTGATTCTGATGGCGTTTGAATGGACAAAGGCAGGCAACGTTTCTCCCAGGGTATCTGAGATGCACAAGGAGAGGAGCACTGCTCTTACCACATACAGCTGTTTCCAGAGCACGGCCCATTCCTGCAGCGTCGCTGTGACTTCAGTCACCACAGAATCTTCAAGAGGAACAACTGTTTCATATTGCCTATAGAAAAAGAGGGGAAAACCTTAGGAAATGTACCCTGGAAAAGACAGAAAAAGAAATGTGACAGCACAGTAATTTGTAAAATTCTAGAACTTGAATTTGTTCAATATAAGGAGAATATCTTAAGAGGATCATTTTGTCTCTTCTAAGACTGAAGCAACTCCAGAGTCACAGCAACTGTTCCTCCGTTACATTCCACAAGATTAAGCTTATGTGAAGCATTTCCTGGTTACCTGTTCAAAATACATAATTTCATTCTAATCAAGGTCAATGAAAAGTTTTCATTACTAGAGCATGTTCAATAAACTTGCCTGTATAGTGGGGTCCTTCGCAATTTAGGTCCCTTCTCTAAGCCAGTCCAACCCATTTTGCCCTCCAATAATGTTAGCCAATATCAAAACTACCCAAAATACCTGCTATCTACTAACCTGTCCTACCCAGAAGGCTTTTTCAACATTGCAAATGAAATCTGATGGTTCTATCCTCTAATTAAAAGAACAAAACTTGTTCCTTTGTGGTAAAGATTTTCCAAAACCATTAAAGGAGAATCACAAGAGTGGTTTGGATTAGAAGGAACTTCAAAGCTCGTCTCATTCCACCCCCTGCCATGGGCAGGGACACCTTCCACTACACCACGAAGTGTAGCTCCAAAGCTCATCCAACCTTGGACACCTCCAGGGATGGGGGAGCCACCACCTCCCTGGGCAAACTGTGCCAAGGTTTCACCACCCACAGCATAAAGTATATCTTCCTTAAATCTAAACCCATCACCCCTTGTCTGGCTCCTACAGACCCTGCCAAAATGCCTCTCCCCACCATCTTAGAAGCCCCTTCAGATACCGAAAGGCCACAACCAGCTCTGTCCAGAATCTTCTCTCCTCTCCAGAATGAATAACCCCACCTCTCCCACCCTGTCCTCACATGTAGACTGCTCCAGCCTTGGGGACAGTCCCAGAATGTCTCTAGGGATGTTTGAGGAGGGCAGGTGGCTGGGTGGTGTTCAGCTGCCTGCCAGGTTAAACACACACACTGTTATTTCACAAGTGCTTATGAATGGTACTTGGAATATATTCTGAAATAAAGAATTTTTAAACAAAACACGAAATAACCACGACCCTCTGATCAGACCTGCATTACAATCTCTTGTATCAATCGGTATATGATGCTTTGATACTTTTAAACAGTCTATCAGCTTTCCTAATAAGTACCTGAACTGGTTGCCCTTCACTAACTCTAAACTAACATCAAGTACTAATTAACTGCACATCACAGGGAGCTGCTCCTTCCCCTAAGGAGAGTACACATTAGGAGTGGTTATCCTATGCAATATATACCATTTTATTACACGCCAGAATTATGAAGCATCGATATTACAGCTACCCTTACAACCTTTACTGAGGCCCTTTGGGAGCAAACATACAATTCAAGACTATCAGAAGTCACCTGTTTTTCTGCACGTACTTCACTAAGTGCCATTTAATACATTTTATCTTCCACATTTAATTTGTTGCCTCAGGTCACTGTCTGAAACACTGCACTTATAAATCTCCCCACAGCAACCTTTATCTCGAATATGCAAGTAAAAGCAGCAGTGAAAACACAAGATATTGATTTCAGGAGTCTCAGTCAATCTCACAGGAAACTTTGCAGGTTCCAGAGCCCCCACTCAGTAATTTCTCTGCCACGACATTGCCACACCAGTGCTGTTACTCACAAGAACTGAAACAAACCCACCCCTGGCAACACATGAGCAGAAGGGCAGAAGTTTTCAGCAGTGCACTTCAGTCACTCTTTGGGTGAGGTGGGGAGGGTTGGATCCTTTTGAAAAGGTTCAAGGTAACACAGCTACCTGTCAGCTGTGGCTCTGAAAATCTGCAGATAAATGAGATGGGCTGTCTAGTGACTGGTGCCTCCATAACAAACAGGAAAATACAGGATTTTGCCAGTGAGAGAACAAGCAGAAATGAAAAAATATAAGCAGAGTTCTTTAACTGCGTGTGTTTCAGACGATACCGCTGAAATTACAATTTTTTGAGCCAAAGCAAACAAGAGTAGCCATCAGACCTGATTCTTGCTATATTAAAAACAAACAAACCCCATGCCAAACTCTGTAGAACTACATTTAATTTTCAAACCCTCATACACGAAAGAAGATACAATGAACTAAAACGTCCCTGTAAGTTTCAATAATCATTTGTTCCCCTTCTAGATAAGAAGTACTGTAGCTTCTTAGAAGGAAAAATACTCACCCTCTGTTACTGACAATTGCCTTTTTCAAGTGAATATAATTTGCAGGAAAAATCCCCTGCAAGAGAAAAAAATTCTTTACGTTAGAAAAACACATTTGCCGTTTTTAGCATCAGTAACCTAAGCCACAATAAATAACTACCAATATATCTATTGAAAACTCCCCAAAAAGCTATTGTGTCAAAGCTGCCAGTCCAAACTCAACATTCAAATTAGAACTGACTGTTTTAGTCTGTCTTAGACCAGGACACCACACTGGACCAAAACCCCACCTGGGAAGATCAGAAAAGTGGCTCTTTTGCAGGTGGCAGCACAGCACCAGCAGCTCGCAGAGCAGGCCGGTGTCAGGATGCTGCATTAGGGGTCACACAGAGAGAGGCTGAAAACAACAAATTAAACAAAAACTAAAAGCCCACCAGCAAATTTGCATTGAGCCCCCATGGACAGAAGTATTACTTGCATACCCCAGAGCTATCAGTTTTTGTCCCTCTTTCCAAGAAAAGCTGTTCAAACCCACTTGGGATACCTCCAGTTATTTGCCTTTTGCTGTTCCCATGGGGGCTGGACTCTGACCTTGCCTGTGCCAGTGCGCTCTTGTGTGCTGAGACACGGGGAACAGAGGTAATTGAATCCAACCTTTCCCCAGTGTCCCACATTCCTGTAAAGCACACGGCCCTGAATCCTCACAGCAAAGTCTGTCAGTGTGTAAGAACAGCAACCTGCACTTCAATGGGAAATACAGGAGCAGTATTGGAAATATTTCGATTAAAAACCAGCTAGCAGCCTCTGACAAAAAGGTCAGCAATCAAGTGTGGGCTTTCAATTTTTAAGAGCTTTAAAACCATACAATTTAGGAAGAAAAATTTGGGGGGGGGAGGGCATGTTGAAAGGAATAATAAAGAGGGTTCCAAATGTTAAGGAAAATTCTTTCTTGTTCATAGGCAAGACTAAAATTACAGAAGGAAAAAAGCTGAATCTAAGAGGAATGGCTTAACCAGGAAAATAATAGAAGTGCTTGCTTTCAGGCACATGAAAATCCAGAAAGGGAAGAAATGCTACTTCAGTTTCCAGTTTGGTTCACTTCCAGTTAATGCTGTTTATTTCTGGTATCTAAGAAACCAGGGAAGGTTTGAAGGGCTCTCCTATCAAAACTGAACATATACACAAGCAGAGGTACCAACACACACAATGACTGCAGACATTTCATTAAAAGAGTATTACAGTCATGACAATGTAATACAGGTAATATTATATCCCATAGTACAGGTAAACATGAGGAATCTGGTGCTCTTCTCTCTTTAAATACAAGCAATATTAAAACCAACAGATAATGAAGTGAAGCTCATATAGAAGCATCTCTTGGCATGTTTGGATACCAACATTTACAAAAACAACCATACCAGAACAGTCAAAAAAGTTCTGCAAGAATGATGGGAAAAAATGGAAAATAACCAAATACAATGGTTAAAACGTAAAAATATGACTCCCTCCCAAAAAAACAACTTACAAAATCCTTTTTCAACAGCCTTTTTTCCAAGTTGTCTTAGATCAATAATTTAACTTACTAAATGTGTTCTTAAAAATGCTGCATTAAAGCAATGCAATATCACCCACCTATGCTTTTCTTAGGGGAGTAGGGTGGAGAGGATCAAATTGGATAAGATTATAAATGTTGAAAAAATTACATGTTACATGTCAGGAAGGTTTCTGATCCTTTGGGAGATTAATGAGTATCACTCAATTTAAAAAGAAATCCAATCCTCCCACGGAAAAAACGTTAGAGAAGGAAAATGAAAAGTTTACTGGGTTGCAACAGCAAAACAGATTTAATCTCCCATTAGATTAACAAATGTATTCATGCTTACCTTGACACTGGGCTTCTTAATGGAAACCCCTCTGTACCAACCTGAAACCAGATAAAACACATTATAATTATTTGTGGCACTGCTGTCTTTACACAGAAGCAAACTGATTACAGCTCTGCAGCTACTGAGATCATCTCAAAAACCAGCCATGCCTCACATGGATCAATTTTTTTGAAAACTTTTTGTTAGGGTTTTTTTAAAAATTATTTTTATTTTGCTCTGCAGTGATGACAAACACTTAACAACCTAGAATGCCCTTGTTTCTTCCCACCAGGAATAAAAGCAGATTAGTTAGCTCCTGTATTAATAATCATTAGTGGCAAAGATTCATTCAGCACTCAGGGAAGAGTCTGTATGAACACCTCTCTTCCAGGCTGGCACATAAGTCTTGTTGCAGTGTTTATCTTGACAAAATCTCCAGACATCAGAAACCTGTAAAAGCCATCATCACACATTTCTAATGTGCTTTAAACAAACAGAAATTCTTTGCATGTGTCTGGTCTTATGTACGTATGAGCAGGGAACAGGCTTTAGGATCTAATTTACAAACCCCATTATTATTCCTGTATCCCACATCAGGAAACAGCTCCAGACAGGACAATAAATGAGGAGTAAAACACAAAGCTGCTAAAGCTGCAGGTTAAACCGAAGAACCCAGTTCCTGCTGCTTCCAACAGGTGACACCAATGTCACTGCACGATTCAGCCTGGAAAAAAGGGGCTGAAAACCTCACCCAGCTGCAGAGTGGAAAAGGAGCACACTCCGGAGCTGGGCCTGGAACAGCCCCAGGACTAGGGAGAACAGTGGGTGCCAGTTCTAGGGACTGTTCAGGGAGGACAGTGGGTGCCAGTTCTGGAGAGGGTGCCTGGCCATCCCAAATTCCTGGGCAAACTTGGCCAGGCCCAGCTCCAACCCAAGTTCAGCTTTCAAGTGTCCTTACCAACTGCAGCCAGTGCCAGACAGACACCTGCCAAAAGCCAACACTTCTATTAAATCCACTTCCCATAAGAAGTTCTCCCATTTTTCCAGCAACTTCCTACTTACTGGTTTTTTCCCTCTCTTATCTAAAATTAGCAAAACTTGCCAGTAATTGGCTGTGGAGAATAGAGAAGAACAGAACAAAGTAACTGGCTATTTTGTTTGTCTCAGAAAAAGGACTTCAGATTTGGCTGAGTTATGACAAGAGTCTCATTGTGAGGATCAGATGTGGGGAAGAAGGCCTTGAATTTGTTTTAAAGACAGACTGAAAGTCTTGAACTGTTATTTTGTTTCAAAAAGGGAATCTAAGTCAATATGAAATAAAATAACTGATGAATTCAGGACAATTGCAAACCTTAGTACAGAAAAAATTAAAATAAATCTTCTTCATGATACAAATTTCTCATGAAGATAGGACATAACACAAAGATTTGTTTTCCTATGAATTCATTGATTATATTAAAAAAAAAACCCGTTGATGTTTTGAATTCATTTTAGTTGATCAATCTTCAGGGCAATCATGTTAATATAAACATATATGCACAAACAACACATATAGACCCTTCACATGAGTGTTTTCTCGAACTCCACACAACTGTGCCCACACCTGCTTTTGAGCAACAGATGCTGCATATTTTTAAGGTCACAGAAAAAAATAAATGCATTTATCCTGTGATTCACTGTTACTAATAATAAATACAGTCTGTACCTCAGAAATAACCAGACATTTAAGCTCTAAGACAAACAGAATGACAAACTTCTTGGTAAATAGGGAAAAAAGTGTTTTTATCCAAGTTTGCGAACAGACCTGTAAAAGAACAAAACCCAGTAAAGGGGGTGAACATTAATAATTTAGATCTGCAGGGTAGTATATGAAACACATTTCCAAAAAACTACCTCATTTCTGAGGTTTTTGTTCTTCATTCCAAAACAAATTTTCAAAGCTTACAAGCTCTGTGTTTACAGAGTTGTGAAAAACAGGCAGGGAAGGACCCTGAGAAATCACCCAGCTCATCCAAGCCATGTCTCTAAATCTGTCCTCATATTTCATCTGGTTTAAACAGCATTCAATCATTTATTATCAAGGCTGAGTAACACTGCACTCCTTGCCTGGAAAATGATCCATGCATCAGTAAAATGTAGGTTCCAAGGTATTTCTGCACCAAATTCCAAGGAAACTCTATTTCTGCTACTCCACACAGACCAGTTTGAAAGCAGAGGGATTGCATAGGCACCTTTTTAGAAGAAATTTCTTCCACAGATCAACACTGGCCAGTAAAACTGCATGTAGCATGTGAAATTTAGGTATAATCCTTGGAAATGCAGCATATTCATGTCAAGCGGAGATGGCAAATCCTCACTGGACAAGCTATTTCAGTGGCTCAGACAACATACACGCACTTTATAACCTTTCTTTGATGCTATTTGAATTATTGATGTTTTTCTTCTGGACATCATAGAAAACATTTTGTTGACTTTCCTCTTGTAGTTTCCTTCATGTATTTCCAAAGTGGTTACATTTCCCTTTAATCGTATAAATTGTGCTCTCCAGATCTTAGTTTTTCTTTCATTCTTTCTTTTTTAATGTGGTATAATTTTTTTAAAGTCACCCCTCTCTATTTTGAGTTTCCTCCAACTCCATGCAAGCAAGAGACAGTCGAAGAGCTCAGCAGAACCCGAAAGCCCTACACTGTAAAATGTACAACTCATTCTGCATCGCAAAGTAAAAGCTATGAGAAAAGGTACAATGCTTTTTTTTTTTAAAAGCACAGTTAGAAAATTGCATCCGCATTACATTATTCCCTAAAATGAACTAAACCTGCATTCTGGAATTAGTCTTAAACACATTAATATTGATGTAATCATTTATCTTAAAGAGCATTTGCTTTGGAGGATTTAATGACAATAGTCATCCAATCCAGGCAGGTGCTTCAGTGAATTGTGATCCCAACCAGCGCTCCTTGGTTAGACCCAACACGGACCAAACACGTTTAGGTATCACTGCACTGCAAATAATAACTGTTAATATTTCAGAATTATGGCATGCATTTAGTGGTACATGCTCTTTAGAGGGTACTGACTTCACAGAAATGGTGAAGAAGATGTCATTTAAAATCAAGAAGCGGAAAAACACAGCTATAATTGACAAGAAATTTGTGAATAAATTAATGTGAAACAGTGATCATGCCTGGAATGAAGTTGGGAGGGGACACAGCTGGGATGGCTGGCCTGAATCAGCCAAAGGGATATTCCATACCATACACATCATTTGCTACATGAAAACCAAAAATTAGTCTATCAGAAGTGCCATTCTAAAACTACCTGTACCTATGGAAATCCACAGCAGGGGAAACTTGATGCCACATTAGAGAATCTGCAAACTGCTGGATAAAGACTGAAAATCCATCTTTCCAAAAGTGTGTCACACTCAGGAGTCTCAGCAACAGTGCAGCCCTAGTTAAATTGCGAGAGCAGCTCAGGGGCAGTCCTGCACATCTCAATCTCTTCATTTCAGTGACTAGAAGAACTACCAAAGATTTTTTGATCTTTATTGAAAGTATCTCGAACAAAACAGGATATGCTTTCTAAAAGCCATTCTCATAACCTTTTTCAGATTTCCACTTAATCCACAAGAGGTCTGTCACACGGAAAAAGTTCACCCCTTTAGAGGACTCAGTAACAGAAAAGCGAAAGGGTCCTAATTGAAAGATATTGATCTATTCTTCAGTAAAATAAACCTCAAGTATCAGAGAGATATAAAGAATCATGAGCTGCAGACTGAAGGAAAAAATAAATTCTGCATTTAATTTCTTGACAAACAAAATTCTGAAAATAAATTATGTAAGTATTTATGGTAAATCCTACAGCTAAAGTTTGTTCTTAAATAAAGTACTGCTAGTAGAACCTGCTACAGGAACTCAAGCATTCTTCGTCTCACAAAAAGAAATGTACTAGGCAGTAATGTGAGTAACCCTCAAACCCGGAGCAAAGCTATCTTTTACATATATACAAGCCAAGAAACAACTGCTTTTACCTTGTAATCTGCATGTGAACTGCTGTGCAGAGCTGAAGGCACCCAAAGTGACCCGGGAGAGGGGCAGGAGCAGTGCTCAGCAGAAGCTTCCCGATGCCTGGAGCACTCTGTCCTGAGCTCGCTGCTCTGCGCGTGCCAGGCAGGAGGAGCAGCAGATGAATCCCTGGCCCAGCCTGCCTGCACCACGTCAGGGAGCAGCCTTGGGCCAGCAGAGCCACAGGAATATGCTGATAATGCTGCCAGGGATGCCACGACAAAAGGCAAGGAGAGATGGGATATGCTGTATCGTGGCATTAGCCAGAGGGCCGTCAAGAAGCCACTCCCGTGCTCTGAAAGATGACTTTCACTAACTGGGCAGGATCCACTGCAGCAGAGGGGTGGGTCCAAGAGGCTTCACTTCCGTGGGCACACTCCACAACAGGCAAAGAGCGAAAAGGAGGATGAAAAGGCAGGGGAGAAAAGCAAACAGGAAAAGAGATATCTCACTGGGGCTATCTTCTTCAGGCCAAATACAAATCACTGGGAAGGAGTCACTTTGGCCCAGGCAGCCACAGGACAGCTCCTGACTCAGATGGGAGGAAACCTGCAGGGCTCTCACAGCACTGGCAGCCTGGAGTGCGATTCCTCCCTCATCTGTATGGCACAGCTTGGAAGCACGGCAAAGGCATCACTTCTCAAACACATTGAATTCATTCAGAATTTTAAAAAACCCTAATTGCAAGCTATATCTGCTGCTAAAGTATCCCAAATACCAGAAACACTAATTTTGACCATGCCATCATTGCTGGAATAACAGAAGGAAACTTTAAATGTATTTTCTGCATGGTTTAAGAACACAATTATTAATGTATACACATGAAAACCATGTAGTTAAATACTTGTGTGGATAGCAGAATTTGCATGGGTGAGATAATATTCTTTTAACTGGTGCTTCAGGCATCAGCCAGTGTTTCCATTCTTCAGTGAATGTACAAAATTCTCAAGGTAATAATTACAGTTATACGTTATAGCATTTTTAATCTAAAGAAAATGGCCCTCTAGCAATAAAAACAAGTGGACAAAACAGACATTTTAAATTTACTCTGGACGCCACTAGTTACTGACAGCTACTACCCGTGGCGGGGCAATAGCCACGTGACTTGAAAGACAGGATGCTCTTTAGAATGCACAGTCCAAATGTGTATTTCAAACCAGGAGTGTGCTCATGCTTTGCCACTTGACAAAAGAAAACTCCATCTTTCAGCATTTCCAAGTGCCACACTAATGCCATACCCCTCCAGCTCCTCAAGGCATGGCAGGCAGAGCAGAGAACTCCACTTGGTGTTTCAGTGCTCCCTCGCTGCCAAGATCGTAAGTGGGAAGGCTCAGAGAGGGGAACAGAGAGGGGGGAAAGCTGTGAATGACAAGCACAAGTCCAGCTGGTGTCCTCATGAACATTTCTAACCTTTGAGTGAAACCAGTCAAGGATCTGAGAACCCTTTGTGCAAGCAGTAACTGCAAAACCACTCTGGTAACACCTCATGCTTTACAGACGGCGTGTGTTTGATGGAAACATGGGTGGAGCCTTTGGTAGCTGCAGAAGAAAGGCAGGTACCAAGTCCATGGGTTTGATTTACTGGGATAGTAGGCAGTGGGAGAACTTTGTCAGACTTAGGCTTAAAAACCAGCGATTTAGATATTTGTGAGGCACAGAAATTTGTGGAAATCCAAAAATTCCAATTTCAAGCACGTGAACAAGATCCAAATTAACAAAGACAACTGTATTTCACTGCTTTTCAATTAAAAAATGCATAGACAACCACAATATTTTTTAATGTATTATCAACTGGTATTTATAAACCTTAGAGACAAATACGTGTATATGTATGTGTGTGTGTGTGTATGCACCTACATTTGTTTCTTTATTCGGCAAATATCTATAAAACTTAGCTGCAGTGATACCCAAAATCTTGAACTAGGAAATTCCCTCCTCTTTCATTCAATTGCTCTAAAAGCAGGGACTGCTTCTTACACCAGTCACTACAGAAGAGCACTTGCTCTTTTGTAATACAGCTATTCAGTAAGTTATTATGATTAAAAATAAGCACATTCAGAAGTATAGCTACTCTTTGAATCTTTGTCAGCCTGGAATTCTTCAGCAAGTCTCTGAAATCATAGTCCACATTACTAAAAGTTTTTGTGTATGTGAATCTTTTCAACCCAGACAGCAAAATCCCTGCCGCAGACAATTATGTATAAACTATTCAAGAAGTGAAGCTGAAACAGCGATGGATCTTCTGTGACTCTCACAGCAGTGACCCTTATTTTTTGTGGGTTAACATTATTTTATCCAGTCTGTCTGCACAAAAGAATCCCCAGCAAATAACGCAGAAGTAGAGGACCCTATTAAACAACCACTTAGACAAGAATGCTTAAAAAGCAACTGCTTTTTTTCCCCCCCTTTTAAGCACCTACTTTGCACATTTAGTGTGCTTTTTTGCATAATTCACACATGCAAGAGCTGCAGCACAGACCATCTGAATATTCAGATGAGTTTCATAGTGTGGAGTTCCAGATGTTATTATCAAAATTAATGTATCTTTTTATACACGAAGTCCATGGTAAAGGCACCTCAGCCAAAATGACAGGATAGAGGACTTAAAAAACAAAACCAAAAAATTCTGTACAAACCTTCTTCCATCCAGGGAAACACTGTCTGAGGGCCTCCTTTCACAGCAATTTGAAGACTGACATGAATTGCTTTTGAAGAATCATCCTCAAAACTACCAGCAAAGGAAATATTCAAAGCCTAATTATTATAACACTGTAAAGACAAGTTGGATTATCCACCTGCTTTTCCATAAGCAACCTGCTCCTTGGAGATCGAGCTTTTATTTCTCAGTTTTGAAAATTCCCCAGAAATGGTTGGAAAATACCATGACTGCTTTCAACAACATATAGTGTTTAATTACTTTAGACTTATCCCATCCTGAGCAAAGGGATACTTTTTTCCTGAGCATGCACCACGTTCTAATTCACAAGACCTGGTAGAATACCTACAATCAGCCCTCAGTGTGTGAGCACAAGCTTAGCACTTGTGGTTTTTAAAAAAATCATGGGATGTTTACAGCAAGCTTCTTTGTGGGTAATTTTCCCCACTGCACTGCAAAGCTCTCATTCAACAGAAAATTTTTACAAATGTAGGTGAAAAAGCTACTACGTTACTAGAAAAATCAGCATAGAAAAGGTGACTTTTTTGTGACGAGTTAAGTCGGTGGGAAAACAAACACCTGAGCACAAGAAAAAGCATCAAGAGCAAAAGACAGTTCTAGGCATGAGAGAGGCAAAACAGAGTCTGCTGACAAGCACACAGAAGGTCTGGGATGCAACATTAACACTGGAGATGAAAAATTACTTTAAACTGAACAAATAAAAAAACCACATCTACAACTTTGTGGAATGTTAATTTGGAATTCAAATTTGTGGATCTGGGTTTTGAATTTGTTTAACACTTCAGGATTAAGGTTACATTATTCCACCTCAGAATATAGTGAAACATGTTCTCATACTGTATCTTGTCAACCTACTTCTCACCAGACATATTTTACAACACTTGCTTGAACATTAGGATAAGAATAATTCTCCTTTCACATACAATTTCAATCACACTCTTCATGTGAATAAAGCAGAGCATTAGGACATTCAATTTATTCATACACAGACATCACCAGCCAGATAAGAACTATAAAATTTACAATGGCATTTTGCTTTAGGTACAAAAACACACATCAAGATAAATGCAAAACAATCTTCCTTAAACCCATATTCTTTACATTTTTTCTAATATTGCTAATCTATTTAATAGCTAATATTTCCCACCTGTTCAGATGTTTCTGAGTAACGAAACTGATACACTTACTAGAAATGCACAACAGTAACACTGAGAATATATAGTAAAAAAAAGATACTGATTCTATCCTTTACATGATGAAAATTCAGTGTAAGACCCAGTTACAATACAACAATCAGGTCAGGGTTCAAGATTTTCTGGACAGATGGTTAACTTCAAACACACTGACCCCCTATCAGACTGGATTAGTGCCAAGAGCACTCAGCCTTTCCTACGGAAAGTGGGTCAGAGTAGGTTTTATTCAAGTGCTTTGATTTGATGCATCATGATTTCCAAAGAACTTATCAAAATATGCTAGATTTAGATATTTGTATATTCTTGCATAGAAAATGGGGTTCCTTCTCGGACATCACACTTACCTTCACATTTCTCAAGGATCTGGACAGTTTCACCTAGTTCCAGGACCAAGCCTTGCGGAACAGTTCCTCGGAAGCTGCATATCACTAGAGGGTGGGGAAAAAGAGAGAGAGACATATGAGGCTTGGATCTTTGTGCGAATTTTCTTCTAAGCATAGCCCTTTAGCTCACTCCCTGCATAAAAATAGCTCTTATATAGCTGCCCAGAAAACCTGTCAGCCAACTTTTCCTGATCAGATATCTTTATTCTGGCCCTTAGCAGAAATTAAGCTCAACAACAACATAAAAGCTGAGCTTTTTAAAAGATTTTTAAATTAAGCAAGGCTTGTAATCACTTTAATCAGCAACCTCTGATTCATATTGCATACAAAGATTTCCTTGTCTCACAATTCTTACTGTACTCCACAAGCCATCAATGGAACACGCTGCCCAAACTGCAGAGTTTACAACAGGAACTCAACTCCAGGAATTACTTTTCTCCAAGTTGAAACTATTTCAAATACAATCTATGCAACTAATACACTGCAAAAATCCTATAACACCATACATTATATGTAAGCAGACATATGAAAAAACACATAAGAATCTGTGCTTTTCATAAGCACTAACTAACATGATACACATCTTACTTTTCCAGGTATCTTTAGCTTTCATTAACCAGGGAAAATAAGAATCCATCTTGATATTTCAAAAAATATTAGTACAATAAACAAAAATACTAAATGAAATTCCATTTTAAAAATAAATTTTTAAAATATCATAGCATATAATGATCTGTTCTTCAGCTATATTTGTCAAAATACAACAGGGACACGGACACGGGTAGTTCCCTCAAACATGGCGTGTCAGAACAAAGGGTGAATTGCAGGTAAGGTCCACCCTGCCCCCAGCCCCAGCATTTAAAACCTCCCCAGGCACAGATTTAATGCAGTCACTCCAGTACCTCCTTCCAGGTAAACACACACTCAGGAGAGCCCGACGCACCCCGGAGCACTACAAGTGGAATTCCACGAGTTGAAATAGCGACCTCCAGTGGGCACCATCCTTTTCTCCAATTTAAGTGAACGCTCCCCTTGGAATGCAAACACTCCAGCTGTGGCCAGGATGTTCCCGTGTGATAGAGGCACATTTCACAGAATATGCTGAGTTGGAAGGGACCCACCAGGATCATCGAGCCCAACTCAAGCGAATGGCCCACACAGGGATCAAACCCATGATCCTGGAGTTACCAGCACCATGTTCCAACTGAGTTAATCTCCTCCCTAAATACCTTTCCATGTCAAAGCCACGAGTCCCTTATGACTGCACACTAAGCAGACAGGCTGAAGTCCAAGGGAAGAACACCATGGAACTCGAGACTCCCACCTGCACCATGTACCACGAGGTAGGTCTTTGAACCTTGAATTTCCAAGAAATAATGAGAAAAGCATAGACAAAACTTCCACCAAAACAAAACTGCATTTTAACCCCATACACAGACTTCATTATGGGCAAGGGCAAGAAAGAACAAACTTCACGCACCAGGCAAACACCCGCACAGATGAGGGCAATACAAGAAAGAGTGAAAAAAAATCCAAAGGGAGCCAAATGGCATCAAACATTTGCACTTCCACTGTGAGACTCAATGCAGGGTTTAATCACAAGAGTTAAGAACTCAGAATTTCATCAACAAACCCAAACTGCTCTCTCAGCTCTTATGGCCCAGCAGAAGTCACCGTCAGTTAAATGAGGCTTTAAATTCTTGTTTACATCAGAGGCAGGAGAAACACAACAACTGGCTCCAGACTGGAATAATGCAGACAGCATAATCCAACAAAAACTAAGCTCATCAGCATTCTGGATTCATTCTTCACCCATGAAGAAATCATAAATATGGATTTCAACCAAAGAAAAACTACTTAAAGCCTCTCCCAAAGTGCAGGAACACTGACAACTGAAATGATGAACTGGCAGGACATAATCAAACCTTCACCGGCTTTTCCTTTTTTTTTTTCCTTTTTTTTTTTTGCCCCTTCACTATTTTAGATAGCTGGATCCTTTAAGTACACGTAAGGTTTTCTTTTTTCTAATTGGCAATATTACCAGAACAAGAAAATACCAGTTGATTTGCAAAATACTGCAAAATCCTGTTAATACATTTTAATAAATGTGATTTCTAAGTTCAAACCAGCAAAACCACTAAAAAATTCATGTATGTCTCAAAAAACGGGAACTTCAAACACCTTGGATAAAAAGCTACCTTTGAAAACACCAGAAAACAAAATGCGGAGAAGTGTTAATACAGTAATAAGATATTCATTTATGAGAGCAATTTTAGATACATTATTAATTTTAAGAATTTATATAGGCATGATAATATTACAAGCCAGTTTCCAGACTGTTTTCATCTTTTCTGAACGTGCCATGGATATCATGACAGAGACACCAGTCATTGGACAAGTAGGTGTTAGCGGTTGTAGACAATAGAAAAGAAATAATGGAGAGAAAAACAACTCCACTGGTCTTACTCAGCCAAGCCCAACAAGAAACAGCTACTCTGGAAAGTATTACTGCATGCTAACACTGCATTAGATGCTCTGAATTAGCAAAAAGCAGCTGACTTCCTATGACAATTATTTACTATATTAAAACTACTGAATCAAGGATGCAGCTGGGAAAGAAATTACAAGCCCTTTGGCCATCACATACCTGCTTATTATGCAATAATACAGGTGAGTTTGCAATAAAAGCTAAAGGAAAGGTACCAGGAAAAGACAGTACCGGGGTTTTTTTCAATTGCTGATAGAATAATTTTTAAAAATATGGTCAGCAATGGTGGCTTTAATATATTTAGTCTTACAGGAAGTAATTCTAATAGACCTGTTAGTTTACAGATGCAAACGGTCCATTTTTTAAAGGATTCTACTGGTCACACAAAGAACATCTGATACAAGGACTCTACAATATGTAATCGGCTCCTTAGAATTCAGAGCACTATTAAGAAGGGACAAAACTCTTTTCTTAGGTCTACTTCACTCAAAAAAAGAATAAATTAGTAGAAATCACGAAACAGAAATGAACTGATTCCATCAGCTCTAGATACAATCTTGATGATCATACTCAATTAGAAAATTAGTTCTCATACAAAAGTAACACCCCCTTCATTCTCAATACAACAGTATGGAATCTAATTCCTTTTGTAATCATCAATAACTTATGTGAGTCTCTTCTGTTTGACAATTTTTATAATCAATCCATAGGATCGGTGAATAGCAATGCAGATTTTATCAAAACCGTGGAAGCCAAATCTCAAGAGTAAATTATATTCCAGCCACACTAAATCGCAGTCAGGAAAAATTAAGATTCCAAATAAATTGACCCAATAGACCAAACTGTCTTGCTAAACTGTGTAACAAGAACAAAATTTAACATTTCTGAAATAAAAGACTGGTAAAAATAACTCCTGATTATGACAGGATCACAGAAATTTAAGGCTACTTTATAGTCTGATTTATTATTCCAAAGGTTGCTTCCAAAAAGTTACGGATGTTACTAATTTGTTAAGCTAAAAATGCATTGTGCAAGACAATCTTATTTATAAAGTCCTTTTTAGATACACAGCTGTTCTTAGCAGTATTATTTGAAAAATATGATCACAAATACAAATGAGAAATACAGAGTAATTTAACTATTCTGAAGAAAACAATTTACGAGAGGACTCTGACAACTGATTTCAGTCCTTTCCACAGAGAATTTTTTTACCCTACATCATCACCTACAAACTGTCCATCAATCCATAGGTCTCCATTATTTCTTACAAGGTTCATGTCCTTGGTCACCAGAATACACAAGTAACACATCACTGAAACAGGCACAAAGCAAAGCTTTCACCCACCAGTAAACAGATCTGACCGATCTCTCCCGGACTCCAGGACACACTGCTGAAATATTTAACACCCATTTTCAGATAGGAAGTCCCTTGCTATCATTCAGGTCTATAAGGAGGTCGCAGTTCCCCTCACAAACCCATTTGAGCCAGCAGTTAAAGTCAACATTCTGCCAAAGAGGAAAGCTTTGAAAAAGCGCCACATGCCATGTGATTCAGGAATTATCTCCAAGACAGAAGTACCTTATCTGTGGTACTTAAACTGGACCACAGTGAAAGAAATCCTTCCCTCTTCACCTCTGAAATTCACCAATAAAAAAGGCACAAACCAGTTCACACAGGCAGTAACTCCCATGCTGTAGCAGAAAATATGAAGGAATTGTGGGGTACAACACAGAAGAACAGATGGCATTGGAATAACAGTTTCAAAAGTCAAAGATCCAGGAGAAGACAAATTTTTCCTTGCCCATGGATATGGCCAGACACAGTGGAATATAAGCAGCTGCATTGCAAGTTAGCAGCAGTAAGAGAAACTGCATCAAAAGATAAACAGCACATATAAAGCCAATGCAAATTCCTCCTGTGTTCCACCTAAAGCAGCTCCTTGCTGTGTGAACAGAGAAGATCCAATTGATACAATTCAAGAGGTCTTACAAACCATGTTCTCAAACAGCCCCTGTCAATAGCTCTTGAAGAAACTGCACTTGGCTGTGATCAAGTGGGAAGGTGTTTGCACAGATAAGTAATCAGCAAAGTGAAGTGAAATAAAAGAGCCATTTCCCTTACTGAGGACAGATTGACCAGCAAGCTCTGAAGGGATCTCTGTTGAAGTCTTTTCTGTTTCAAGTATTCCTAAATGATCCAAAAAAGCTCATCATTTAGAGAAGCCACAAAGTTTATGAGGCCACTCAGGCTATTCAGAGTAATAAAGAGTTACAGATGGACCCAAACTCCACAAGCAGAACTGGCAGATGAGCAGTGTTTAGTTCACCTGCATAGCGTTCCATGAGGGATGAATAATCCTCACCTCACATACAAAATCATCATCTCCTCCCTTGCTAGTGCCACAGTGAGTGGAACCCTGGAATGTCAGAGTTCCTACCATAAACTCAGTGCCCAGGCACTGTCAGGGACCACCCCACATCACACACAACACTGTCTTGGGGAAAAAGAGAAGACACCATTACCCACAGTACTGCATAAAATTCCCAATGAACCCCACGTGCCAGTTTTCCCCTTCGTCAAAAGCTAATCCTTTGCCAAAAAGGATGGAACAGCATAAGAAAAGGTAGAAAGAAGTGAAAGAGGACATAGCAAGGACTGGATAAGGGCTTTTATATGATTGATTGTTAACCAAGATGGGACTCCTGTACCAGGAAGGCTGAAAGGGTGGAGAGGGGATAAGTGACAGAAGGTGCACAGGGAAATATTGCTGTTCACCCCTTCTAGTTCAAAAAGCAGAGCAGTGTCAAATGAAGCAGCAGAGTTCAGGACTTAGTTAAAGTACTTTTCCACACAGCGCATAAACTGTGAAACTCCCCACGAGATACTGTGGGTGACAGAAATTAAATAATCACTCAAGCTCCAAAGCCAACAAGACAAATGAATGGATGTGTCCCACCCTTGGCTCTGCAAGGCCCTGTCCCAGGAAGCTCTGGAGCCTGAGGAAAGCTCCAGCCCCGACTGCAGCCACCCGCTATGGGCGCGGCAGGGGCAGGACACCGGGGATGGGATGGGGCTGGCACACCGAGAACTCCCTCACCTGTTCTCAGGGAGCCACCGCCTGAGCTTCTGCTGCCCTGTGCTATCGACTGATTGGGACCTCATCTGAACACCAGCGTGGCAAAAAGGAGAACACAACTCGCAGGGAAATGCTGAATCAGATTTCACCTGTGTCATTGTTACTTTCTGCTGCCCACCACAGAGGTGGTTCCATTTTTGCTGGGATATAATTTAAAATAATTTTAAATGTATCTTCCTCTTCTAATTCTTTCCAATTCAAGCTCCTGTGTCCCAGCTTCCCCACCCAGTCTCACCTGGGCTGCAAGGCTGTCACAGATTATTTTTCTTCTCAAATGGATGTCAATGCCCTCATAACCACAGTAACAGAAGTGTGTCACGTTTGTCACATGAACAGTGGGAAAACCCAGGACAACAACAGGGAAATGCCAGAGAACTACCCAGCCCAATACATCCAGCTGCTCATTCCCTTGAAACAACTTTTTTTTCTTAGCATATACACAAAGTTATCCAATGAATTGACAAGGCTATGTGTCTTCTCATGTACTTTCTTATTTTTTTAACCTATTTCTACACATTTCAGTGAAGTCAAAATATTTTCAAAATACAAAAATCTTCCACTCCACAATAATGTTCTATTTACACTACATAATATCAGTTCAGCTCATGAGTAATTTGTTTATTTTCATAAAGGAACAGAGCCCTTTCCCTCCCCACTGTCCAAGATGTACCAATGAAAATCGGAATTTATTTAAATGAGGGCTGAGAAACAAAATCAGTTCAAGAGCTTTCCATGTTTACATTGTTTCTTCTTCCTTCTCCTAATCTAAACTACATGTCTCTTAATCATGAAATTGGGCTTTTAAAAATTATTGTTTATTTCTCAGGTTTTTACATTCACAATAGAAATCACTGCTACTGGAACAGATCCAATATGCCAAACCACATTTTGATTTTTCTTTATCATAAGATGTTGGTGAGACCATGATTTAATGGACTCTATAGGTTAATTTGGGGGAAAAAATTGTAATTTTGTGAATTTTCAACATATCTCCATTTACAAAAGATGGATCTTCCCAGACTTTGTGACAGTTTTTTCCAGTTCTCAACTCATTGTTAATATTATTATCTGTCTTATTAAAATTCTGGTAGCTTGCAATAGTTTCAGATGACACTTGCAGAACAAGTGTTTCAGGTTAAAGTATGTAATTTAATTTTTATGAAAGCTCTGTACTACACTCAGCTTGTAGTTATTCAGGTTATGCACTGACCATCCTTCAGTACCTCTTCGACTAAACCCATTTCAGGAGGAATGGCAGGGAGAACACACAGGAGAGGCACAGCTGCAGTTGTGTTGCTCCATACCCAAAATACCTTGACAAGGTATAATCACACTGAGCAGACACTGAATTGTGTTCTGTGCTACAAACGTCAAAGTTCGCAAGTTCCCTGATGGTGTAATTTATGCTGTATAACACATAACCATGTTTTAAACTCACACCTCTATCACACCAGCTAAGAATTTGGAGTATGTGTTTACTTAGGGTAAACACAAACTCTGAAATTTCACAGTCCTTACACAGCATTTTGTATTCAACTACTACTTATCACCACCAGTTAACATGGAACACAAGTCAATCCCTGAGCTTAATATTGATTTAGATTAGTATTAAAGATTGAATTAAATATTAGATCAATATTAAATGATCTGACTAATGTTTAAGAAAATAATGTAATTACTCCAAACTGATAAACTAATACTATGATGAGCATGTATCTTTCCCTAAAATAGTTTTTCATATTAATCCAGCTATTAAAAGTGTCTACTATGACACAATGTATGCTAGTTTCAAGAGCTGAATAAGATAAAACTTTATTTTCTTCTTAAGGCCCAGATGATAATAAAGGCTCTATGTAACCCAAGAATCACCAGGTGAGACCAAAGATGGCTTTAAATCCAATACCTTTTCCCTAACAGAGGCTAAAACAAGGAGGGGAAGGAAGGGCATTAGAACAGGGCAATGATGTGGCTTCCCCCAACCTGAGACATCTGTGGACTGGGTCTTCGTAAACAAAAATTTTTATTTGTATTAATGTCATATATGTATTTAGTAAACCTGAGACATCTGTGGACTGGGTCTTCGTAAACAAAAATTTTTATTTGTATTAATGTCATATATGTATTTAGTAGCATTTTCTATACATTTTCTTCTATGGAGCCACCCAAATGTTGTGGAACCACATCAACTTTTGCCAGCCACATCAGCCCAGAACTCCTCCGCATGTGGCTCTTGCACCACACAGAAAGGGACATTCACTTGTTCAGCTCCTGTGTCACCAGCGCTTCCAGGAATTGTATTAAATGAACAAACAAATGTTTTTTTTTTCTTCCACTCCACAGTATTTGCGGTTTGAGAATTTTCTAAACTACCTTTGCTTAATGTATTTTCCAAGAAGGGCAGATGTAGATTCTTTGCATTTAGGGATGGCAGAGGGAAGCCTCCAGGCCAGGGCAGGATGACTGGGCAGGAAACCCAGCACTGATACAAATTATCCCACAGAGAACAAGAGAGAAGCGAGATTGAGCTTTACCTTTTTGTGAGGTAACTGTGTTGCACAATCACGCCTACGGGCAGCACTGCATTAATACTTCCCAAACCACCCCGTACCTTCCACTCTGAGCCTCTCTCAGAACCACAAATCTGTTCTCAGCAAAAAAGAGTAGCTCTTGAAAACAGAAAATTGTGTGTTTAATAATTTAAAAGAACAAGATGTAGTTTGTGATTGAAAAAAACCCTTCACGTTTTTATAAGAAAATTAAAGGCCAATATGATTAATTTTTTCTTTTGTGGAACTGCTTGATTAAACCTGGCAGCTTCATAGATTGCACAGTTAGAGTCTGATAATATTTGACAAGGGAGCAGAACCATGAGGAAATGAAAAGAAAAACATTTCCATTTTATCCTACAAATACCTACAATAATGTTTTCACCTTCGCAATACACCATCCAAGTATTTAAATGATTAATTGTGGGTGAGGGTTTCAAATATTTGCCAGAAATGAATCTGAGACTTGCAGATTTATTTGCAAGTCCAGCCCTCACCCAGCAAGTGTGTTCACAAAGAATACAGCAAACAGACCCCAGGTCCAGCACTTCCAAAACATTCCGCTGTTTAAGCAAGATGACAACATGAATAATTTAGGTATGGAAGAGAGGATATATCCAATTACACCTTAAAAAACCCAAATAAAACACAAAGTTTATGCAGAAGGGGCATTTCTTGCAGAGTGTTCTGGTACACATGACACAGAACAGGGCTCTAATCCGATTGGAATTGCCAGGCACTAATGTAATACACACACACACACACAAAAAAGATTATCAGAAGCTGATTAAAAGCCATCCAAACATTACAATCGAAGAGTAGGGATTAAACAAAAGACATGATTTAGAAGAGGGCTAAAAATTTTTTGACCTTATTAATGGTCTTTATGAACTTTTATGCCAAATCTTGATGAAGAAAAATATACTTCAGATTGAAAGCAAGGCGTTACACTTTGGGTTCTGTGTATTGCCAAAATTACAGTACAATTAAGTGAAGGTATTTCAGGCTGCTCGGGGAGCAGTGGCAGTTGCTAGGCAGCATCTGCTCCTGTCAGAGATGCTTCTTTCTTTGTGCAGTACAGAACCTCAGCCAGGAATACTGCCACCAATGGATTATTCCAAGGCAGCTTACTGCCATCACATGGCATCTGCAAAGTGCTCACCCGCTGCCTAGCAACACCGCCTCTTTCTACTGAGTCATACCAGCACCAGGAAAATATTCCTGCAAAAAAAGAAACAGATGCCTGAGGAGAAAGGTGATCATTCAGTAGCAGAGCAAAGGATTGCGAGCATCCTTCCCCTGCCCTCCAAGATAAAAATAGAGATTGGGCTCAAAAATCACGAGCTGTTTAAAATAGTTTTGCACATCCTGGTGACAGGAGGTGGGAGAGAAGAAACGGACCAAAAGCCCACAGTGTTGTCCACTGCCTTAGCTGTGTTAAGGAACTGGTCTTGAGCTTCCAGCTCTGCAAGGATCTATCCTGCTACTTCATCCTCTTCCTGTAAATCTATTCCCTCAGTTCATTCAAGTCCCTTACCCATACATCATTCCCTCTATGCAGGAAGCGAATGCAGCAGGTTTTTTCTCTCTTTTAAATAGAGGCAAAGGCTGTTTCAGTTTCTAAAATCTTCTCCCTCTTTCCAATACTCAACTGCAAAGAGGAGAACACTGACCACACTCTGCCCAGAGAGGTGAGGAGCTGTTCTGCACTCCTGCGTTCCACAGGCTGCAAACAGGAGCCTGTTGAACACTTTACTGTTCAACATCAGGAAGCAAAGTAAGAAACCAGTCAAGTTTTGACTCTCCTGGAGGGTGGAGATTGCACCACCTCTCCAGGCACCCCTGCTCCAGGGCTTTCCCACAGGCACTGTGGGAATCACTGTCCCTGAATGGAATTTGCCCCCACGACTCCTCCTTTCACCCTGCAGCTCTGAGAAGCACCTGGCTCTGTCTTCTCTGTAACTCCCTAGAAGCAGCTATCCATGAGCCAATCCTTTCCTATGTTCCTCTTCCCAGGTTGTACCACCCTGGATCTCACAGATCGTCCTCTCTCAGCTTCTCACCTCACCCCTTGCACTGTGAGATGCAGCCCCGGAGTGACTAAAGGAGGAAACGATCATTTCCATCACCACCCTGGTGCCCAGGAACACAGCCTGGGATGTGGCTGCCTACAGGAGAACACCACTGGCTCATGTTCTCACATGCAAAACCTCAGGGATCATCCCACAGTACCTTCCATCCTGCCCCATTTCACACAGCCTACAGCGTGAGAATTTCACATCTCCCATCTACCTGTTAAACAAGTTCTTAACACATTAAAGCCACCTTGGCATTTATGGTCAGTTTGAATATTTCCAATGAGCAGCAGGAAGGGAAGAACAAGGCAGATTTATAAAACTGCATTTATCAGCACACAGTTACTGCATTCTAGCTGAAAACTCTATTTTAGCCTATACTGGCTGCTACACAAGAACTTTTTGTGCTGAAGACAGCTATGAAACCTATCAATCCACCCATAAGAACTTTGACTTTTTTTGTTTGCTACTAAAATACAAAAGAGAAAAAAAGTATATGACTGACAAAATCGAAGACACTTTCTTTTCATGATTTTTAACTCTTCCAATCTCGACTGAAGCAAACATGCATTATTTACTGCTATCAACATCATCTGAGACATTGGGGAAATCCTCCTTTTCTCTTTTTGCATCCTCCACACAGGTTTATTTCATTATTATTATTATAATAATTTATTTTGTTGGTTTTTTTTTTTATTTACTAAGCTTTCTTTTTTCCCCTGTTTAAAAGGAGAATATGGTCTTGTGCCAGATATACACTTCAGAACTGGGGGAGAAAAAACCAAAACCAAACCAAACCAAACAAACTCAACAAGATTAGCAGTTGCAGTTTGGGGCCCTGCTGTGATGAAGAAAGAGAGAGAAGCCTATTTTGTACCTCCTCTGCCCCAGAGTCAAAAGAGAAGCTGTTTCTGCAACACCAGTGCTTAAAATGCAATCTTCCTTCGGCATAAACCCCTTGGGCTACAGAGATCACCAAACAGTTATCAGTTAAAAAAGAAAAATGAAGAAACCTCCCCCAGCAGAGGGACTTTGGTCCTAATTCCACTCAGATCAGCACACTGGGAAGGGCTGAGCCGGAGCAGCGGGCGGGAGGATGGAAGGATGGACGGCTGCGGATCACCGTGCAATGCCGGGGAGCTCCCCCAGTGGGCACAGGCTGCTCCCAGCGGGTGCCCTGCACACACAGCAGGGCCAAGCACAGCAGCCACAGGGCCTTTCCAGGCCCCAGGACAGCTCTTCCCACTCTGACAAGTCCCTGCTGGAGGAATGGCCTTGCAGTATCACCTTTAAACAGAGACACAGGCACGGAGAGGATTCCCCTCATCTCTCATCATGCCAGGCCAGGCCCACACGTAGTGTCCAGCTCCATTTTGCACAGCAGTAGCAGATGTCAGGGAAAGATTATCTCACAAAAATACTGATCCTGCTCTAACAGGCCAAGCAGAACTACACTGTTGTCTCTTTGGTTTATCAAAATTCAAGTCACTGATCATTTGGATCATGAGCATTTAGGGAGAAAAAAAACATAAAGATGCACCAAAGTTCAAGCCACAGTTTTCAGTAACCTTTTTTTTCTGGTAATTCATATGTTTTTGGATTATTTGTCCCACTCTGGCTGACACTCTCTCACCTGAGACTACACTCTCTGTCCATGTAACACATACACAAAACAGTGCCTAGGTGAAGTGGGCAGCTTTCTGTAGACACTTCCACAGGCATTTTTCTCCACAAAAGAAGAGCTGAGTGAAACAGAAACATGTCTTCCTATCCCCCCATCCAGCCTCAGTTACTGGAAACAGACATTGCTCCATACAGGGAGTATCCAGCACTGAGATACTTTCCTATGGAAGGCTCTCTGCTCCCTTCACCACTTGTTTGGGCAGCCCACCCAGCACCCACCCCAGCAGGGCAAAGGCCCATGTGCACCAACACCCAAGCAGGCCTCTCAAAAGTCATATATTGCTTGCAACTGCCTTTATTTAACAGTTCTGGGTTTCTCTGATGTGGATACAAGGCATCCTTTATCAGGTTCAGAAGACTAAAAGTACAGGTACACAAAAACACCTTGTTCATAAACACTTGCAGAGGGAAGAGAGGCCCTGCTGCTCAAAAACACAGCCACAGGAGGTTTCCAGAACAGTATGGCACCTGCCAAAGCACTCGGTGCTACTCTCTGGCACCTTGGGTAGCTCAGGGACACATTCAACAGAAAGAAAATAAAATAATTCACCACTCCATCAACTGCCTACTGCCAACACTAAAAGCATTTAGTGCCTAAGCTTCCTTGCACTGAAATAAAAATAAAGGTTTGTCTGGATGTTTCAGAGAACACCAGCTTACCTCTGAAAGCACAAAGACCTGCTTTTAATCACCGAGAGTTAGCTGGCACCACTTGTCATAAGCTTTTCTTAAGGCTTAATATCCAGAAAGACTCAAGAAAGAAAAAGTAGTTAAAAGCTGAAGAGGGATGGAGGGAAGTCTTATCCTTGGAATAAGTAATCACCTCACAACTGTACTGGAAAGCACTCAGGCTGCTCACAGCCTCAGTTCTCTGCCTTCCTAATATATTCCCTAAATTTGGACTAAGGACTTATGGTTTGAACAAACACTAAAACATGTCTAAGAGGAAGGAATTAATGGCCAAAAAAACTTTATAGAGATGCTTTCAGGATCTCAAAAGACATCATAAAGTTCATTTTGACATGGAAAAACTTGAACAGGGGGTTGATTTTAGCATCAGTCCCTTGAGTAAGATATTTTGTCTTTGCCTTGAGGTTCGACAGATTTCGAAACAGAACAAAGTGAGAAATGTAGTGATATTAAGGTTGATTCATAACTTAAAAACAATCAGTGGAAAGACCACTGTCAATCACAACTGGGTTTGGACCAAGATCCCACTGTATGCTTCCTTTGGCCTCTTCCTCAGGGCATAGCACAGCTGAGAGAAGAACACAACAAACTTACTAACCACACAAGTTAAAAAAAATTTCTCTGGAGCAGGAGGAAGAAGTTGCATCAGGCTCTTCAAGAGCTAAATAACTTTCCACAGACTTCCCATTCTTTGCTAAGTGTTTTCACACTCACATCTGAAAAGTGCTCCCATTTCTCAAGGGAACAAATCTATGGAATACATATGGCCACCAATAACACCAATTGTTGGACCCATCAGGCAGTTACAGCTCGTCTGTATTAGAACCATTTCTGAACAACAACTGTTTAATGAGTTAATCAGAAAAGCTCATCTATCTACATGTCACTGTGCATATGAACACAGAAAACTTCCTCATTCCCAATTACCCCCCTTTAGTGGGTTTTGAAATGCCAGCAAATACATGGTAGAGAATTTTATAATTACAAGTTCTGGTAGTAGTTCTTACACGTTTCCCTGATGTCTGCATTGGAGTCTGACTTGTTAAGGGCAGAATCCCTGAAAAAAAGACTTTGCAAAGGTAGTGAGACGCAAGTCCAGCTCAGCTACGCCACTCACTGTACCCTAAGAAAGTTGCTTTCAGAAGATTAATAAGTCACCCTTCCTCTCTTCCCACATGAAACTGCAAACCACAACCTGCATCGTCACCCCATACACACTCACCAACTTCCTACCCCTTAAATGGTTCAAAAGAGAAATTACTTTAAACTTCCTCACTAATTTCATTCTGAACAATCTTCCTGTCCTACAAGCTTGATGATGAATTTCAACCCAAAGCACACAAATAAGAAACACCTGATGGAACCTGATTAACCTTTTTTTTTCCCAGCAGGTCAGAAGCCTTTTATCTGCACTACTATGCACAGAAATTCCAGTTTTAAATTCTTTTTTCCCCACCCAGCCCTATTTCCATTAAATATGCAGGAAAAGTTGTCCAAGACTGCCAACTCGCATCATAAAATGTCTTGTTACTGGATGTATTGTTAGGAGAGGACAGAAAGCCTGAACACCAAAATACTTCCACCCTTAGAAAATCATTCTAAGAACAAAATCCCTTCTGCACTGGGGATAAAGTCAGGAAGGAACTGCTTTTGCCCCCACCCTATTGGCCGGTGGCTGAAGTTCTGCAGGTCTTAACTGAATACCTAATACAGCACAACAACAAATAAATGGAGGAAATTGCTCTAAACCACATCAAATCATCCAAAGTTAAACCCCATATTGCACTGCTATCAGTTTTTGCTCCAGGATCACACCCACATTCCCGTACAAACCATGCAATGAACTGCTAAACATACACATCTCACTCCTTGCCTTGGTGAGCAAGTTGCTTCTCAACTTCATTCCTCCTGTATTTAGAAAGTTTTGGCTAATTTCTACTGCAGATGCATTTGTGGACAACTGGTATTTTGACAATCTCAAAGCAGTGATACCTTACAGGTTAATTCTCAGCCAGCTTTGCAAACCAGCTCTTCACAAGAGCTGATCTAACAACAATGTCTTTGGCTTCGTCTTTTCTAGGACAGACAAGGCAAAATATATTAATCTCTTGCCACAAAACAGTACACTTAACCTCCAAGTTCTATCAGCACCAGCAGAATTCCAGATTTACCCTAGACTGGGACTGAAGTTGGCCACTGCATTCAATGACACTTTAGTAAACTCTCCTCTCTATACTGATAGTATCCCATCGGATGCATCTTGGGAGCTGCTCTTTTCCAGAGACAGTTCAAGGTATGATTCATTTCCCATCCAGTTAAATAACACATATACATTTCCTTTATGATCCCTGACTGACAAATTCCTTTGCTCATTCTTAAGGTCTACAGGTAAAAAAAAAAGGCCCTTAGGAGCAAATACTGAATGGAAGTGACTCCAATCCCTGGATCATCCCATTTTCCTGACTAATGGCCAAGTCCCCAGGTACCAGCAGCACTTCCCTAAGCAGTGCAGCACAGAAGGTTTCAAAGCGCATCCCTCAACGTAGCTTTGGTTCCAAGACACATCACTGAAGAATATCCTTAGTCACCTCCCTCCTGCTGCCAGACAATTACATCTCCTGGCACTGGGGCACAGGAGAGAAAATGAAATATAACCTATGTCCTTAACACAGCACCTGATGCAAGGATTGATATTGCTTCCCAGATTAACAGTGGACATTCTCCTAATTTGGGAGAGGGACTTTTCTGTACCTCTCTGAAACTTTTCATTTTTAAACCCGGAACAAACCACTCCAGTGACCCAGTGAAACCCCAGTGCCACTCACTGTCCCCTTCAGCAGCTGCCTCCTGTGTGAACAGGTAAGGCAGGGTCTTATGCCAAGAGCCTTGGGGAGGGAAGGAAGACTTTTCTAAGTTCTGCAGTCCTGTTTTTCCAAGCATAAATATGAACTGGAAGTGTGCAAGCCAAGATTTAGTGACAGGGACAAAAAAAAAAAAAATATCAAGATACTGATCAAAAAGCTGCAGCACAAAACTGTAACTAGGACATTGTGATGTTCCATCCCTTCTTAGGAAGAACAAGGGAAAGTTCAGTTGTGTGTATTTGTGCTTATGGATTCATTTTTCATTGTTACCAATTAAACTGTGAAAATAAAGATTAAAAAGCTTTCTTAAATAAAACAACAGATTTTAACACAAATTCTTTGAATAAACTAAGAACAGATGCTGTTGATGTAGGCAGGTTCTCCTTTTCCTCTGTGATTAATACATACATATTTAATATGGTCAGCCATACAAAGTACAGCATCAACTACACTAAAAAAAAAAAATCAACAAAACAACTTTCCTGAAAGCCACCTAAATGTGCTCCTTGCACAAAAACAAAACAGCAAAAACTGACAGCCTGATGAAATAATCGGCTCTCACACAGTTGCCAAATGTTATCTACTAAAGAGTTCTATTTAACTTTCTTTTAATACATTATGATTTAATGCTTGCTTTTCAAGACTAAAGTAACTAATCAGATCACTTTAATAAATATTTTCTTAGAGACAGAGACTGTTTTAAAAATACTAAAACACTAGAGGGCTAGAGAGAGAGTTATCTTCAATAATCAGTTCAGAATTCTTATTAATTGTGTTCCTAACTGGGCATCTTCAGCACCTGTGGAAGAACTGTGTGCTTTGCATCAGCAAGTCTCAAGTTTTAAAAGTAGAGTTAGGATTAGAGGCACTGAATATAAGTATTTCTAAATAGAGGGGAATTACTCACAACAGCTACCAGGTAGTTGCTATAGCAGCTGAGAAATAAAATCAAAGAAGAACTTCAAGGTTGTCAGGAAAGCGTTTAATTTATTTAGAAATATCCTGAGCAATCTTTTAATATCTTTGCTGCAGAGGTATGCAATGATTTGTATGAGAACTGGGCAATACAACGGTGTTCTACAACTGCAAGCGTGGAAAACTTCTTTTAGCTGCAGACGGACGGGCACAGAGAACTTCAGCACCGCCCAAAAGGCACCGAGGTTCCCATCAGGAAACCGAACGTTCTCCTGCAGCCAAGAGCCTGTGGCTGCAAGGGGATATCTGCTGAGGGGCTCCAGCAAGCCCAGAAGAAATGCCTTTGTCTGATACTCCCTGGAAGCCAATGCAGAACACAGAGCCCTTCCACAGCCAGTGTTGAGGGGGAACGTGGTGTCTGTCTGAAGGAACAGCTTCTATGAATTATCACCTCTGAGCCAGCTACCCGGGTAAGGCAACAGAGCACAACTGACTTTCAACAAAAACAACAGCATCAGAATGAACTACTTTATCTGGTACTGTCCCTTTCCTCGGTACACAAGAATAGGTATATCCAGGGCCTGGATGCCCAGACATTCCTTTCTATTCCACCAGAAACCCCTTTGTGGTACTCCAGTCGCAGAAATAACTGATTTTTCTCCCACCCAGCTTACATCAACAGGGACAGAAAGTTTATTGCCTTAATCCAAAGTAAAATCTTAAAACTTTGTTTGCAAAACTTTAACAGGAGCACAGAGAAAACACACTGTGGTTTTTTGGACAGAGACTGCTCTAACCAAACCCAAACTACTAAAGCCCAAAGGCATAAGCTCAGAACAGTGACTCATGCCAAGAAGATTATTTTTGCACATATTACTTGTGGAATTAAGATAATTTACACTGCTATTTTTTCCCGGATTTTTTGGGGGTTTTTTGTTTGGTTTTATTTTGCCAGTGCACTTCCCAGCAGCAAACCCTCAGGTCTACACCTTGTGCAGGCTATTTGCTTCAAAATGCACACAAATGACCCCTCCAGCCAGCAATGACAGATCTACTTCTGAAAAACTCATATGCCACTCCTCACTTGTAACTAAACTCCAGATATAAGCAGCATTTTTCACCTATTTTCCTTCTCTGGAGGATTATCAACAAATTTCAATTACAGGAAAAGTAATTAAAGCTACTCTAGAATAAAAAAAGCTTGCCTAGAGATCACCCAAACTTGCAGAGCTCAGCTGTTACCTCAGCCCTGTCTACAAGTGTGTTGTGTGCAAAAGAAAAATCCCCCTCCTTAGAGGAATATTCTCCAGCCCAGGAACACTCATTGAAATAACACTTGTTTTCATTCACTGCTCTCCTTTCCACATGCCTCTTCCAGACTTGTTTACAACCTGAATGGAGATTTCCCAGCTTTTCTTTTCAAACACCTATGTAAAACAAAATTAGTTCACCCATTTCTTGAGTAAAGGTAAAACAAGTATTTTGTTATTTGAGTATATGGGCCAAACACAAACACAGCACTGAATATCAAACCCTGCAACACAGCAAAGAAAAGCAACTATGTAAACAGAAGAGAAACAACAAGATTTGAAAGACAGATAATTATTTTCTGAAGCATCCATTACAATTATAGCAGTAAGTTTGGTCCTAGGGCAACAGGGGTGGCCTTTCACCAGAAGGTGGGGTATGATCAAAAGTACAACATCAACTACATTAAAATACCCCCAACAAAACAGCAACTTCATATTCCTGGAGCATCCAGCTGGGATGTAACAGGGCTTGTTAACTTTATATACTCCCAGTGACCAACAGACACAGCAACAGGATTGGAAGTACTGACTTCCAGGTGTTATTTTCTGCTACTTTTTTATATTACCCTACACTTACAGGTTCTCATCGGACCCTGCATTTGATTTTGTTTTTTTAAACAAAAGTGATTTGTTTAAATCACTATGAAGATATGTGGAATGTACTAAGCAAAGTATTCGCTGCACAAGAGGAAAAATTAACAAGAAGTATTTTTTTATTATTAAATTAACAGAAAGCATTTTAACAAAGAGGCATTAAGGCTTCTAATTGCTCACAAGTTAATTGCCAAGATCCCACTTCAACAGTTCCGGTTAACAGATCACGTAGCAAATCTGTTGATATTTTTAAAAATATTTGTAGAAATCAATCATCACACTGTGGAACTTAAAAATCAATATGCACAACTGATAACTATAAATTTAATGAGGCGTTTCGGTAACTAATCAGGGCAGCAGTAGCGGCTTTTATTATTATAATACAAGTTTAAAAAAAATTAAATCGAAATGAGCAAAAGCGAAGTAAAAGAAATTCAGTATCTTCCACTTCATTAGATGTAACATTTCTGCTCTTATCAGGGATTTACGCGGTAAAATAACAAACCAAAGCCGCCAACGGTGATGCCTCAGATTAGAGCAACCACGATGCCAGACGACTGTAAAAATCTGATTTACCAAAACAACGAAAAATCAGCGCAGTCCGCACGCACAGAGGCCCCGGGGCCGGCGCCGCCGAGGCCCCGCTCCCGGCCCGGTGGCCCCGGCCGCCCCCTCGTCCCCCGCGGCCGGGCAGGTGCAGCACCGACGCCCCCTAAAGACACCGCGGCGGCGCCGGCCCCTTCCCAACTCCATGCACACATCGCCTCTCTCCGCAGATGGAAATGCAGGGAAAAGGGAACCGCGCTCTTAAGTAGATTAAGGGATCAGCGACTCGTTTTCTGATTATTTGTGCGATCCCGACCCCAGCGCGGGCCCCCGAACTCCGCTTGTCTCTCGCTTCGCCGCGGCGGCGCTCGGGGAAATAACGCGAACCGAAGCACACGCAGAGCACATCCAGCGGTGCGGGCAGGGCAGGGGAGGCACCGCCGGGCAGCCCCCACAGCCCCGCGGGCAGCGCTGCCCCCATCCCGCCCCCGGCTCCACCTGAGGGGCAGCGCCGCGACCACCGCCGGCCCCGGGGGAGGGGAACAGCCGCCCCCCCCACACGCACAGCACAG
>VXBT01005033.1:965476-1059297 GCA_013400235.1 Oriolus oriolus
CCAGCGGCTCCCGGGAGGCCGGCCCGCAGTGCAGCACCGAGCCCGGCCGTGTTTGTCAGCAGCGGGGCCAGCCCGACCCCCGCCCGCCGCCCCGGGCTGCCCGTGGCACACTCCGGCCTCTGCCCGCCATTGCCCCCAGCTCGCACGGCCGGGCTCAGCTACCCCCGGCAGCGCTAACCCCAGACACCACCACCGCTGAGATCAAAATTTGGCTGATGCTGTGATTTAATTTTCTTGTCGTTATTATTAATCTCCAGAGCTTCTAAAGAGCTGGCAAAAATTCGCACAGTTTCCACAATGAACACGTACCCAAAACGGGAAACACTCTTTAGACTTCATCTCTAAGTTCAGCTTTCACTTCCTTCCATAAAAACTGAATTTGAATTCTTCACAGCAAAGGAAAAGCTGAAATAAGTTATACAAAAGTTTTCCTGCAACTGAAATTTTGCTCACTTCAATATTCTGACGGAGCAGTGCCCTTGCCCCAGTCAGAGCCTCCCCAAAGCTTAGGGAAGTAAACACTTTTTATACAGCCTTTTCAGAAACCTTTGTAAACAAATTACTTGATGTGAAGTTTTAGGATTGCACTACACTTTTTAACAATAAAACTTCAGATGTACCCAACACTTTTAATAGAATATCTGTTCTCTGATTATATAATAAAACAGAATGAAAGTCATCAATTTGCACTACAGAACTTGGGTTGCTGTGGAAACCTTCATTATTTATTTTTTTAACACGTGCAACTACTGTTTTCCCACTGAGCAGGACCAGGTTTCTGTTTGGGTTTTGGTTTGGCTTTGGGATGTCAGGTTTTGTTTTCCTGTGTGGAGTGCAAACAGCAAGAGGCCAAGAACTAAGTGTGCTTGTACATTATTCATTTAGAAAAAACAACTTATTCTATCCTACCTTAATTCATATTCACATTTAGGCATTTGTATTTACAATAGCTCCGTTCCTTCCCTTCCTGAGGCACTCCCACAGCATGCAGAAATAGCTTTTTGAAGGGACAAAGCATGACAAAGTCATTGAGTTGCATCTGTTGGAGATAGGCTGCTCCAGGTTTTGAAAAACTGGGTTTGGTTTTTTCTCTCTGTATATGTCAATAATAAATACCTTTTCATCTCTATCTAGTACTTTGGGAGCAGAAAACCTCTGCAGTGACAGGAATTGGTTAATTCTTCCAGGCTCTTTATTCCACAGTCTCAGCCCTTCAAGGATTCTTCTTGCTGCCAAGCTGACCAGTACTTCAACTGATACTTCTGCTTAAAAAACACACAGCAGACTTTTTTCGAAACTACAACCATGTCTGAGTTGGCTCTTCCCTTAAAGTAAACTCGGAATGAAGGTGAACTTGGGAAGGCAAGTGAGAACCTTCCAAGGTTAGATAAACTCTGAGGAGGACACCAAAATAGCTGGACAGAATGGGACTTGCAAGGACCCAACAGCATACAGAAAGCACTTTATTTAAAGGGCATCTGTATATCTTGATCATGGACATATGAATGGCAGCATTAACAGGGACACTCACACTGATGGCAGATTACCTGTATTTGAAATACAACACATAACATTGCATGTTTATTCCTGACTCTTTGCTGCACTGCTGCTGGTGATACCTATTTTCAGAGAGAGTCAGTAGATGGCCATATGACCCACATGACTTCAGAAAGAAAAAAAGTCTATGTACTTAATTGTAGAGTCAGTGGAATGCAAGTTTGCATAAGTTAAAGTTACCAAATATATTTACACCTGTTCCTCTGATCTCTGCATTCACCCCTTTAATGAGGCTCCTATCACCTCCACAGAAATACTGATTGCTTTAGTAAACACTGTTAGCTTAAGTGTAGCAAGGAACAAACATCTCATCCTCACACAGAGGCAGAGCCACAAATCTCCCAGGCACCAAGCTGGAATTCAGGATTACCCACGTGCAAAGGAGAGACCAAAGCAAACAGCGACTGCTGCAGAACAACTGTTTGTGCTGTCTCTTCTCTCTCTTAACAGAGCTCACTCCTGCCAGCTTCAATATTCATACTACAGTGGAAAGCATAGGAAAAGCAGAGAAGTAGTGTAGCAAGCAGAAACAAGAAATTCTCAGGGTTATATGCCCCAGGGTTTTCTTTTTTTTTTTTCTTTTCTGGAGCTGTTTTTGTTTTCCCTTATAAAGTTTGCACATCGAAAAAACACCACAAAACTGGAATTTCTATGTTAAGGTTTCGTTAAGAAGTTTTTTAAATTTACATCAGCAATCAAACTAAATTTTAAAATCTGATATAAATGTCAGAGCTCCTACAAGAAGAGCTTCCGTTGGTGGGTGTCATGCATCCCAAAAATGAATGATTTTCAGAGAGAAGGGGCCTCCCCTTGCAGAAGTCTTTGAGGTGCTGTTCTGTCACTAAACTCCTGTGTCGCACTGTATTGAAATAAAGGCAAATACAAGCTTCAAGACCTTATTTAAATGAACAAGTCAAGTCAGCAGAAAAGCACTAATCCCTGAATAACACCGTCTAAAGTTACTTAATGTCCACCGTGTTCAGGAGCTGTTATGTCAGAGGTATTTGTGAGTTGCTTATGGTTCTGTTACTGCAAACACAGTTGTCCTTATCCAAACAGAACAGGCAGCAATGTTTAACACTGCATTAATTAAAATACATTAGAGAGTTCATCCTACATCGTCCTGTCTTGCCATAATATAGATGTGATCTGAAAGAGAGCTGGCTTGGGATTGGAGAGATTTGACACAGTTTCTTTCTCTTAAATAGATCAAGGGAACTGCACAATCCTTTCAAATGCTCTGCAAGGGACAATGGAAGGTCAGAGTGCAGAAAGCAGAGAGATTCTTACACCTCCCTGCAAGCACATTTCTCTCAGTTATCCCAGCCTTAAGGTGCCACAGAACGTATCACCCTCCTGCCCTCTTCTTCAGCAAAGTGCAGCCCCACACTTTACCCTTTCTCCCCATTCTCAGGCCTATAGCTGCTGGTAACTTCAAGCCTCTGTTTCAGTAAGATGGCCCAGGACCCCTGCCATTCGAAAAAAAAAATCAGGGATGAATTTCAATTCCCTGTGACAGATAATTCATTTGATTAAATTCCCTCCTTTTCTACACTTGAGGTTCTGACTTTTTATATTTGTTTCTTTAAAGTTCATATTCTTTCCCTGTTGTTAAAATGAATTAAGCCACTGAACAACTTGACTTTCCCCTTAAATTATAAATTCCTCACCTTGCATAGAGAATCAAAGAGATGCAAAGTAAATCCACTCTATCACCATCTGTGATGACCTCACAGGTCCTTTTGAAGCACCAAGTGTTTCTACTTTATGCCTCAAAATAGGGATTCATGTGTCCCAAGAACTGAGCTATTCTTCCTTTGATGAAGTTATCTTCTGAAACTTTTAAGCAGGAGATCTCAGTTTTTGATGTACAGGCCCAAATTCTATTTTTTGTCCTGTTGCACAGGGCCATCTCATGGATTTCTTCCTTATGAGGATCAAACCAGCAAATCAGGAATCTAAATGCAGTAAATGACAGCAGATATTTCTCTCCAAGGTATCACAGTGTTTGTGCCCCACAACTTCACACATCTAATTATTGTTTAATTGGGATGATTTCTGGTTAGTGCTCAGGATTGGGGAGGATGTTAAAGTCCATTATCTAAAGACTCTTTCCAAATTTTTAATTCAGAAGGAGTTCCTTATAAACAAGTCTGCTCCCAGCCTTCAACATTTCTTGGAGTGGCAGGAAAGGAAAGCAGACCTCCATACAGCAGCAGCATTCCCAGCTTGCTGCTGTCACTCCAGCATTTATTCCTTACAGAGACCAACAGCAACCAGCACATACTTAACTTCACCGTGTGAGACGCAGCAAACAGAACTTTCTGGTAATTCTGGGAACATCCCAACTAAAATAGTTCTCGTGTTCCATTCCAGAATTTTTCTTTCCTGCAAAATGGAAGTCAGCATAAAATATTCCAGTACTTCCCCTATTTTTGGTGTTGTCTTCCCCAGAGCAAAGGTAATCTAAAGTCACTGGGGGCAGAGAAAGAAGCGTTTTCACATCTTTCCAGAACATCAGACATGGGGGGGTTAAACCTCACCTAATAACACCCTGCATAAAAATGTCCACTAAAACAATTTACACAACAGTTACAAATATAATGGAAAAAGTTACTTTCACTCTATTTGTAAGATTGCTTGAAAACAAATTATAGAACCAGGAAAGACCAGGACTTGCAGAAGGACAAGTATAGATCAGTGTGATTGTGCCAGCACATATGTTTGTAAGTTGCTTGCATAGAAGGTATCTGGATTAAATCAGGAGAATAATATTGACATTTTTTTTCAGCATGTAAGTAGAGAATGGACTGACTAATGCTTTAAAACCAATATGTCAAGTACGACTACCAAAATTTACGGTGCAGGTGATAATTATTTAGTCAGATGGACATTTATATAAAAAATATCACAAATCATGCTGAACATGTTTTCCTGGTACTGAAGAAACAGGGTATTTTGCCCTTCAATTAGTGAAAAGAAAGGAAAAGATTCATTTAAAACTTCTTGTTCCATGAATAATTAAGAAATTTGAGGAAAATACTATTGCAGCTTCATTCTCACTTACCCTTAATGCTCTCACTACAGCAAATTACCTATTAAAAGAGTGAGAAATCATAGAACGTTAATTAGCACTGTTGTGACAAATTTATACCTTTTCCTATTAATTTCTTTTAATGTTCAGGATATGAGAAACCCTATCACAAGTAATAATTAACTCCTGTCTTATTTTGTGAAATGAGAGTTCAGAAGCATTTGTGAACTCTCCTTGTGAGTATGTTTTTTCTGGTCTTTTTTTTTTTTCCCATTTCTGACCTTACGCATTTCTTATAATTTATGTATTTATGGCTGTGAAAGAGATCTCTTTCATGCTAAGAAATTTATACTATTGAAAGACAACATCAGAGAAGTGGTTTCATCACTCATGGAAATGAGCATGCTGCTATTCCAGAGGCTGATTAACTGATTTGAGCTATCACACAATCAGCTCTCAGCCAAATCTCTACAAGGGAGGGCAGGGTTTGGTTGGGGTTTTTTAAAGTGCTCTCTCTGATGTTACGGCTTTGTTTCAGGGACAACAGAACCTTGCTTTGTACACAACATCTAACACACCTCCAGGGAGCGGGGGCTGAGGATTCCGGAGCTCTGCACGGTTATTTGCACGCGCTGTGCTGTGTGAAAAGGAGGAGTGGAAGAGGTGTCCAGGCCGGCCGGGCTGAAGGGCAGGGCAGGAATCCCTGGGTGTCCTTCCCGGGCTGTCCCTTCCCACAGCGCCGCTCTGTCCCCCGCCAGCCCCCGCAGCCTCCCGGCCGCTTTAACCCCCGTGGGGCCGCTTTAAGGAGCCTCTGCCGCGCCCCGCTCGGTCCGGCCCCTCCGCTCCCGGCTCCCCGCCCGCTGTCCCTGGTGCTGGAGCCGCTGCCGGCCGGGCCCCGCTGGCCCCGGAGCTCGGAGCCTTCCCCGGCACCGGAGATCTTCCGGCCGAGCTCCCTCAGCGCTGCCGGCAGGGCACGAGGAGCCTCCTGTTCCCGCACCTCGGCATCTTCCAGGGAGCGCCAGCCCTGCCAGCCCCGGGCACAGCGAGCAGCCTTGGCTCTGGCCGGTCCTGGGCGGGGAATACGTTGTTGTCTGCAAATAAAACCAGCATTAACACAAACAATCGGAAAAACTGGAATTGAGAACGATGGAGATGGATAATTTGAAGTCATGCTGGACCTATCTGGGTTCATCCCATTTTTCCCCGTGGGAGTGCTGGAGCACACAGTGTGGCTGTGGGCACACCTCTGGAGCTCAGCTAATGCTTACAGAAATACACAGTCCTGGCAAGGTGCTCAATAGCCAAGGAACACTGTTTAACATTTCCTACTATTTTACTGTCCATCCTAATCACATATTTCTATTTGAAAAGTAAACATCCTATGTGTTTATCTGTAGAATTACTTTGATTACTTTTAGCTAGATAAATTCAGTATTGTATATATGTACAGTCAAAACAAACAGTGCATTTTTATAGTAAAATAAATAGTGTATTTTTATAGTATATAAATGTTCTGATCTTAAAAAATTTAATTTTGTTAAGATGGGGACAATTGAATTGTCATTAGTTTGACAGAGAGCCAAATCAGGTTTCTAACTCCTAGTTTCATGTGCCCAGAGTGACAAGTAGTTGACAGTTAAGTGTCCATATAAGCTTCATATTCCAAAATTAATTTGAAATATATCCTTGTGAAAGGCATTACTGTATTCCTGTGTTTAAGAGATATATTCTATATGTGTTCCCAGCATGCCAAAACCACTTCAGTCTTCTATAAAGCAGACTTGAAATTTTGTGTCATGCATGCCTCAATACAATAACATCCAAAGACACTCATGTGTCACTTAGATTAACTGGGGGGGAAATCTGACAGGAATTTATTTGAAGAGCTTTGACCTATGTAATGAAACCAAATCTTCTTGAGCAAAATAAAAGAAAGCAGAATATTTTGTTACCTGACACAGCAGAACAATGAGTCAATTGTAGCAATTCTGCAGACCGGCATGTCCCTGAGTAAAAAGGATGAAGTTACTGTAAATCCATCCAAATACTCACATCCAGCTCTGGGAGTGAATCAGCACAAAGTGACCAGCAGCTGATTCATCTAAATAACAAAAGCCCGAACACCTCAGCTATCCCCGCACAGAAGCAATCAATAATCACACCAATTCACTCTCCTGCCATAATGTGCTACAGCACAACTGGCCAAGAGCTCTTAAATACACCCAAGCGGTGTCTTCTACTAAGAAGCAGAGAAATGACACCCACATCTTCTCAATGGTGCTGAATATTCAGTTTTCCTTAAAGGTGTTCCTGATACTTTAGCAATACAGTACGTACAGTTGTGAGAGATGCTCACAATGCAAAAAGGACACGGATTCAGGACCCCCCAGCCCAGTGCCCAGCCCAGGGAGCAGCTCCCAGGTACAGCCCAGCAGTAAAGATGCTCTCTGTTTGCTGCAGACACACAAGCAGCTCATCCCTGTGAGGCACCGTCCTGAAAACCAGGAAGGAATGTCCTGATGTCTCGAAGTGGCTGGATCAGGTGATTGAATCAGTCAGCAGGAGCCAAGCCTAAATTACACAGGTGGTATCTACATGGGGAAAAATTGCCATTGCTTTGTGTAAAGGCAAAGAACGTGTCCTTAGTCTCCTGTAAATCTGTGCAATCAAATTGTAATTCTTTGTGTTCTGTTAACATACCGAACAAATAGCAACACAAATCAACATAGCTGCCAGGAGCAGGAGTGCAGAGCTCTCCCCAAAAGCCCTCCCAGTAACATTCCCTCTGAGGACAGGCCACTGAAAGAGGGAAGTACACCCACACTGTAAAGCACTCAATGATGGCACAAGATCTCACACACAGAGGAAAAAACCAAGGAAAGCAGTTTAAAGTGATCACTCAGAGACCAGCTATGACCCAGGTACTGTCTCAGCCTCAAAAACGGATGTTTACAGGCATTATTAAATCCATAAATTCCTTCAAAGGGAAGGGAAGGCCTGGAGAACACTCTGCAAAAGCTATTTTTAACAGGCACTTTTACCTACAACACGTGACACAGATTAAAGGATGGATTCAGTTAGAAATATATTTTTCATATATGATTCATAAATTATCCACCATCAGGTGGAAGACCACCAGGGTTTGGACTGACTATGGCCACTGCAACTGTCCTACAGAGAGTGAACAACCTTATATATTTATTTAGTAGTATTAAACACAGAAACCAATATAGAAATAACAAGCCTGGCAAGGAAAGTGCAAACAGACTGCAAACAGAACTCTCAACTAATTGAACTTGCTCAGATTATGAAGATAAAATTCAGACAATTTTTAATAATTCATTTTTTCTCCCTACTGGTAACAGAGAAGGGTCTCCAAGAGTTTACACTCAGCATACACTGCTACAAATGTGCTACTGTTTAGAATTAGAGGAGCACAAATTCTGATTCTTTTACCTTTTCTATTAATATGAAATCTTTTGGCCTCTGGTGCACCCCTCATTCCCTACTGCAGTTCAAAATGCTGGGTTGTTCTCAGGGTGCTTGGCCATGTCAGCTTGAGCTGAAGCAGGACAGCTGCTCCCTGTCACCCTCCAGACTCAGCACAGAGTTAAGATTTCAAGCTGCTGTCTGGAGGAGCTGAGGGCAGGATTTCCAGAATCCAGGTAATCTTCCATTAATACTAATTCCATTGCAACCTGGTAAAAACCTGTTCTTCACCCACTAAAAGAAATTCACTGTTCCCTGCAAGTTAGTTTGGAATTCGTATTAATTGTTGCAGTTTGCAAACTGCTTGTTCCACCACGAATAATGAAAAAATATAAGTACCTTTTATTAGATCTACTCAAGTAGCCTTGAGGGAAAAAAATGGACTTAGTTTTGGGTGCAAAAGCCACTGAAGAAATAATGTTATTAAAATCACTACCAATGCACATAAACAGGCAAAGGCTGGGATTTATTACACAAATATAACATTTTATAGTTGGAATTATGCAATACAGCTTTTCCCTGAAGAGTATAAAAAATATAACTAATAAAAGGAAAAATAAATAATATATAGAAAGATCATGTAAGTGAAATATTTTACTGTTGTGTGTGAGACTGCTGTCTGAATAGCTAACAATTAACCTGCATGTCTAATGCATCATTTAAAAGAACCTGATGAAAACATCTCAGGAAAATGATAATGAAAAGTGATAAAAATAAATTACTGAAATAAAGTGCAGAAATATAGATCTACTTGTATTATGAAACAAAGAGACAATAGAAATGTGAGCATCAGGGACAAAACAGAATTTGTCTGAGATGAAATAATTTTGGGGAATGATGAGCAAACAAATGAGTTTGCTCAAAATTTTCAAAATATTCTAATACTGGATTTAATGAGAAAGCTTTTCAATTTTATTGCTTCTAGAAATTGTGTCAGGATAGGAACGAACTCTCCAGACAGAGAGGGGAAAATAAACGTTCCTGTTGCTGGTAGCATTCACACTGTCATTAGTGTGAGAGCTGCCACATTTCTTTCCAGAGCATTCAGCCAGTTCTCATGGAGTGATACCACAGTAATTCCATTGGGATTTTGATTTGCAGCATGGGCATTACAAGTAGAGCTGACCAAACAACCTTGGAGCAAATGCACGTAAGATGATTCAATTTAAATTAAACAGAATGGTGAAGAAACATTGGGCTCAATCTTGACTTTAGAAGAATCTTTGAGTAACTATGGTAACTGTTTACTGAAAATAATTGGACTGAAAAACTTTTGAAATTGAACATGAAGGTTTAGAATATATTTAATTTGTGAATAGATTACTATTTCTAAAATGTGAATACCAAACAAAGAGATTTCAGTAAAACTGGGCTCCAAAGGAGGTTAATAGTGCAAACAAAAATCCTAGAAGGGCTTTTAAAAGGTATGAATTGGAGAGAGACAGGTACAACTTACAACTCTAACATGTGAAGGGAGAAAGTCAGAACTTCCAGAAATCAACCTGAACTATATCAAGGAAAGAACAATAAAATAAAAAGATTTTTCAGACCTGATTTTTTTTTCTTTTTTAAGCAAAAGGTGGGACAACATTACAAGGAAAATGAGACAGAGCTTAAAAGTAACGTAGAAAATAAAATCCCCTTCCTTTTTCAGTTTTCTGTAGGGTGTGTGGCAGGCTCACGTGCTGGATGGCAAATTAACATCATTTGGTGTCCACATGAAAAGACTCGTGGAAAGGAGGCAAAGGCTGAAGAGTTGGACACAACCTAACTGGGAACAGCCACTCTATGACTCCAAATGCTAAAATATCTTGATACCGTAGTGTCCTGCTCTGAAATCAGGAATTTGTAACATATTTTACCTTCAAATTCCAGTCTTAAAACAAGACAGATTCAATACTCGCATTTAAAAGGAAGAATAAGTGATCCAAGCAACAACCAAGCTGTTGAACAATGATCAGAAGACACAGTTGCAGGTAGATCATTACCAGTCCAACATCCTATAAAAATCTTGTTTTGCAGTAAAAACTCTGCCTTGTATTAGACTGCTACTGTAATAAAATAAATATTTTATTGGGAGCATTTCCCCCTATTTTTTTACTAAATACATTTATCACCATTTTCTTTTGGAGGGAGGAATAATTACATCTCATGTAACCATGACAAAAGCAGACAAGAAGCAGTATAACCTGCCTTTTTGCTGCTGTAACCAGACAGAAATTAGGCCCAAGAGCCAAAACATGCACCCAGAATGAACATTAAGGAGCTTGTATGGGAGCTGACTTGTTCTTCCCAAACACAGAACATGACTGATGCAAACTATACCCTCTTATGGACACTTCTGGAGAAATTTAGCACAATATTAGAAAAGAATTCTGAAGCCAAAGAACCATCTTCAGATCATGGCCAAGAGCAGTTGCGAGTTTTTCTTAATATTCCAAATATTATACTACAAGTGATCCTATAAAATGAGAGTGAACTACAAGAAATCTGTACAAAGTGAGGTTGCTTACAAAGACAGACAGGGTGAGCTACCTGAAACAAAGAAGTCCCATTTTTCTGTTTTATTCTAAATACATGTTTATGAGAATTGCAGGCACTTGATTCAGAGGGCAATCAAGGCTATGTGATTCACCCAAGCAAGCTATAAAATAGTGATGGATCCTACACAGGGAACTCTGCATTCCAAAGCTGTGAGACATCCGATAAACTCCAGGAAATTATTCCCACCAATTTAGACCTTTACAATCCACAGATGTCTAATTTCTCTAGGATTATTTGCTGAAATGTTAAAAAAAAAAGTTATATTTACAACAAATATGAATCATAGGAGGCTTCCCACTGAATGTCATCTAAATGTGTTAGCTAAAGTGCTTTTGGGACAGAAGTATTGTAACACTGAAAAACATCATGGTAATTGTCATTGCTAAAATCCCATTGACGTGTGTCCTGGGCATTACTGATCTAATAAAGATTAATACAGCACTCTGGAGATTTCACTGCTGGTACCACCAGCAGCTCAGTCCAGACAACTCGAATGAAGCAATCAGAGCCTGATCAGCTCCATAACTGAGCACCACAAACCTCACCCTGCTCCAAGCCTCAGCCAGAGCGGCACGGAGCTCAGACAGATTCAGATGAAAAGGAAACAATTCCCTCTAACTGATTTGCATGAACTTAATCCCTCCACAAAGTTTTGCATCCCTCTCATGGTGCAATGTACTGTGCCAGCTTCTGATATCCACCCTTCCCCATAAAGAAAACACAAAAGGCTCAGGAAAAAGAGCCGAAAGAACATCATTTGAGATCTGGGGAACAAAAACAACCTCCTAATAGAGAGATTTAAAGAGATCAATCTCTTTAGCTCTGTCAAAGAGAAGTGGAAGGTCTGATATGATCATGTCTAGAAGCACATGCACGAGTTTTCTGATTGCTCTTCAGATCTAGCAAGGGCATAATAAGGCTCAAAGCTGATGAACTGTTCAGACTGGAATAGCTACAGTTTGTTAATCATGGGAATAAGCCAGCACAACTTACCAGAAGATGTAAAAGATTCCTTATTGCTTCAACCTTTTACTCTAGGTTGGCTGTCACTGGGAGAAACATCCATTAGCTCAGCATGAGGGGCAGTCTTGAGGTAATTTTTAGGTGAAATTCTTGGACTCATGTTTTTCAAGGGAGGTTACTGTTACCACTTTCTATAGAACAAATTATTAAGTAGGTGATCCTAACAAAAATTTATTTTAATTATTGAAAATAAAAATGCATTAATATGAATATACTAGCACACACAGGTATTATTTTAAAATTACATCACTAGAGGCTACATGTGAGGTTTTCTATCAATGAGTGTTATGTTATGAAACAGCCACTTCTAAAAATTAAAAAACATTTTTGCATCCTTTTTCACAAAGAATTCCATTTGTGCATGAGTCAAAGGAGAGAAGCCTTACCATATATTGCCTGAAACAGCCTAACGATAGAAAAGATCACCGCAAAACATGGCTGCTTTGGCATTTTCACAGCCAGGAAAATAATGGTTTAGCTGTTAGGATCCTGTCACTTCTCTTATTTTTGTAGTTCAAAATTTCCTTCAAGGCTTAATAAATGAAAAAATGCTATAGACATGACAGCTCTCACTGGGATATCACTCGGTTTCAGTGGGCAGTACCATCTACACTTGGTATCAAAGGGAGACCTACAGCTTTAGCTGTTCATTAAGAAATGCAGCTGGTTGAACCTGCCCAGAGATTTGGAATGGCTCAATAAATCCCAGAAATGATGGCTTAGCAAGGAGGGTGTCAGTAAGATGGTCAATACTGACCACTGGAATTCACAGGTATTGGCAGTTTTTAAAATACACAAATCAAATGCTATCTACTTGATACTACTTATATTTATTTTGTCATCTGGCTGTCCACAAACTTGCTCTTTCCTCTCTGACTGTCATCAGTCCCCAGTGTCCTCAAGCTTCTCTTTGCTTAGAGAAAAGGACTTCTAACACTATAATTTCTAACAACTTTTCTAACCACGTACAGCTCTTGAATCATACAAGCCTTGAGTCAGTTACCAAGTAGCTCTGACTCAGATGCTCAGAATTTTTCCAATAAGATCATGACTTTGTGCACTTTCAATACCAAAGTGACTTTGTGATGCTAAAAGCAGTCATGGTATTTTGCCACCTGCACACTGGTTCCAGTCACCAAAGAGATATTCACAAACAGACCAAAGGGGTCTCTGTGGAAGAGCTCCCAGGGAAAACATGCAAAACGCTCCACTTTGAGCAGCCACTTTTGTGTCTTCTCAGTGCTGGCCTTCTGAAACATGCCAGGTATGTTTCTACTTGCTGTGCACAACATTTGGATTATGCCTTGCTTTTCTGATGATTCACTGGGTCAGCTCATGCAGTTAATGTTCTCAGGGATTTTTTTCAGATTAGGCTGAACCTGCAACAGTTTTATCATGTCAGCAGTCTCTACCAATTACTTACAGTGCTAAACATTTGCTGTAGCAAAGGCCTTGATTAAAATGCTAAAGGGAAATGTCTCATCTCAGGGATTTGGAGCACTAAGTTCATTTTTGCGTGAGACTATTCAATACACGACTCCATGAACTCAGCTGCCTGTGGAAAAGAATCGCTTGCGCTTGTCACTGCCCTGGAGTGAGAAAAGCTCAGATGCAGAGGATTAAATCCAGATAGATGAATCTTGCATTTTCTGACAGCAGTTATATGGAGCAAGGTAGCCAAGATTTGTAGGAGAGCAGCAGCTTTGGGAAGTACCTGTGGTTCTAATGTACTCCATCCTTCCTCAGGGGTCTTTCCAGTTGAGTGTGAGTCTAATGATTCCTGGGAGCTGTAACTACAGAGAGATTTCAGCTTGGGCACACACTGCAAAGTCAGACTGCAAACTGCTCCTGCGCCTCTTCCATCCATGCCCCGTACTCTGGGGCTTCAGATCCAGTGACTGATCCCAGCCAAGCCGGAGGAGCACGACTCTCACTCGGCTCAGCTGGAACCGCTGCCAAGAGCCTCAGTTCCTGAGCACACAGCAGGAACAGAAATGGGGAAGAGGGCAGACACTAATGAGCTGAGCTTTTTGCTGCTCTGATCCTGCTCCTCCGATGAATTTCCCAAAACTGTGGCAAGCAGGAGCCTCTCAGACCACGGCTCTCCCTTCTGTTCAAGACTGACACCTGCATTACCTCAGTGTTCCTGCACTGAGAAGTGAGACAGGAGAACACCTGCACAGCAAAACCCTTGGTGCTGAGGACACAGACTCTGCAATGTGTGTCACCTTGGTTAAGCTCTGGTGTGGACCAGGAACTGACATTCTCCAGCTGCTTAATGGACATCCACGAGTGTTCCTGGAGTGCATATTCTAGTTTAGTTTTAACCAGAAGGAATTGAATCTGTGGGCTCTGAGACACCAATCAGTGATGTGAGGCAAAGTGCAGTAAATGGGAAGGACTGAGAGATTTACTTCAAAATTGCACTGAAGGTGGATGCACTCTGTGGTAAAAACTGCATTTCAAGCTTTATAATGAACGTTATCTCATGGTAAACCCTGAGATTAAAAAAAAAATCAAATAAAAAGCAGAGAACACTGTTTTGGAATAAAATGTGAAGCGGTTCAAACTTTCTTAATTTAGTACAGAGAATTGGGCTTTGCCTTGAAGACAACTTGACAGATATTAAACAACTGACATGAACCTTCACACAGAAAGGTACTTTTACCACACTGAAGGGTGTGCTAGAAAAGCCTGCCTGTCTCCAAGAGTGAACACATTCCCCTGTGCTCTGGGCCAAAATCAAGAGTCAGTGAAGTAGGATGAGGTTGCCTCTGTATCCTCCTTAGATTGCAAAGCCACAAGGTATGGCATAGATAGAAGGAGATTCAGCTGTCCTAGGAGCAGATCTAATAATAATTGAGTAGGGCATTTATCACAGAAAACAGAATGATAAAATAGTAATTTACAATTAGTTCCAAATCAGGTTAGAGATAAAAATATCAAGCTAATTGGCTTGCCAGGCAATACTGAGTAGGAGGATCCTACAGGATTTCTGGAGCCTTGGTTCCCAGTGACTCTGTTGCTTGATGGAGTAAAGCTGGTTTATGTGAAAAATGTCCTTCAAGAACCTCATAGAAAGGAACAGATACAATGAAATTCCACAAGGAAATAAATCACAGCTTTACTACTACCAGGACAATCACTCACATGGCTAAAAAGAAGCGCAGTTTATTTAGGGATGACTGTGTTGCCAGACTAGCCAATAACAGGAGAAATTGCAGTCTCAAGTTCCTATGAAAAGCCAATTTTCAGGGGCTGTGGTTCATCGCTTTCAATTTTACCCCTGCTGTGAAAACTGATGTTAAAAAAAAATGATATCAAATTCTGAACTTGTATAATTGCATTTCAAATGACATACACAGGTACAGAGTTGACTGGCAAAATGATCTGATACTTAACCTCAACAGCCTTCAAGAAGCCTGTTTTTTGTAATTTAATCTCAAAATTTGTTTCAAAGGCAATATCTATGTTTCTCTTGCTGCTCCAATTCTAGCTTTGCCATTGCTGGTGATCCACATTGGCAAGACACGACCCCAACAGAGACTTTCAGAAGTATTCACTTCACTTCAGAGCTATCTGGAGCCTAGTTACATATTCCAAAGGGACTCCTTATCCCCCAAATTTGAGAGAACTTGAGGAAATAAACTCTTGGAATTGACTGCATGGCTCCACACCAGCAGCTACAGCCAAGTTTTCCCAAATGCTTCACTACCCTGCGGAATCCCACGATGAGAAATGAGCACTGATGGTGCTTGCACAGCAAATAAGCTTTGCAGAAAACTTGGGCTAGGACTCCAGAAACCTGATCAGATCAGGGGGGAGTGCTCAGAACCAAGGCATAACTGTGCTGTTACCTGAGGCTGCTGAAAGAACTAATTTAATTAAATGGCAGTAACAGTGCATAAAGGAGATGTGAATCACATTTTAGGGATTATCTAAATGGGAACCTAAATAATTGCAGTTTATATTGAGATGGGAAGACAAAAATGTAAATTACACTAATTTAGGTACAATACTGAGTTAGGCCTGATTATACAAGTTTTAGAGATAAAAAGACTTTTAAGGTACAGCTTTAAGTAATACCTAAATCTCATTTAAAGTCTAGGGAATTATATGAATATGTAGCTGTTTAAATATTTCGTCATTAACTTCATAATTCAGATCAAATTATCTGAAATATTTAATAAATGCATTTTAACAATACACTAAATATACAACATATACTTCAGGTCCCTGAAGTAGATGAAGGTACCATAAGGAATACATTTATTTGAGCCACAGAGGTTGCTGCTGCCACCCAGGAGAAAGAGACACCAGTGTGGAGCTATAATTAGAGGCAGTGTGATGGCAGAGGGACACAGGGAAAGGACAGGATGCAAGCTACAGAGAGTTCTTCTGAGGTGTCAAAAAGTCTCACTATAGCTCAGGAAAAAGGGTGGGAAGGAAACACATAGAGCTATTATGATATAAAGTTTAGCTGCAGAGACCTCAAGGGATAAAACCAGATGAGATTCTACTGAGAGCTCATGACAGTGAGCCAGAGCAATCCATCCCTGTGTGCTTGGGTTTTTGTATATGGGGAGAAGAAAAAAGATAATCTGTGGTTCCATTGATGGGTATTAACAAATCAATGTGCACAAACCCCAGAGCCCAGTGACCCACACACAGAGGGGTTTTGAAACTTTCAGAAGAAACCGAACAAGTTTTAGAAGAAGGTGTTTCAGCATCGCACCTAGAGAGCACTGTTAAAATTCTACCTAACTATAAAAAAGATTGGAACAAAGCAGTCTTATTCCATCACTATCCATGTGGATAAGAAGCAAGACTGCAGGATTTCCCTCCTTTGTTTTCTCTTCTAAGAGCTGTGGTCAGAGGCTTCACTGGATCGTGTGTGACCAACAGCTCCTTGGAACAGCAGCCACCATGTCATTCAAATTCCAAATGTAAGATTAACATGCTGCTGCAATAGAAAGTAAACTAAAACATGTCATTAGTGGCCTTTCACGGATGTAATTTAATCAATTTGCAGCTTCAGAAGGAATGAATATAATCCCAGGGACACTGCCAGGAAGCCAGAACTATGTACAGTGTTTGGAAACAAAAGGTCCATCATCTTTCCCTAGTTATGTGCATATGCTTTGATTTCCAAGCTGAGGATTAAAACTCCCTAAATTTCCCCAGGCAACCACACTCTGCATGCTCCATGTTTATTTGGTAACACTGAGTAAAACTCACTGGTGGTTTTTTCTCTAATTTGGAAACTCCTCTAAGACTATAATCACTTCAGCCACTTTGCACTAGAATTGCTCTTAAGTAACTCCGGGTCCTAGAGATGGGCTCTGCTCAGCTGCCTGAGCTCCTGGCTGTGTGCAAATGTGATGAACTGCAGGAAGAACAGCACAGCTCACAGAGCTGATTCTGACAGACCCTGCAGGGGCAGCTGTACTGTCAAAAGGCGCAGAGAAAAGGAGCCGAGTGTCTCGTGGTGTGTGAGTTCCAGAGAGCTCAGAGAGTTCCAGACCCCAAATTCAGTGTGTGCAGACTGGCCCAGGCACTCTCAGCTGCTCTGCTTTACAAACAGGGGCCACACAAACTTCAAAAGCTCCATTTGCAAGAGGCAGCACAGCACTGAATCAGACGCACATACAACGAGGAGCTTGATCCAAGAAGTTTCCCAAAACTCTATGTTTGAGCACGGCCACAGCATGTAAACAAGCACCCAAGGTCTCCAACCCTGGAAAATTTCCAAGGTATAAGCATGTTGGTTCTTTCTGTTCCTTCCTCACCCCACTGATCTGCTGAGAGAGAACAGAAACACATTACAGTCAGCATTCTTCAGTGTGCATTTGCCTGTATTCCTGATAAATATATATTTAAAAGTTTCGCTCAGTGCATGCTGGCAAAAAACCCAAACATTCAAAGAGGAAAGAGGCAAAATGAAAATGGAAAAAAACCCCTATAAATTGTCTTCCTTGGGGTTGGGCTAGATGATCTCCAAAAGTCCTTTCCAGCCCTAACAATTTATCCTTTAATGACTTAAGTTGTTATTCACTCATCTTGATTCTCCTGTCCTGAAAGATCATTTCCATAGAGAAATATGTAAAAATATAATTGCATTTCTAAACTAGACTGCTTCAGCATACCCAATTCTTGTTTTCCCAGTGTCTCAGCACATTTCCTGCAATCCATATCCTTTACACAGCAGCTACACACACATTTTGGGTGTAAATCTGTTTAGCTCCATACAAATAATTACTAGCAGAGGATCTGGCCTAACACATTCAGTAGATAAATTGTCTTCTACCAGACTATAGTGTCTTCAAAGCTATAATTTATCTGCACATTCTACAGAACAAGATAAGAGTCTCAGGAGACATTTTTTATCAAAGAATCCCATTCCCAATCCCTCCACTCCCCCCCAAAAAGGAAAAAAAGGACATAAACATCCCAACTTCCCTTTCTGTACAGAATATTAAAAACTTACTGAAGACTTCATGTGGCATATGGGGGATAACGTTCTGCTTTGTTGCAGAACTGAAGGGATGAAAAGGGGGACAAAAATGGAAGAACAATTTTAGAATTGTTAGAAAAGTACATGATTTATTTGCTCAAAAGACTATGTATAGGAAAAAGGATTCTGGAAATCACACATGGAAAATAATTAATCCACCATGAATAAACAGATGAAACTTCTGTCTTTCACCAGATATTCCTGAATTTTTCTCAAAGCAGTATTTCTTCTCCTGCCATTTTTGTGTACTGTGAAAACAGTTCTGAATACAAACCAGTCTGTTCATTAAGGCAATTTAAATATAGATAAAAATCTTATTGCTGGCAGTATCTGCTAAGCACAGCCACCTGCCTGCACTGAAATCTTCCTGCACGCCATACCTACTATCATTCCCAGTAATTCATCCAGCTTCTCTTTCTCATCCAAAAATAAACCAAAAAATATGAGCATCTGCCTCCTGCACTGCTGCCCCTGCCCCAAAGCCACACTTCCTCATATCCTTTGGAAGTGTCCCACTTGGAATCTGCAGCCCGTGGGTTTCGGAGGCTGCACACGTTGTCAAGAGCGACGATGAAACACAGATCAGCACGCATGGCATTCACAACGAAGTCCTGCTAGGTTACCTTGTGATGATGGATTGGGAAGTTAAAAACAGGATTATTCAACTAAAATGAGAATTTGCAGTGACAGAAACATAACATGCACTTTCCTGTTAAGGAAAAATCTGGGACTTGGATCAGCATGAGAACAGAAGGAGAAGAGGCACAGCACAGCTAAACCAAAATGGTGCCAGCAGCACGTCCTCAGACACAAACACGACTGAGGGAGATGACGACAGCTTGGTAGCCAGAACTGTGAAAGATATTACACACAACCCTGCCCTAGTAATGAGGAAAGAAAAGTTTCAGGGTTTCTAATCCTCTGTAACAGGAACCCTTACGTGCAAAATTCAGGTAGCAAAATGAAAATGATAAAGAACTGCTGTGCAGTTTGGAGTGCCACACAACTACAGCAGGCACATGAGGAGAAATTCCTGCCACTCCTAAAACAGCTACAAGAGCTTAAAAATGTATCAAAATGTGACAAAAGGGAGAAAATACTCGAACTTGTACATTCCTTTCAGCATTGAACTGCCTCTCCAGTGCTGTCCTAGCTTCCAGCTCCATGGTGAACGGGAGAGGCAGCAGGTTCACACCTGCCAAGGCCCATTGGACGCAGCCAGTCCCAGTTATCAGGTCTGGCTGTGAGATCAGAGGCAGGTACAGCTCCTCTGGCTGCTGAAATAAATACAGGGACTCCACTGCAAACAACTGCAAGAATCACTGATATTTCTGCCTAACCAAACCAAGGCACTGGGGCCTCTGCCCTAGAAATGATCTTGAAGACACAGACACAGCTCCAGGTCTGCAGCTCTTTCCAGGATCCTTTAACTGAGAAGAACAGAAGATCTTTATGGCAGTAGTCAAAGGCTTACTCTGAAACTGCTTCAAGCACTGGCACAGACAGACATTTTCTAAACATATACTACTGGAGAGAAATGCTTCCATAGCGCCATATGGATTGGTATGATATATATACGTATTTTTTGCTACTGCCTTGTAAACTACAATAAATTAGAGCAAGCTTAATCAGTGACAGCTCCTGCATTGAAAGCAAGTGTTAAGTTTGTCTTTAGCCAAAGAGAGGGAATTTTTTTTTTTTTTAAATTCTGCCCAAGGCTTGTAAATGAAATCTGAGAATGATGTTTAACAATATGTTTGTTTGGTTAGATTAATTGAGCATTCATCAATTAATTTTTTATAGATTATATATTTCCCCCCAGTAGACAAGAATCTTCAGATATATCTATCCTGAAGGTTTCATGACTTTTTGATACAGACCATATGGTTATATTGGGTCTAAGGCTCATTCTTGGCATGTAAGAAGGAGAATGTTGCAGTTCCTAAAGAAAAAAGGGAAAGCAAAAATTCTGGGGAGAGAGAAGGACAGGGTCCTACATATCTTGCAAAAGAATTACACTTTTAGAGAAGAATTATCCACTCTAAATAATAAGCTCTTCCACTGCCAAACCTCTTTTATGTCCTAGCCTCAAGGAACAGCTTTTTATTCAAAACAAACAAATCCAAAACTTCTCTTAGCAAAGCAAACAGCCAGAAACCCACGAGGCTCTGCTTTTGTACCTCTTCCTAACCCAAAAGACGGGAGAGGAACTGGGAGGAGACACAAAGCAACATCCCTGCTTCCCCAAAAGGCTGCTGAATCACGTGACAGGCAGCCAGCTCTTCATTTTTATCTGTTTTGTCCTGTCGCATGTGAATGCAGCAAGAACATCATATGGCACTAAGATCAATATTGCTCGTATATTTCCATCTCCCCCAAGGCAACATATTTTCCACAGTTTTTATTTCAAGTTCGAGTGAATTACAGTTATTCCTGTAAGTTATCATCGTTCTAATGGCACGATCTGGCACTGGGGCTGCAGGAGCTGGGGGATATTATGGACTATTTCACTTTGTTAGCTGAGGAAATCCATTTAGACTTTTATGCTGAGTAGTGCAGCACTAACACAAGGAGACATTTAAACAGCACAAGAAAAACACCTCTGTTTTCACTTTCACAGACATTAAACAGGGTTTATTTCCTTCTAGGACTCACTGAAGATTCTGCTATAAATGTGCTAAAGCAGAAACATACTATTCACTAAAACTGTTCTGACATTTGACATCAGGAGACGCAGTTTTCAGTTAGTTATGATTTTGCCAAACTTGACTCATTTAGTCTGATCATTTTGATGCTGAATATCACCTGCAGGGTAATTTGTTTTCTCCCTTTGCAGACAGATGGTTTAGGTGCTTGTAACAACAAAGCCAGAGAATGGAAAATTGTTTTGCTAATATACAAAATAAGTTCAGGCAACTTTTGAAAAGCAACCAACTCAATTTTCACCAAACTTTCAGTTCTAGGCAATGACCATGCTGCCACTGAAATCCACATTCCAAGTCCATCCACTTCCGAACTCCATCTTATCCCAAAGCTCTCAGGTTGCTCTGCTTAAGAGAAGACAATGACCACCTTGGCATCCGTTTAGAGAGCAGTCTCAAGAGAACTGCAGAACACCAGACAAGCCTTCAGTGGGCTCCAAAGGAATAAGTTAAAATCCTCTCCTGGTTTAGAAGAATACAGAGACTCCTGAGCAAATATAAAGGAATGCTCCCACAGTCAAAATGGCTCGAAACTGGAGTAACGGCTCTTACCTGCATTGATTTTTATGCATAAAAGATTCACATATAACAGAGGACTGGTCACTCAAGTGAATCCAGTAGTCTCTATGCATAAAATATTACCTCTATTGCACTTTTCTGCAGTAATATAATTTTTTTTATAGAATAAATTAATTTCCCATTGAAAGAAGCCTTCTTTGTTTACTCCGGATCTTAAGCAAAACCAAACAAAATAATCCTGCAGGTATTCTTTACTCTTTCTATATGTTACTATTGTATTTGCTTCATGATAAAATGCAAATATATTCAAGTTCCAGCTGGGAAAGAGCAAAAAGCTCCTCTGGAGCCTTGTCAAAGGAAGGGAGGTCCCAAGCAGCCATCCAGGGCCAGGGCTGGAAGGTGTTCACTCACAAGAGGGACAGGGGAGTTTGCCCTGCCCCGTTGCTGACTGTGCAGAGCCAGTGCCAGGGGGCTGGAGAAAACCCCAGTGCAGAAGAACCCCTGCCCCAAGGCAGAGCAAGGGCAGGTGGGGTGATGGGGTGGAGCTGCAGTGAGATCCCTCAAGGAAGAAAGAACTGGCAATTAAACATCAAACGGGGCCATTTTCCAGGCCAGCAAAATTCTCAGACATGCTTTCAAAAAGGGAAGAACTCCTACAAAACTCCTAGGCCTTTAGGTATTTGTATTTTAAACTCCTGCAGTCAGAATTTAAGGAGAGAACAATTGTGCAGAGAGGAGCCAAAGTTTTGTTAATATTCAAAAGGATCTTTTATGTCACATCCCACCCACATAACGGCCATTAGGGATGGCAGCAGGGTTAAACACACCTCTCTGAAACAAAGGGGAAACGTCACTGCTGGAGCCTCTTGCCTGGTGCTGGATCCACTTTATTCTGAAAATAGCATGTGGTAACTGGCAGGACTTGCCAGCACAGCTGAATTAGTCAGAAAAGCTGTCAGGGAGGTGGGAAATCTCCAAGTCTCTTTGCGTGCTCCAGGGCTTGTTTCACCGTGGCACAGTTACAAATACACAGCTGTAGGATCTGCTGTGCTGCTGGCTCTGAAAACAATAGTTCAGGGTCTACTTTCTTTATGAATTTGGCAATTAATGCTGACAGGAGCTGCACACACACACTGAGGAAAGCACAGACTCAGTTTTCTCTCAGGTAAAAGAATTTCATACAGATGGCCCATGCTTAAGGATAGAATAAGTTCTTCAGGCACACAGGTTTCAGAGTTACTAAAGCTGGCTGCCTCTTTGAAGCCACTGCTCTCCTTCATTACTCAGTAACAGCAACAAATTTGTTATTGCATTACAGACAATCCATAGATTAATAGATAGGCAAATGCAAACTTTTATAGAACATTCACACGAATATTCACACGGAGGATGGGTAATTACAGCAGAGAAGCCCATTATGCTGCCTGAGGTCCTGTCAGCTCTCACAGAGATGACCATGTCAGGCCAATGCGTCATAGACAGAAATTCAAAGATCAGGACTCAAGCCATGGTAAATGGGATTCTGCAGATGAAAATCATGAGGTTTGATCTAAGTTGGCCCTTTGAAAGCTTTAATCACACATGCATAGTCTCTTTGTACATAAATTATACTGCATATTCTTTCCATATCTTTTGCATAAAAAGTAAAAAGAGTTTGTGCATGGAGACCTGGTGGTTCCCAGATTTCTGTTTAGCAAGAGGTCTGAGGAAACTCTTAAAAGAAAAAAGGAGAACACAGGAAATAAGTGCAACGACAAGAACATGTGCATGGAAAAAACATGATGAGATCATTAGACAACTTTAAGAAATTAGATAGTGATTAATTACTAATCACGGGTGTTGTTCTCACCACCTCTGTCTGAAGTCTGGTGGTGTAACATTACCAGCAGTAACCACTCACATATCCTGTTCTTTGCATTTCTGGAATTAAATCTTTTCTGATTCACCCTGAGGATTTTGCTCTCTGGGAACAGACCAGATGGGCTCCAGGAGATCTTGAAGTCATGGGAATAGCTCCTAAAGCTAATGAGACTTACGAAATGCAAAGGTTGTATGAAGGCAAAATGTATCTCGAGTTACCAACGAACAATGCTGGAGGCTCCAGGTGTTCCTTTCTTCTCTTCACTGGCCATCCAGGAGAAGCAGGTGAAACTGCTGAGGCACTGCTAGGCCAGGCTCAGTAGTCCAAGCTTTACTGAACCCAACTAAGCCTCCACGGCCTGACTGCAGGTAACAAAAGCAATGCTACAGAAGTTAAAGTTGCCATTAGACAATCCAAACCAGCCTTTCCCATCCCTCCCAAAGAGGGTTACCAGTTCCTCTTTGAGAGGGTTTAATATCCAACAAATCCACGCTGAGGGACTCCTGCTTTACGCCTGTCAATAGCTCAATCCTTAGACTTCAGACTGAGCAGTGCTTGGGGCACCTGATCTCAATGCATCTGCTTCTTAAGCACCCTTCAGGTTAGACAGTGTCTTATTAAATGAGACTAAAATATTCTAAAATCAGCTTTACACTTTGCCTCCATTACTGATGGATTAATTTGTAGATACACTCACTTGAATTATTTTGTTGTTTCAGTCTAAGCTGAATCAGTTTAGTTACCGCATTTTTCATCTTTGAGCAGCTTAATTTATTCTTATTCTGTTTGCAATAAAAACTATTAAAAGCATGGGAAAATTACATTTCCTAGATTACATGATGGGCTATGAACACGTTGGCATAGACGACTTCAGATAAGAAATCTCTAAGGCACTTGGATTTGCTTATAATGTAAAATTTATTTATATCTGAAGGGAGCTATGACCTCAATGCCACGGTCTGTGCCTGTGAAAGACAGACAATGTAGAACCAGATGAGAAATAATGGAATGATGGAAATGGAGAGGGGAGCAGTATAAAACCTGTAATATGGGTTGATTTTTTTTTTTTAAAGGCTAAAAACCTTACAAGTGTTCTGAATGGGAAAATGCTGTGCATGAAGATGATCACTGCTGGTGTTCCTCAGCTTTGCATCTGGGACCGTGTTTATTTAGTATTTTAATTAATAGTGTTGGTTCAAAAAGTAGGGGAGCACTTGAGGGAGTTCCTGACAACTGAGGGAGGCAAAGTCAGCATATGCTGAGGCTACATTATACACAGGAATTTTTTTTTGTGGAGGATCTTGTTTAAGAGAATTAATAAGACAGATAAAAATTTAATAATACACAGCTACTTGTAATAAAATTAAAAGGTTACTATGAGCCTTAGCTTTACCTGTGGCCAGTGACAGAGGAAAAGCCCTTCTCTTTATTAGGAAATCTGAAGCTGATCCCAAGTCCTCTGTGTACCGTGGTCAGGATGTGGCAGTGCACAGCTGAGGAGGGAAAGGTCAGGAGGAGGCAGAGAAGTATTGACCACTGGGTAACTCAGCTCCTCCAGAACTCTGGGAGTGGGGTTTTATAAGGAATAATTTCCTCAGTAATGCCAGTTTGAGGGACCACTATACCAAGATGAGGAATTGAAAGCCTGTCTTTTTCTAGGAAAGTAGAACAGTCACATTGTCTCAACAAAGGTGAAGAAGAGAATTATTATTTGTTTTAAACGCTTTAGAAAGACAAATACTCAAGACAAGTGAGGAGGAAAGGCTGAAACATCTGCATTCCAAATCAATGGCCAGAAACTGGCTGAAGTAAAATGAAAGCTGGAATAAGATTCTGTTACAGCCCTCCAAGAAGAGCTTCAGGGGCAACTGAGATTTCTGAGAGTAAGCCTAATCCACCTGCCAAAAGGATTTATACTGATATGACTGCTCACGATAGGAATGGCTTGGACTCTTGACCCAAGCAGTACCTCTGCTCTTTATTTCCTTGGAGCTTTAACAGAGAGTGGATTTCCTCGGGGCTGGCTCGGTATCACTGTGTGTTATCAGACAGAAGACAATGTGCTACTTCAAATCTGATGACACATGGCTGGAATTTCAATTATACACTGCCATTTTAGAGGGCTCCTAAACTCCTTTCAAAAGTCAGGCTGCAGTTTTTTAAAATGGATTTGAGGGAGATTTGTCAGAAGTGAAATATTTTAAATGACTGACTACTCAGAATTCTTTCATTTTAATCCTAAGATTAATTGAATACCAGTCAGTTGGTAAGCCCAGTGCAGAATTTCTGGCATTCTGGTTTCCCCTTAAGCAGTGGTTCGCAAGGTTACATTCGAGCTCATTAGATTCACTAACAGTTTTAGGCAAACACAGTATTGGTCATGGTGTTTTCCTAATAGAAGACACTGAGCTGATAAACATCAATTCACCTTACAGGTGAATATTTCAGATGGCAAACCCTCTGGGGTTCTTCAGATAAAAGCTGTGTAAAATACAATCTGTTATAAGATTAGTACAGCTTGATATGGGGTGTAAAGTAGGAGCTATGTGCCACTTGCATTTTCCCTAGTGGATCAAGTCATCTTTCTGCATTTTGGTGTCAAGGATCTTAGAAGGTTACAAGTCCTCAATATTCAATCAAACTAGTTGAAAGTTAAGTTTTCATGGCAACCGTAAGAAAAAGAAATGGCTTGCATCTTCTGAAAGAAAGGAATTTATCAAAGAGAATTGCACTTGCTAAACTCTTGTTGTCATAGATGTCTGTGCTTGAAAACTGCCCAGAGTAAACAAACCTTTCTGCTGTACAACCCTCAGCAGGGAACATTAATGTGCAACAAAAACACAAACAAAACAAAGTCACTTAATCTGCAGCTTAGGAACTTCACTGATGATGTATATTCACATTCATTCAGATAATAAAACAATTTCATGGGGAGAAACTGAAGTCACATGATTGCCAAAGTCATTACAAAGATAAAAACATATTTTTGAGCTTGAAAAACGCAATTTCAGATGGAGGTTTTGGAAAGAATAAAAAGTCTACTTGTCCAAAGTTCAAAGCCTCCTAAGCATGAAAACAATAAAATTGCCTTTCTGTGTTCTCATTGAAACAGAGAAACAAACACAAAAAAAGCCAAAACCCAAACTCCATTTAAATCTGAAGTTATGAAAACATAATGAACAGCCAATTTTCGTCAGTTTTCCCATCAAGAGAATGAACCACAAAAACAGATTTTTCTTGAAACACTACTCCTATCTTTTGTCTTTTCCTTTTGTTCCACCCACAATCTCTTGATGATTTGAGGACTCATCCAGATCCTATAAAATCACAAAATAGGCAGTTTGAGGGGAAAGTGCTGATGTAAGACACCTTCTTAGAACAACAGAGTGAGTCCTGAGAAATAAACACATGGAAAAGAAAAATTGTTTTGAACCCACACCACATTAGATACTGGAGTCACTCAAGCGAGATGTGAATAAGAAGATAATATTTTTATTAATACCAGAGTTTACAGAACTACCTCTGTCATGTCTCAGTATAAATTAGCTTTTCAGTGAAATATTGCATTTAAATACATTTTTAGACAATTGCAAGACCTCACACCTCACCGTGTGACGTAAAACGCAGCCCTAATTCAATTCCTGCAGAAGTAATTTACTGATTTGACTCTACCAGCAGGAGAGACGCTGATAAAACTAATCAGTGGGCTGGACCCAGGTGAAGAGAGCTCTGTGTGGAATAGGGAGGGTCATCACACCTGCTCCCACTTGGAATCACACAGCTCACAGCTGGGAAACAACTTTCTGCACAATTCACCCCAAAATGTCAGGCCCCTAAAAGCAAGTGTGACAACAGAGAATATGGAGAGTGATGCAACACTTCAGCTAACCAACAATAGAAACTGGAGAGTTTTTCTTAAAAATCAAATCACCCCTGGTCTAACATACCCCCTTGCAAAGACATTTCAAACCTGGGATGTCTTGACTGAGGATAGATCTGCACTGCACAGAGGCCCACAGAGTGAAGAGCTGAGTTAGTGCTGGAACTGGAAACAGCCAAGGGTTGCACAAACACTAATCAGCTTTACTGGTGGAAAAGTGGTGATGGATTTTATCCCTCTAAGAAAGCACCAAATATCACCAGCCCTGCAGTGAAACTCAAACCTCACATGGATGGCCTCTCCATCACCTTATGAAGTTTTTCTCCCTCTTATTCATTCTCTTCAGCCTCCTAGTTTTTTTTTTTTTTTTTAATAGCCACTGGTATATTTGTAATGTCATGGCAAGAGCACTTCCCTGGCAAAGGAGTGACAAAGGTTTGAAGTCCATGGAGCCCACAAGAGACAAAGAACCAAGATCTCTCACTGCCATGTGGGGCACTGACCACCACTGCTCTCCCTCTCACCTTCGATCCTTCTTCATGCTGATCCTAATGGTGCCTCTGTGTGTGTCCCACCAAGGTCAGGCACCTCAGAAGCCAAGGACCCCTGAGTTTATTAATCCCAAAGGGAGACCAATACGTACCAGGGCACTGGGCAATTATTTTGAATTTTATGAAGCTCTCTCAGGAAGTGAGAGGTCAACACATAATTACAATCCCCTTGCCCTACTGCTGTCCTTTTGTAAGCACTGGTTTCTCAGGAACGCAGGGAAATTTTTATATGCATTGACATTCTGAACATGCCATGCACAAAACCAGGGGATCGGTACAAATTGTGTTTTAGAATAAGTTATACAGCTTGCTTTTCCCAGCTTCCAAAAAGGAACCAGCAGTTTACAGAGGAAGCACTCTCTTGTGTTCACATTAACTTTCTGAAGCTGTACTATGCAATGTTCTTGCATTAGAGCTCAAAGAATACTCAATGTCATCTCCTAAACATCCATGGAATTTGGGCAGATTCCATGGGAGATTCAGGTTCACTTTAGGAAAGAAACACAAGTACAAATTTACACATTGCAGAGTGCAAAACCACATTCAGATATGCCACAAGAAGCGCCCAAAGAATCCAACTTACCACTTAAACACTAGTTCTGGAGGAAGGAACTGGAGGTTCCCTCTCCCTACTCCTAAGAAGCCCTTGAAGCCAATTCTGCCCTGTGCACCATCACCTTCCTCAGAGCAGCAACCCAGGTCTGGGTTCCAGCTAAATGAGCTCAGCCAGAGCAAAGGGAAGAGCTGCTAATTCCAGTGGTCAGGAGCCAAGTGCCCTGTGAGTACTTCTCAGCTCCTTAACTGATGGCGCTCCCGTTGCTCCCTGAGCATGCACATACCTTCCCCAACACTCTCCTGCACTCTGCTTACAGAAACATCTTACAATGCAAATACGACTCTGAATTTCGATCTACAATAGCCTATAACTGTTCTTTTAGCAACAGCCCTTAAACTCCCTGGAAATCCCCAGATCATAAACTGGTAACTGCTCTGAGTCAGGAAATGTGGTCTCTGCCTCCAGGAACCACAGGCTGGAGACCTGGGGACTGAAATGGATTACAAATGATTCCCTTCCTCCTCATGGAGCCCTTTCATTTACCCATTAATTTTAACAGTGAATAGTTGCTTTGTTGCTGGACTAACTTGCAGAGAACTCTTAAACTGGCCACTATATTAATCTTTAAGTGTGCTCTAAACAGAAGGTTAAGTGCAAATAGCATCTACAAATTTACTATTAAAAAGGGATTTTCCTGCTTAAAACACTGGGTATAAACAGAATACACACAAACAAGATGAGTTCTTGTTCCATTTTTCTGATGTCTTCCAGTGGTTCTCACTGCACTTTAAAAGCTGGATTTGATTTTACCACTCTCTCAAGTCAGAGGACCCTGCACTTTCAGTTCCCACAGCTCTTGTCTAAATTCCAATTCCTTTTAAAAATTATCCCACTGCACTCCCTGGGATGACTGAGAGTTGAGACCCATCAGTTCTAGCTGCAAAGCTGTAGGGTCAGCTCTACATTCATACACCAATTTTCATCCTTTTTTGCCTTACAGTAGGACAGATAGAATATGGGGTACATAATACTTGGAGGTTTTTTCCCTGCCATGTGGACTTCAGTTAATAACACAGAATTTGGACCATAAAATGTCTTTTAGAGTTTCCCCTCTCTAATTTACAGGAATGGAACTGTCTGCGTAAATGTAGAAGAAAAACAGATAAATTTCAATCATACTTCACAGGTTTTTTTCTCTTTTTATGCTATTTAACTGGAAGAGAGCTTATACTATTTTCCAGGAACTATTTTGGAGAAACTAAGTTTCATCCGGAACCTCTATTTTAAATTTTGTGAAATTGCAATGAAACCAACATGAATAAAGAAAATTCTGAATGCCTCAAAACCTTACTTTCCCTGACATAAGTCACTTTTAAGACTTCATGAGAAAACTACACCAGAAGGGACCTCTTTAACCATAATCCTAATTTCTAATGGGGAAGAAAGTGATGCCTAAAAGGCCAACCTGGAAACAGAGACCAGACAGGAGTAAGGGAATAAAGGTGGATATTTATTGGAAAGGCCTTCAGAGGCACACCCTGGGCAGGCCAAAGGCTGCACCCGACATGGATCCCGAGTCACGAGTTCTTCACACTGTTACAGGTTTGGTCCATTTGCAGATCAGCATAAATTGGCCAATTAAACTTTAGCTAATGATGGAACTGCCCCTCAGCTCGCCCCCCCTTCTCAAGGTGCTGGGTTACACATTTTGGGCCTAGGACGGGCTGGGTGTCCTTGGAGAACAGGCCTGGAGAGGCTTTGTTATGTCTGTGTGAGCATGAGAGAGCAGCAGCTGACAGGCTGCGAGGCAGCTCAGAGCCACACACTGGGAACGCAGAATCTGAAAAATGTAAAAGCTAAAACCTAAGACATCAAAAGGATGAGCACACACCAACATTACCAGCTGCTTTCGGTAGGAACAGAATTGTTAGTTTTTAAGTTAAAATGTTACCTGTTGAAGTCAAAAAAAAATAATCCAAACCCCGATTGTGAAAACTGCACGTGGAGCGCAGCGGGCAGAGAAAGGCCTGGAGATTTGTGAGGGGCCACAGGAGCGAACACTGAGATGAGGCCCTGCCCGATGGGGGTTTTAGTGCTTGGGATGCTGTTTCCAGAGCCCCGGCAGCAGGGCCAGGAAAAGGGGCAGCGCTGCAGGGCCCGAGCTCACCCCGAGCAGCGCCGGCAGCTGCAGGAATGTCCCTGCCTGAGGGCAGCGTCCTCACTAAGCCGAGCTCCTGGAAAGGCTCAGGCGCTGCTCGAGAATCGCGGCTGTGTCCGGCTCCAGCCATTTCCCACCATTTCCACGGAACGCTGTCCCCGCACAAAGGGATCTCCCTGCCCCGAGTCAGCGCTCGCAGAGCAGCCCCGGGCTCGGGGTGTGAAGCGCCTGGCAAAGGCCCTGCTCTGAGGTGCCGCTTGCTGAATGAATGCAGCAGGGATCTGTGCAGGGAGGAAAGGAAAGAGAACGCAGGTCAGAGAAATAAAGACGAGAAGGCAGCAAAGAAAGAGGAAAGAGACACTTGAATCACAAAATGGAAGGTTAGGAAGAGATTTCTAATCCTGGTTTCCTCACCGAACTTCCCCCAAGGAAAATCTCTTAATTCTTCCAATTTCATTTGCCCCACTGGTGTATGATTTGCACTCTACAAACAACTTGCTGCTCCTCAAACTACTCTGAACCTACAAGAGGCTGATTAATAAAGATGAGACTCAGTTATACTGAAGAGGGACAGAAGAGAGCAAGAGAAGAGAAAGTTAGAAGAATAATTAGAATAACATGGAAAGGATTTTTGGCTGATTTGAGTTATGGTGCAGCAATAAGAGAAAAGCTGAATCAAATGGATTCAGAAAAATGTATCAGCAAAATCCTTCCAGCCCAAGCTGTCTACAAGACTGACCACAGAGAGGTTTGTAGGTAAACTACTGGTGACCTTTGAGTCTTTGTCATTCATGATAAAGGGTTACTTTCCTAATCCTAATTCATTTTCAAGCACAGCAGATTAACAAGAAGGGATCACTATCAAGCTGAATAATCTCCTAGCTCTAAATAATCACTGAAAGATGAGCAGAAAAGGAACCATAATCATTTCCTTTTAATACTGTGGATGAGGAATATGCAGAAAGCTAACACAGAAAGGTGCTAGCATGCTGTATTTTCATAACAATTGGGTTTTTTATCCTAAAACGAACCCAGTCAAATTAAAAAAGTAATCTTATTTATTTCACCCTACAGTGTTACCCACATACAGAATTATTCAAGATAAGGGGAAAATTATTGGTTGTCTATCTAGCAAGTTAAATCAGATTAAAATACTGCATGAATTTTAAGCAGAACTGTTCCTACACACTTATTTCAGGGGAATTTAATTTACTTAGAGAGAATTCAGCAAAAAGAACCAGACTTGCTGAGTTCTCCATAGCAGGGTCCCCAAATTCAGCTATGCTGTGTTTTATGGCTGCTTCTCAAATTTTCTTGGGCCCTAGAAGCCACTTTCCTTTGCTGAACGTCAAACACAGGACACTCACGTGCTATGGCTGCTCCTACAGCTCTTAACTCAGTTCCTGCCAGCTCTCACATGCTTACAGCAAGAATTCAAGGCTCCAAATTTTTGATGTGTACATGGGTGTGCACACAGACATACAAACACACAGTTTCCTGAATTTAAATGAGAAAAATACAACACAATCTAAAATCCTAAATTCTCAGAAAATTAAAACATAAACCATAAAACAGACTGGGAAACTTGGCAATTTTACCTTATGTCAGAGGAAGTTAAAAAGTAAGAGATGTTAAGAGGAACAATATTGCCCACATGACACAAAGAAACACCTGAAATGTGTGGAAAACAAAAATATACTGGCCAATATCCAAATCAATGCACCTGCTGGCAACAGGCATTGTGTCTCAGTCTAACACCAGGAGCATGTTTGCTCAAATCCCATCAGCTGCCCCTCATTACTGCCTGGCCTTTTCTTTAAAATCTTCTTTTGCTTTTTAGAAATAGTGCAAGTTGTAGAGAATTTAGAGGACTTGGGATCTTATTTTTCTATTGCTCGCAGCATAACTCATTAATCAGCCCAAGTTTTCCTTCCTGTGAGCAGGAACACAATCTACCAGAGTGGAACACAACTCTCCATTTGATTCATTGGTTAGACAAGGAGGGGAGAGAGCAATTGGCAACCCCTCCTGTTTCTAGGTGATGCTGTAAGATCACTGCTCAGGGTTCCTAAAGCACACAGATAAATCTTCCCCCTGACACGGCGGGGAAAGAGTGAACCAGGCATGGAGGAGCCTCCCAACTTCACCTGTCAACAAGACAAACTCAGCAAACCTTGTTTGCTCCCTCAGATTTAGTAGACATTATTTACAAGATTTGTGTGCTGTTACTGCCTGTCCTGTGATGTTTTATACTCATCTGGTCACTGCACTGCCTGTAACACAGAACTCCAGCCCAGCAGCCAGCCAGGGGAGAAAAGCCATTCTAATCAGGGAAAACAACAGAGGCATGACAGACTCATGGATTATAAGCTATGGCATAAGAACTAACTTTAAAATATTACTTCCATGAGTAATTTTACCCCCAAATCAAATGAAACCAAAACAAAATGAAAAACACAATAAATAAAATCTCAAAAAAAGAAGTCATTTTGAGCTTGAATACAACTCTAACAATACCAAAGCATATCTGTGAATCAAGAGAAGTGACTGTGACAGGAGTTTCTCCTTGCAGGTAGCAGCGAGTTGTTCTCACCATCACCAACATGCACCTGCTGCTTCCCCACAGGGCTTTACTGCGGTGTCATTGTGCTCCCATTTCCCTCCACCTCCAGCATGTCCCTAATCCATTACCTGAGGAACGTGGATCTCTCTCTGTCTCTCCCTGGCAATGCCAGTCCGGTGCTGCACGTGTCACCCACAGGATCTGCCGTGTTCGAGGTGAGAGCTCTCTGCCAGGAGCTGCTCTGCACAGCTTGCCAGAGATATCCCTCGAGTGTTGGCTGGGTTTGTTGTGCTACCAAGGTCAGTGTTCATCACTCAACACCGACTTCTTTATTGTTCCTGATGCACACTATGGAAATGCTTTACCTATAGGTGAACTAAAATCACGGTGGTACTTTATCCAAGTGACCATCTAGACACTCACTTTAGGATTAATTCAAATCTCCCCTCTGTTTTTTTTTTGTTTTCCTTCTAATATCTGAAGATGGTACCTTGTCCTACTTCTATGATCTCTTTCTTTTAAGATTGATTTATGGTAGCAATTTTCTCCCATCTGCATATCCATGCAACTTGGGGGCCCTTCAGCAGAGCATAAACTCATTCTAAAAATAAGGTGGCCTCACAAAAACCTGAAGCCATAGCAGAACAGCCCTGGTGAGCCATGAGCACATCACACACTGCACAACAGGGACCCTGTGGCACACAGCAGCCCTAAACTATTCTAGGCACAGTTTTATCGTTAGCAAGCAGATAAAAGATGACTCTTGGTTTTTCAGTCTCTAAAGAATGAAAAGAAATTCACCTTGGATTAGGGTCAGGACCATGTATGAAAAGAGACAGACAACAGATTTCTCTATGGGAGTCATTTTTCTCATGAACTTATTCTGATATTTCTGTGGGTTCCTGGGAACTCAAATTAATGATTCGTGACTGCTTTCAACATTTGCAGTGTTAACTTACTGGATCAGAACCAAGAATTTACAGCTTCCTGTTGGGAAATCAGAAAAAAAGATCATCCACCAGCACCTACATGGAGTGTAAATAACTTCCCCAATATGTAGGTACTGATTATAAAGTGAACAGAAAAGCTCCATTCTAAAAAACTACCAATATGATTTACTTCTTAAGGGGAACTGGACTGCAAACTCCATGTATAGGTCTGCCTGTGGATAAAGGGATGGAATGGAAGTGCATTCCCTACCACAGCTGTCACCCTCCCACAAGGGAGTTGTAAATGCCAGTGTAGAGAGCCCCTGACACAGGTCCTGGATGCCACAACTACAGACGCCAAGGTTGGATGTGGAGTTCAGACGTATTTTACACCTGGAATGAGTTTTAATGGTGTTATGAAGGTCTCAGGCAGGGCTGATGCAGACAGAAGGAAGCTGTTTGCAACAGCTCTGCCTTACAACCAGGCAAAGGACATCTCACTGATGCTGCCAAATCTGCTCCTTGTACTGAGTTCACATGGTTTAACTTACTTTTAAAATTTATTTTTAATCTAGGAAAAATGTTCCTGGACTTTGGCATTACAGGGAACTGAGGAAACCCTTCTCAAGGCTCTGGATCTGTTAGCACAGCATGCACAGGCTGATTATTTTTAAGAACTCCAGGAATAAACACTGTTAAAAAATTCCCTAATCTCAGAAGGTTCATCAGCACAGTGGTAAGTTCATGATTAAACACGGCAGAGGTTAAGAAAGCATCTGCCATGAAAGGAGTGCAAGGCCTGGAAGAATTTGGTTTGGTTTTAATGCACCGTGTATGGTTACCAGCTAATGAAGACTACAAAATTCAGCTATGTGCAGAAAAGCTGCAGTACAGAGTCTGAGAACAGATGACCTTGGAAAAGTTGTGCTGGCCAGTCTATTTTACACTGAGAAAGGGTGATTTTACCTTTTGCCATCTCCATTGCAGAACTCCCAGTGAACTTCTGAGGGAAGGCAAACTGCTGCAAATATCACAGCTCTGTTCCCACTGTCTCTCTTCCCTCTTTCTTTTCCTTAAACCTGGATCTAAACATAGAATCAGACTCATTAGGTTGGAAAAGACCTTTAAGACCATCGAGTCCAACTGTAAACCTAACACTGCCAAGGCCACACTAAACCATGTCTGACAGTTGTGTCTTGCTCCCCCTGACACTGATTCCTGTGTCAGGATGCTGTGAACCTCAGGGCAAAGGAAGTCATTCCTGAAACAAGGATCTGGCCATTGCACCCTGATCAAATCCACAGGGACAGAGGAAAGAATTAAGACAGTCTGCCTTGCTAAGCTTGCATACAGAATAGTTTATTCAGTTTTCAGTCCAGATCAGTCTCTGCTAGTATTTCCTCTAATTTAAAATAATAATTTTTAAAAGTGTTAAAAAATACTCCTAAAAAAAAAAAAAGGAAAGAAAACCAAAAGGCTGATAATTGCAACAACTCTAGTACTTTGCTTCCTCTGCTAAACCAGAAAACTTCTGTAACTTTCCTTCCTACCTACCTAGAACACAGCCTTTGATTGTTCATGCAAAAAGCTGGCCTGTGATTATTGGAGCACTCTGATGATTTGGTCAGTCAAGTATTTTTACAAATAAAAACTCTGTGCAAGGCAAGGGACACCTAGAGAACCACCTTGGGCCTCTGCCATCATCTTTGTGGGCACAGAAAATCACACTATTAGATTGTAATTATAAGATACTGACATTCACTTGGCTCAAGATATATTTTGTTGTTATTTAGTGTCAGTTTAAATTTCATTATGAAGGCAGGACTTGGATCAAATGAAATGTAGGAATTATCTGAATCAGAACATCACTCTGGGCAGGCACCACAGATAACCAGCTTGGGTCTGTTATCACCTGAGATGATCCCATTTGCAAATCTGTAGGGTCATGGTCTGGATACCTCAAGCTTCCTTCCTTCCTGCTTCTTTTTATTCATTTTAAATTACTCCTCCAAATTTTCCTTTTTGTTCATCTGAGAAAGCCAAACCTTCTGGGTGTGCTCATCGCTTCCCAGCCCTCTGGCCTCCAGGGAACAAGACACTTCAGTGCTGTCCTGAGAAGAGAAAAAGTGCAGGCAGGACCCAAAATCCTGTAATCCAGCAACAGGCTCTGTGTGGGAACTGCAAAGAAAACATGGAGCCAGGGAGCGTTTCCCTTCCATCTCCGAGCAGGAAGTGATACCAGTTGCTTCTCTTTGCAAAGGCAGTGAATGAATTCCCATTTCTGATGGACTCTGGGCTGCCAGCCACATCCTGCTCCCTGGGGAAGGAGGTGACACTGCTCTGTTGCTCAGAGAAACAGGGGACCTGACCTTACCCCGCCTGCTCGAGAGTGAACCTCAACTGCTCCCTCTGACTGTAGTTTATAAACTGTGCTCTTGTGTCCTGTACTGACCTAAATACTGCAAAATGTTTGGTTTACAAACATATCAAGGGAAAACTGGTTTTGCCCTTGCCCTACATTTCCCTTTCTCTTCCCAGTTCAGTATTTCTAATGTATTTCCCTTACCCACACTATGGAAACTTGTTTCTCACATATTTTAGTCATTTGTTGGAATTCACAGGCTTGTGAGAGGACTCCATATTCAATGTTTAGGTGGTCAGCATTGAATCAAATTATTTATATTAAACAGACCATTTACAATTAAAAAAAATTAAAATGCTCATGTTTTGATTAATGTTGGTAAAGCTATTTTTCAAAAAATAAAAATTCAGCCTGTTAAGGAAAACTTTTCTTGTTACAGCTTAAAATGCATAAAATGGAGACTCACCTCTTCTGACATTCATTTTCATTCTGCTGCCTTTTTGTTCCATCAGACTATTCCCTCTGCACACCCGCTCTCTATCTCCATTTGTCTGATTAATTATCCTCACTTCTTCTCTACAGGCTTTGACAAGTTCCTCTTCCTTCTCCAGCTTCATCCCTGTTTTTCACCTTGTGTGGCTTAAATCTCAACCCTAAAACTACTGGCTCCTCTCAAAATGAAACAACATAGAAACTACCAACAGACAGTTTTAAACAAACAATGAATAGCAGAACATCTTGGCTATAAACCAGTTTTTGGAGAATTTATAAATTAAGCATTTTTCAGAGTAGGAGCTGGCTGAGTGGTTTAGGTTTCCATGTGGTATGTACTCCCATGGAGAAAAAGCCAGAACCAAAGAGGTCTTTAGGACAGCATTTTACACATCATTTCCCTTAGATGACAAGGATTCTGAATTGATAATAATTTCTAATACGAATGCTGAGCAGCATTTTCTGTATTTGAAAGTATCACATAGGTGCATCTCAGTTTGTTTTTCCCAACATTGGAATTGCCTGGTAGTATATGCCATAAATTATTCTTCTCAGGATTCCACAATTATTATTCCTCTCTTGTCTTGCTTTCAGTTTGTTGAACCTTGCTGACAAAATTGTGCTGCTAAACTGAAAGACACCTGTGCTTCACTGCTCACACAGCTTTTAATATGAAAAATTTTAGATTTTTATTAGTAAACAATTGAAAAGCAGATATACCACCTTCACAAAGATGGGTCTGAGTGTTCCTTGGGAAGCTGTGGTAGAGAGGACTGAGATGGTTGGGTGTTCCAAGTGCATCTGTGATACCTGGTTTTGTGTTTGGTTTCCTTCTCTGCCCAAAATTCATGTAACCTTTCCAGGTCTTTCAGCTCCAAGTTCTCCAAGGACAGTGAGCCCTTGAGTATCTTTGAAATCAGAGCAGTCTCACTATTCTCCTTTCACCATTTTGTGAGACTGGTACAGGCCTGAGCATCACCACAGGATGGGACTTTAGAAGCAGAGAGGGGGTGAATGGCAGCACAGAGGCAGAGCCAGAAGGGGTCAGGTGTGCTGTGTTGTGCTGCTCACCTGTGTGAGGAACACTGGGACATCACACACACTGGCCCTCCTCTTGGTCAGAGGGGAACGTGGTATGAGAAAAGGCCAAGTTGCACAGAAGCATTTACAAGCCACTGCAGAGCCTCACATTCTCAGCAGCCTTTTCTTTCAGGGAGATCTAAACCACTCTGCACCTTTTAGATGCCCATTTGATTCTTTTGCCCAGGGGTTTTGGCTGTGATTCATTCTTTATATTTAACAAAGAGAACCAGATCACATATGTAAGGTGAGTTGTGGGTGTCCTGACAGAAGAATTTGGCCTTATATGTCCCACCTCCAGATATTTCTATTCCTTCTTTCTCTTTTTTCCCCTCCAAGCACGTTATTACTGTCCATGAGTCATTTCATTAATCCAGAGAGAAGGCCAGAAAACAAGTGAATAAACACCCTGCTTCACAACCTTCTGCTGCACTGTTTACTTCTCTGCTAATGAATGAACAGCTAAAAAACAGAATTATCCTAACTGGGGACATTCAAAGGGACATTATCTGCTCTTTGTCAATAGCTGGTGCCTGGCTCAGCCAGCGACTACACTGCAGGATCAGAGGATGATCTCTGCATGTTCCTCCCTGTAACTCTCACACAGTGAGTGCAATGACTGTGTAAATCATACAACAGTCACGGAACAGTTTGGGTTGGAAGGGACCTTAATCCCGGAAAAGAGTGGAAAGGAACATACATGCAAAGTCAAAAAGAAGAGCACAGGAATCTTTTACCTTTTCTATTAAAAAAAATTATTAAAAAAAGGTGTGAGAAACACAAACAGCTGTGATGCCAGACACAAGGGCTTGCCTGCAGCAGCTCAAGGTCAGATCTCATGTGAACCAGGCTGGAACTCAGCCCATGCTCCGAGTCCTGCAGTTGGCTCTGTGCACATGGACAGGGCTCTCCATTTATCATGGATATGGCTGGCAGCCACCTGAAATGTCCTGCTCCCCTCCAGAGCTGTCAGAGCGATCCTATCTCCAGTGACATGAATAAAGACAGAAGATCAAGGACTAAATGAAAACCAAGTAAGTGTAGGCTCAGTTTTGCCCTCCCAGTTGCAGGAACTCAAGGTCTATCTGCCATCATGGAAGCCTGGGTTTGACTGTCCCTGGCAGTCCTGCAGCTGCAGGTACAGATGAACTGGGGCTCACTGCAGCCCACGCTCCAGCCCCGCTCATTCGGGATTCCCAGAATCAACGAGCCTCCCTCAAAAGCATAGACAGAGCTAAACCTTAGGACTATTATTTCAAACACTTGTAAGGTGTTTAGTAAGTCCCTTTCAACTTTCAAGGATAGGAATGTGGTACAGTTCCTTCATAAAACAAGTATTTGATGCCCAGAGAGGGCACTCTAAGTAACATGCTGATTACTGTGAATTATATTCAAAATAGGCATGAAGCTAAGTTTGTTTACATATTCTTTCCCCTTTGTTGCTACATGTGCTTGAGATTTTGGAATTTAGTCTAACATTTATATCTCTGCACTTTGATGCACAGTTGAACAGACTCTGCTCTGATCCACTTTCAAAGAGAATCTATTAATTTTTATATCAAGGAGGGTGATGTCCAACCCCTCAGCTAAACACACAGTCCAGCAGAACATGAAATTCAACATTTGGCCTTTCCCTGATGACTTCTTTTCCTGCTCCCATTGCGTATCAGGACAGCAGTTTGTACATGACTCTTCATGTGAGTGGTGTATTTCCATTTTTGTGACAACTGGTCACATGTGAGGTGTTGTCCCAAGTGTACAAAGAGGAACCTGGCTAAAATACTTTCCTGGTCTGTGACATTGCCACAGCATATTGAGTTCTGTCATCTGGACTTCTCAAGACTTACAAAGATGGCCAGAGAGCCTCCAAACCTGTGTGAGACAGCATGCTGGCATCCTTGTAGCTGGCAGCATTTGAGACCAGGAGTTACTATTTCATCACACTCCTTAATAGCCTGTGACACACAAACCAACACAAAGCTGGCATTAAGCAAGTCAAACAGCCTTTCCCTAACTCTCTATAAGACTATTTCAACAGAACATAGTTTTCTTATAATCCAGTTGCTGCAGAAAAGAACAGAAGAAACGCCAGCTATGACATAGTAGTGGTCATGATCAGCCAGGCAGCTTCCCACAACACTGAAGTTTCCTACAGAGCCAAGGTGCAGATACTGAGCAACATTTACAGACCCACAGCTCCCTGTCCTGCCAGGCTTCACCTGCACGTGTAGAACAGCCAGGCAGTTCCAGCCAGGGCTCTTCCTCTCTGCTGCTCTCCTCCTCTTCTTCCTTGGAATAAGCAATGTCCAGTAGCAGAGGGGAAAGAGAAAACAGAGATGTGAAACCACACAACATTCACTGGCAGGGAGAACCTTACCTGTGTGATGCTGTGGGAAAGGATAAAAGGGAACTTGACCACAAAATTTTTGGAGGCTTTGTGCCAGAATACCTATTTCTGTGTACAAAAATACATATTTGCACTTCTGAATTGAAAGCATTCGGACCACAAAGCTTGAAATACTTCTGTGTGTACTTTACTTTAGGATATATAACTTCACAAAAATCACTCTTGACATGGACATCATCATCATCCAAACAGAAAATTAGCATGGCTTTTTTTTTTTTTAATCATTTTGGCAGGATGGTATTTCTGATTAATAGAAATTTGAATTAAATTTCTCCTTTCATGTATGCAGCAGTTAATTCTAATCAAGCAAGCTCAAGGTCTTCCGTTGCCTGGATAGTACTAATTAGATTCTTCCACATTATTACTTCGTCATATGCATCCATACATGGCATACAAATATCAACCTTCTTTTTAACAAATACGAACTTTCCTTTCAAATTCTCACTGGAAATCATTTTACAGAGGTGGGAACAATATCTGCTCCAAAGGAAAACACAACATCTCAGGAATCCTACAAAAAAAAAGTATCAGGCTTAGAAGAAAATGCTTTGAAATTAATTTACTTAGTACAGAACACGACCACCATGAAGGTTTCACACAGAAATAAAGGTAGCACTTCATATTGGACATTGTGGTTATGGGAAGAAGGTTTGATGTGTGGGAGTGGCTGCAGATGCTACAAAACAAACAATATCATTAAAGTCCTGGCTGATGATTGCTGAGTTCCTGCTGGCCAGGCACGTCATTGTCCAATGGGAGCTGACGGAAGCTCCAAGGAACAGCACCAGATGCCTTGTGACACAGGCACGCACCTTCTGAGCTAATCACTGCTTACTGGATGGTTGTTCCAGGATCCTCAAGGAACAGCTTCAAAACTGACTTTGTGCAGGAATGACAAATCATTGGAGAAAACATCTGATAGCTCTCCTGAGTGCCAGCCAAGGTTTGAGCTGGATGCAGAGAATCTATTACGAAACAAGGAGGCAGACTGAGCTGAGTCACTTTAAATCAGGAAATTCAATTCCTTCCTACTCCTCAGATTTAAAATATCCTACAGCATAAAACATCTATAGGATTTTTTTTTTATGTTTAGGGAAGAAACCGAAATACTGCAGTCAAGTCTCTCTAAAGGAAGTACTCAGGACTTCCAAGCAGTATAAAATACATCAAACTATTGAAATCAAGGAGGAGAAGAAAATCAAAGGATTTAAAAGGAAAATAACCAGACCACCTCATTGTACTCTTTGTACTTGGGTGCCTGTCTTTGTACAGACTTTCTCTTTTCCTGAGAGGGGTATTTTTCCTTCTATTAGCCACTGCTTGGAACTTTCCTCCTTACCATTTCACAGACAATGAAGTTTCTTGCTTCCTGCCAGGTAGTGGGATTCCTTGAAACTCTTCCAATACTCTACACCACAAGGAGCTCAGAAATAAAAGAAGAAGCGGTACAATTGCAATTGAGCCAAGAAAAGAGGAAAAAACCTTGAATCATGGAATGGGAGCCTTGGGACAACTAACTGGATTTTTATTCAAGACAAAAGTCAAACACGCAGTGGTAAAGTGCAAATGCAAAATTCCATTTCATTCCAAAAATGAAAGGTAACTTCACCTTACAAGGTTTCTGCAAGCAGCTCACTCAGAGAACTTTAGGAGAGCAGAAGTTAATTTGTAAAGCTTATTTATTCAGTTATTAGTTGCTCTAAAAAAAAAAAAAAAAAAGATGCTATTTATTTGGTTCACTAACAGCATTTACTCAAAAGTTTCATTTATAAACATCAAGCTGATCCTTCCTTTAGACTAACTCAGAAAAAAACCCTGGAGTCTGTATTGTAGATCTATCTTTAGGAAAACATAATTATTTCTGAATCCAGGAACTGCTCTGGGTTGGAGCAGCAGCTAATATCCTAACCAGAATTTCCTTGATCATTACTCAAGCAGTAGCATTTTTATTTTTAAAAAAACCTTAGTCCTCCCCCACCAGTATTTCTCTCCTAACACATTCCATTCTAATTTTAGTCTTTTGAGAAGTTTCTTTTCCAGATCAACCCACTCTTTTTCACATTTAAATAATTTTCAGTTTTTAAAGAGCTCAGTTTTAGCAGGTGTTTCAGTAGCTAAGCAATAAGAAGTCTCTTGGGAACATCTTCCATGTTTCCCAAATGGATTAGCCTGGAAGTTTGGGGAGAACATATTAGGCAAAATAACCATGCTGTTTAAGAGTTTCATTCCAGCTTTGAAATTTAGAGAAAAGAAATGCAGCCCCCAAAAGAAGCATTTGTGCTCCCTGTTAACAACTGAAGAAACAGCTGCTGCACTGGCAGTACCAGGACAGACCTGGGAGGCAGGAAAATTCAACAGATACACTCAGAAACCTAACATGGAAGCAAACAATGCAGCTCCTCCTTTTTGGCATTATTCAGCTTCACTGTAGCCCCAGGACCAAGAATGCCCAGTGGTTTGCAACCATGGCCCCAGTGAGTGCATTTCCCTGGCTCACGGTGGGAAAGCACCAGCACGGTGTCAAAGCAGCAGAGATTTCTGCAGTGCCTTGGGCCTGCAGCCCCTCACAGCTAAAACATGTTTGTTATGAGCAGCTCTGGGAGCTGAACTAAAGGTCAAGATACCCCTCCACAGATAAAAGAGAGCCTGGCCCCTTCTGTCATCTCCAGGTTTCTGAAAGACACCTTTTTCCTCTTTTGGCTCCTGGAAACTAAAACCACTGCAGTACCTTTCAGCAACTGCTTCTTTTTGTGGTCACAAATAGCAGGAGGAAACTCACTGACAGTGATGCCTCTGTGCCTTCATGTAGTTAGAGCAGACCTGTGAGACTTTGGCATCTGGCAGATTCATGAGGCAGGAAATTTTAAAATAAATTTAATGCTAGGCATCATTTACAGATTTACCAGAATAGATGTTCATCTACAGTCACAGGGTTATCTTCCACATTTCCCTAGAGTGCAGCAACATCCTCCTTCTCCAGTGCTAAAAAAGACTAATAAATTAGAGTTGAATCTATCTTGCTATATCTGTGCAGAGGTAGCACTTGCAGTAAAAAAATAAGTTGGAGTACAATACAGCAGCAGACATTTCTTATCTTATTCTTCAACATGACATATCATCCCCCATTTCTGCTCCCTTTGCTCCATTAAATTCCTCTAACCACGCAAACTGAATAAAAATCCTATTTTAAAGCTGGACTTAATTCTCAAAACCAATTTTCTTACCTGGTGCAAAGATTTCAGGGAAACATTTCTGCAGCCAATGGTGTTACCTAGGCTTGCTCTAACCTCAGTTTTCCACGTGAGATACATTTAGGTATGGAGCTGAAGACTTGCCTGTTAGCTTGCAAGAATTTTTAACAAGATTTTTTTGTTTTGAGGTTTTGAGTATGTGTTCTCTGTCTCTCAAGCTTGCTTCATTGTCTTCATCCTTTTTAGGCTCTCTAAAAGAGAATTAACTATGTCCATTCCCAGCTATGCCAGCTCCACTACTGAGAACAGCTGGGTGAAAAGGGGAAATACTGGAACCTAGGAAAAAGAAAATGCTGATATTTCCACAATAAAACTCTCCAAAACACTTACTCCTAGAAAAAAGGAGTTCTCCTGCATGTGAAGTCTCCTGCATGCTTGCTTCCCTCCCTTTGTCCCTGAGGTTTGTTAGCTGAGCTGGCTCCATCCTTAGGCTGAGCAGAACACATGAGAGCAGCTGAGCACACATTAACACCTCCTCCCCACCTGGCCCACAGGTTTAAAACAGCACAAGTACTCATGATTCCCTGCAAGTAATTAAAACCTTTGGCTCTCTCCTCCTCACTAAACCTTCCTCTTCTCAAAAGCACCTTTGTCTAAACATGGGCCAAATAAAGTGTGAATTGAAAAGAGGACAGGGAAATTAGATCAAACTGAGTATGTAGCATTCTCATTATCCCTCATGTCAGACAAGTCAGAAGCACTTACATAATTGGGCCTCCAGACTCAAGGCAGTGAAGTGTTAAGACAGAAAAGCAATCCCAGGACTGCATGCTGGGTTTTGACAAATAGGAAAACACAGAATTAGGCCAAGAGCTTATTATTAATGTGAGTTTTTAATTGTACCATGTCAAACCCAGGTTCACCATGTGGCACATGTGATCAAAGAGGTAAGAAAGTGTGTAGTGCAAAAGCTGGGAAAGAGAAGGAGGGAATTTCCTGCATGCCTGGGCACACATTTGTGCATGGATCAGAGCAAGAGCACTGGTGAGAGCACACAAACCACGTGTGTGAGGAGCACAGTGCAGAGAAACACAAGGAGGCAGCGGCCCATGAGCAATCGCTGTGAAAAGGGATGGGGGTGGGGAATTGTGCAGAGTCCTTTTTTTAGCTTCTGCTGTAAAAAATAAATAGACCTTTTAATCTATGTTCTCCTTGAAGCCTTCTCTATTGACCATTCATTTCTTCTTTCCCTTCCCAGCTCTTTACCTCCTCTATATGGCTGATGAATATGCAAATGCATAATCAGTTCTGTAATAGCCTATCCTTTCTAAAAACAGGCTATAAATTTGGATCCTGAGCAGCAGGTTCTAAAAAGCCTATTGTATGACATGTCTGAGGGTAAAGGCAAGACCCAAACACCACACCAGCTCACCAGAGCTCTTTATAACATGTGTGAATGCAGGGAGGAGGAGGGTCCTCCCCAGAGCCAAGCTGGCAGCCAGAGGGGCAACACCTCCTGCAGAGCCACAGGCCCAGAGCAGGGCCTGAGATGCTGCAGGGTTTAGGGAGCTGATGGTAGGTTGGTTTTGGGGAGCTGACGGTAGGTTGGTTTTGGGGAGCTGACAGTAGGTTGGTTTTGGGGAGCTGACAGTAGGTTGGTTTTGGGGAGCTGACAGTAGGTTGGTTTTGGGGAGCTGACGGTAGGTTGGTTTTGGGGAGCTGACGGTAGGTTGGTTTTGGGGAGCTGACGGTAGGTTGGTTTTGGGGAGCTGACGGTAGGTTGGTTTTGGGGAGCTGACGGTAGGTTGGTTTTGGGGAGCTCTCGGAGCTGCGGCGCAGGGTGGAGCTGAGTCCACCGAATGTTCCGTACACCCCTACGTCTCCATGGAGCACACAGACCCTGCTGGGGGAACGCCTGCACCCCAAACCTGCTCCCTGGCAGCTCCTCCCAGCTCCACGTGACACAGAGCCAGGAAAAACGTGAGCTGTCCTGCTCCACTGGGCTGCAGAAGGCAGCGGTGCCCAGAGCAGGGCAGTAGTTTGAGGCTCCGAACATCGCAGGGGAGCTGCTTCTCAGCTCCCAAGGAGTCTCCTCCTTCCTTCTGTACCATAAACACAAACCCTTCTGTCCAATACTTGCATACACTTCCATGTCTGCCATTTTGAAGCCCTCCTCTGGTTCCTGCAGGGCTTTACAGTGCTCCTGGGTGCTGTTGCTGCAGAGTAGAAGGCAAGAACTGTTAGTCTGAGTTTAATGAGAGGTGATTGTCCTGCCACACAGGGACAGAAAGCTGAAGGTGCTGTGCCAGGTGCCTCAGTTCCAGCTTCTGACCTGCAGTAAAGACTAGAATCCCACAGGAAGGAATCAGGCCCAGGTGTGTTTTACAGTTCCCCATGGAAAACTACCCAGGAACAGACACGTCTTGGAGCTCCAGGCTGAGCTGACAAGCCAGGAGGCACCAGGTGGCAACTGAGAGCTCCTGCTCAAACCTTGGCCAAGGCAGAGGCAAAAAGTTGGATTGCAACAGTTTCAGTGGCACTGTCCCCAAGGCAGCCAGGACATCTCATTATACACAGCTCGTCCTGGGAACATCCATCACCCTGATGGGGCACAGAGGTTCAATGGCAGCAATAATGTACATACCTCCCTCAAAAAATTTGGATAAAGGGACAGAAACTTGGACCTGGCTCTAATTCCAGCTGTTGCACCCTGAACACACCACAACTCTTCATTTGTAGTATTCATTTACAGGTAGTGAATAATATTTGCATAATTCATTTGACTAAAATGGCAAAACAAATATATACAGGACATGCTATAATCACAGATACCTGAAACATGAAATAATTTAGAAACACAACTTTAGAGATTGATATTTAAAACCAAAACCTTGTGATCTTATAATATGTTCAGAGTTGGGCAGCATTTGAATGTGGACATCATGGAACACCTTCCTTCTCCCCTTTCCTGTCACCTTCAACACAGATGTATCTTGCAAAGCAATGCAAACTCTGCAACAACTCAACAAAAGCAGGGATGACAGGAGGAAGGAATGTTAAAAACTGATTTTAATAAATCATATTACAAAACCCTAGGACCAGTTCACAAAGGAGAATGGAGGTCTCATTCAGCACTGAAGATGGGAACTGGGCTCCCCAGATGAGGTCCAAAGCCTTGAGCTGAGCTTTGCTGTGTGTCACTCTGATCTGACAATTCAGATCCACTCTGGAGCCCTGCTTTCCTTTTTGTCCTTTTACATTCTCCCAAGCCTATTAACACACCAGTACTCTGTGTGCCTACCACAAAGTTGTATTTGCCTGCATCACTGGAAACATAATTTTCATCCCAGACTCTGATAACACTTTCACAAATATTTGCTTCACCTAAACTAAAAAAAACAAAGCCGAACCCCAAAATACAGTGAGAGAAAACATTCTGATCACAAAATAAAACATACCAGCAAACCAAGACCAGGTTCCCATGAAATAAGAAGAAATAAAATAGGAAAAAAATAATGGGTGGATGTACCTAAAAGTAATCTTCCTTAAGTGGTGAAAATCTTTGGATCCTGAAATGCCACCAAATCACCATAAAGAAAGTAGCATCCTCCCCGCTCCTGACCCCAGGAAACAAACCAACCCCAACATCCCACAATTTGCTGTGATCAGCACATCTTAGGCACAGGATCTGGAGATAATTACCAGAAGGGATGCTGGCAGACACCAGGGTTCATTCAGAGAACATGCATTTGCCACTTCTTCATGAATTTCAGAAGTCTCTCTTCTAAAGCAGGCCCTTGCATGTCCAGCTGCATGCCCCAGAGGTTGTGGACCCAAAGGAACAGCAATATTCTCTGCAGGATACTTTCAACTACTTAAATCCTTGCTCGAACTCTTCACATGAAGTACCAGTTAAACTGAAAACATTACAAGAGAGGGGTCTGACAGTGGCAAAGACACAACATAGTGGCTACCCTTCAGAAAACTTACATGTTATCAAATGTGAATCCATGACAAACTCGAATCTTCACATGAGACTACATGAAGACTTTATGAAAATGGAAATGTATGGATGCTTTTTCCTGTAACAAGAATAACTGTTTACAGTTTAGGTGATATTCTGTAACTATAGGAGGTAAGTTTGGAAATATAGACTATTACCAATTCTACTAAACCACGAAAACACTCTTAGCAGAACACTTGGCACTTTTCTATTCCCCAGTTTAAAAGAGCAGCAGAAGTTACTCTTGTAGATGGCTGTTAAAGCCTCAGTGCATTAGTATGCTGAGACTGCCTCCCATTCTCTCCTCTTGTACTACACGGCTAAAGCCAAACCAAAAACCTGTAACATTTCTGGCATTACTGTACCTTCCCTTGCAATATGCAACAGAATCATGTCAGATCCATTAGTCTTCAAAAGCAAAGCCCTGATTCAAGTTATCAAAACGTTATCGCACTGTTCCCTCTTTGCAGGATAGCGTCTTCACGATCTCATGGCCTTTGTGGAGTGGACTGAGGTGATCATACGATTTTAAATTGCTCTGTTTAACTTTTACCCTCCACCCACAGGTCCTTGGCTTCTGCCCTCACTGGTTGTTGCAGCCCGGGGCCGCAGAGGAGGCGCCCGCCTGCTTCTGCTTCTTGCGGCGCTTGTTCAGGAGGCGGTTGTTGGACGTTTTCAAGTCTTTGATTTTCACCTGATCATAGTCCACCCTCATGGTAGCCAGAGCACTGGTCATCTCCTCCTGAAAGCAAGCAAGCAATGGATTGAAGCCCCTGAGGCAGCGAGAGCACGGCCACCCCACACCACAGCCCGGAGAGGAAGGGACACAAGGAGCCCTCTGTCACCCCCGGGGCAGGGACAGCTGAGCCCTCTCTGCAGCACTGCACCAGGACCAAAGGCTTCCTCCCAGCAGGGGCTCAGCCAGCAGGAGCTGTTCACACAGCATTTCACATGGGAGCACACAGGACCACGCTCTGCTGGCCTAAATTCCACCGTGTCCCTGTGGCCAGCACTTCTCCCTGGCTGGCTCTGTGCCTCCACACAAAGATCTTTAGAAGTATGTGCTTCAAATTCCCACACCTCCTTAGTTTGAATTAATGCTTAAGTACAGGCACATTTTAAACTTTTTAATAAGGTTGTAAAAAAAAAAAAAATCTGTTAAAGTGAGCGAACTTTTGGTTCAGGAAAGGAAAAACAATTCAATATCACGGGAATGTTGGTAGCTCGAGGGAATACCTCTGGGACCTATACAAAAGCACAAGCATAAGAAATTCTCAGAAACATGGAAAAAAAGGCAGCTAAGTGAAAATATCTGCTTGATCTCTGACTCAGAAGGCAAATGTTGCCTAGGTCCTAGAAAATTTTACCATTATAGAACTCAACAGCTGACACTACACATCAGTGATTTAAATAAAATCAGTAATCAATAAAATACACTACAGGAATGTTGCAATTGTCAAAATGCTAAAAATTTGAAGTGCAGAAAATTCAGACTTAGTTGTAAAAGCATGCCAACCTGTTAAAGGCCAGCAGGAAAGAGCTAAGACTTTCAGTGTGCCCTACAGTTTCACTTTGCAGGAAGCATTCAGCATCATCAGTATAAACAGTAGGTGAGGCACCTGCTTAGATTAAGGAAGAGACAATTTTTTTTTCTCTCTTCTTCCCCTCACCGAATGTCCTAACAAGACAAGACTGAGGTTATTCAGTGTTGTTCCACAATTCAAAAGCAGTGCAGAAAACCAGAATGCAGCTCAGCCCTCCCACCTGTCCCCCTATGTTTTCATCACATTCCTCACTGGAATGAAGTCCAAACTGCCTCAGCACTGTCCTTCTCCTCCCTGGGTACATGCAGTGGCTCAGCAGGAGCATCATTAATGCCTTTGATCATAAACACCATCTTTGTTGATATCTGGTGCAGCTGTAAGGCTGTCAGGTGAAGCTCAAATAGCAGTTCTTCTTTTTTTAAACAGTTATCATATACACTACTGTTCTAACCAAGACTGTTTATGCCTCCCTTGTTTGACATGATTGTATTCAAAATAGCCACAGTATCCAAGGAAATGCACATCCCCAGAGAAGGCAGCACATTTCATCTCCTATCAGACTTGACTTAAAGAAATCTGAACTTGGATTGACTCACTTTAACTTCATCCCAGTGGTCTTTATCCTCTTGCAGGACCCGTGCAGTGTGAAGAGGAGTTGGTGGCACTGACATTGATCTCTGAGAAAAGAGAAAAATATCAAAAGAAGTTCTGAAAAACAACATTTGGGAAGTGACTTTTTGCTCTTCTATGCGTATGAAGGGCATAAAACTTGATCTAATGTCCTCCAATGACCCTCATTTTCCTGCTTCCAATCACTCCACAAATGAACTCATGTAGGAGAAAAGGACTACAGCTCCCACACAGCAGTGTCTTGAAAGAACAAAAGGAAAGAGAAATCAGTGCTGAGCTTCTTTCACTCTGCTCCTTTCCAGTCCAACCTAAACTTTTACATACGTTTTAGATTTTAACTGTCATTTCACTGTTCATTAGTCAATCTCTTAAAGTGGTTAATCTGACCTTTATCTCCTAGGATTTGTTGTAGGAGACATTTTCTTGTACATATGCATTAACTGAAATTACCACTTCATCAGACTAAGTGAGCCCCAAAGAGGAAATGACACAATTCTTCTGAGCAAGGCACAGCTCAGAAGACAGTGCATCCACATGAAACTGAGATCTATGCTCACCTGCCATGAAAGATCAGGAGATACTTCACATTAGAATAAGGGACAATTTCTAAAGCATGAACCATGGCTCCCTGGCTAAACTCAGCAAGAATCATGGCAATTCTAGCCAGTCCATAATCCAAACTATAAATTAAATTGGATATTCTATTTTTCTAATGCTTTCTACCCAAACTTGCTCTCTGCTGCTGTATCATCCTACAGCTGCACATCAACAAATTCTAAGGAGATCCCTGTACATCCCTGTAAAACAAACCCTACATTGGAAGCAGTGCTTATGCTCCCCTGAGCTCAGAGCAGCAGTACAGCAGTCACAGAAGTGAAGCAGAAATCCTGACTCCTGCATCCTCTAGAAAAGGACCCCAGCTGGCCAGGGTACAGTTTTATCAAATACAGCTGAGACAAGAGAAATGGAAAACAAGTAGACTGGCTCCAGTGATGTCCCTGTCCCTGTGGAAGGTGCTCTCCCTTCTGCTGTGAGCTGTTGCTTGTTAAAAAAAATCTTATACACAAGGAACTAGAGGATTCTGTGCTCCACCTGAACTGACAATTTTTGCCTAGTTCACAGTAAAATACTTCTGCCATCCATCTCATTAAAAAAAAGAGGCAAAAGAAAAAAAGAGAGACACAAGCACCCTCCTCTGCTGCTTGTGCAACTCCCCAGACATGTTTCTGCTTTGGGATTTAGGAAAAGGGAGAACACAGACGTTCACTGTATTGGTCTTTCCCTCTCCCTCCCACTGCCCTCTGTGAGCAATAGGTTCAGCAGAAAAAAAAGCCAACCTGCAGCTTTCTTCCAGGAAGGGTAAGGGAGCAGGGCTCTGGTGCAGCAGAGTCTGCAGACCTTGTCTCTAATCACCTTATTAATTGGCTCTGTGCATATTCCAAGCACCGAGTGTCGCTGTAGGTGGCAGCTTCCTTAGCTATTAGGCACTCACTCCATGAAATTCCTCACCTGCTGACTTCTGAAACACCTTCTTGGGGCTTCAGACACTTAAAGCTGGAGGTATTTATTCTGAGCAGTGATTACATTTTTATTCGGTTAAAAAAGACTCGGAAGCATTGTCTGGGCTCTGTTCTAGAGTCTTTACAACCTCAGTTTCTCAGCTTTCACAACTCTGAATGACACCACCTTTCTACTTCATCAGGATGTCCTACAGATACCTTTCATTTGATTCCAAGGGCTTTCAGATCCTGCAGCAGGCATTGTAGGAATGGGGACTATCAGCCACACCTCTGCTTCTGCCCTGTCCTCTGAGGATCAGCACAGATACACCAACACTAGGGGAACAAAGGGCATTCTACAGCAGAAGTGATTCTGTTCCTAGTTGATGATTTTTTGGGCAGCAAGAACAAGACTGGTATCTTTTTAGACACAAATGTGCGAAGTATAACCTACTATTTTGAGGGACACCTACAGAGCAGAGATGGTATCACCAAACTCAGTCTTGTAACTTCTGGGATTCGTGTCTCTTATTTGAAAAAGTCTATATTGTATTAATAAAGTATTTTTTTCTTTTTTACCCAAAGAATTTCTTCTAAGGAAAAGGAAATTCAACCAAGTCATAGAATGAAACCTGAACTGGGACCATTAATAGCTCTGTGTGCCACCCTACCTGGCAGTCTCTCACAGGGCAATAAGAGACCTTTGCTCCTCCCCCATGCATTTCCAAACTGTGCCAAGGATGAGAATTCCCACTGAGCACAGGAGCGTGTTCACACTAACACAGCTATGCACAATGATGCCTGAGACCACTAATAATAGCTCTTTAAATCCTGCACCAATGAAGTAAGCACATAGAGTTTATTTTTAAATTTTTAAAGAGAGTAACACATGCATATGCTGCAGAGTCAACAGTGACTGCCTGCTCACAGAACAGAGAGACGTCCTGGGCTGTTGCTTCCAAGGACACGACTGTGGGTGTCTCCCCCTGTGTGTCCTCTGGTAACACCAAGAGCAGTTGTGGCTTTAACGGGCAGGTGACCCTCTGTGGAGGGCACAGGAGGTTAATTAAGGGAGCAACGGTAATAACAGTCCTTCTCTTGCTGTGCTGTGTGGAGCTACACCTAAGTTCTGCATGTAAGAATCAATTCATGGTGTAAAAGGAGATACAAGACTCACATTAATCCAAGGGTGATTCATGAACTGAGAGACCGTCATCCTCTCTGTCGGGTCAGTCTTCAGTAAATGGCGAATGAGTTGTTTGGCTGAAAAACAGAACCAACAGGGCATGGTGTAGTCTAGGACTGCATTCCCAAATAACCTTGGGAACACAAGGACCTGCTGAATGAAGAAACACAATCTTGCAGAACTGAAAACACCTCCCTATTCGTGTGACCATGTTAAGAAGCCAGGCACAGTGCGGCAGGTTACTGTGTTTAAAAGGCAAAACAGGAAAACATCCAAAACAAGAGGCAAGAAGGACAGAAAAGGCCTGGGGATTCCGGCTATGCTCTCCACATCACCACACCAACTGCTTTGAGGGCAACAACTGGAGGAAAAGAGAAGCACAGGAACAGAAAGCTGCTAAGCTGCCTGCCTGAAAGATGGCAACAAGCTGGGCATTATGAGCTGAATGAACACATAGGCTAATGCTCTGAGAAATGATGGAAGACAACAACTAGCACAGGCTGTGGAAAAAAGGGACAATGAACTTTGACAACTGAGAGGCCACTAAAAAGACAAAAATAATCAAACAAATGGATTGCGCAAACAGGCTTTGCAGCAGCTTTCTGTGAACATGGGATGTGCCAAAGCAAGAGCACTAATAACTGAGATATGAGATGGTGACAGTCTAGACAAGAGTTTCACTAATGTGGGTGGACAGACTGGAAACACTGCACCCAAAGGAAGTTATTTAGAAGGACTTATACAAAACTTCCTTGGGGAACCCAGAAAAACTTCTAAATAAGAGTTCTCTTTTAGGAACATCACATGCAAGATGACTAAATGCTTGTAAGAAGTTGCCAGAGGTACAAGTTTAGTTTGTCAAGAGAGGCTGCAAAGGACAAGAACAGCACAAAGCAGGGAAAAAAGCAGCAGCCTGCTGAAGGTGCCTCATCAGCCTGGCAAACACCCACAAATGAGATGATCTTACTAGGATCAAAGGTAGAGGGCCCCTATCTCCACCCATGCAAGCACACAGAAACCCTACACACAGTCCAAGCACATGTTCTCTCACTGAGCTCCTCTAGCATGTCTTCAACTGCTGGAATATGAACAAGACTCAAAGCAGGGGAAATATTTAGCCAGAAACCCATGACTAAAACATCTCCCTCAACAATATTCAGCAGGCTGTGCTGCACACAGAGCCACAAGGTCCAGTGAGGGGTGAAGATGCCCCAGAGCACAGCAGGACCCGAGGATGATTTGTTACTGCTAAACAGCAGACAAAAACAGGATCACAGCAACATAAAGGGCTTGTATGAAAAACAGGTAAGCCCAGACATTGCTGACCCTTCTCTTCAATATGACAGGCAGCTTATGAGACTGTCAGGATAAGAGGGAATCAAAAATAGCCACTTGCAGGACACTGATTTGAGCCCAGCAACTTTTGATCAATGATTTATACAGAAGGAATTGCTGACATTGATTGAAGTGGTGGCTGGCAAATTCCCACATCCCAAAAAGCTAGCATGAAAACTTGCCATCCTTGCTGGCTGGATCACCAAGGAGGGCAAAGACTGAATGAGTCCTTAAAACAGTTTGCCTTTCTTCCAGCTCAGCCTGCATTGGAGCTGTCCTGGCTGTCTCCTTTCTAAGGATTAGAGACTTCTGTTTCCAGAGGGTTTAATCTCACCATTCACTAGCACTAGCTGGATTTTCAAAGAAGGTTTTCAGTAGTCATTTACTTTTTGTAGCAGTGAGGTTGCTGGCTGGTATCTGAGTTCCCAGTCGTTCTCTGTATCACCTTACAAAAAAATTGATTTAAATTGTAAAGGAAAGGGAAACAAAAGCTCAGACAGATTTTTAGAAATAGTCTCTCTGTAAGCACTGCAGCACTGCACACCACCATGCACACACTCATCAGCACCAGGGAGCATTTTTACCTTCCTCTGATACTTCAGCCCACTCTGGATTGGGAAATCCATATTGCCCCATCCGAATTCTTCTCTTCATCCCTGGAGAAATGGCTTGACCAGTGTTTGAGTAGAATGGAGGGAACCCACACAGGCTGTAAGAGTGGACAAAAGAATTTTCATAACTAGGAAAGTCCTTTCACCTCTTAAAAAGTTTTATTCAAGCTTATATTCTACTGCAGGCTGCATGATCCCAGCGTACAATTACTTGTGAGTGCGGATTTAACAGGTTGTGTTCACTTTCTGTTCACCAGGTTTCTTCCCAAATACTTACAGAATATATGTGATGACACCCAACGACCACATGTCACATGATTTGTCATACTTCTCAGGACCGAGGACTTCTGGGGCTGGGGAGGATTAAAACCACAAATTAACAGAGTACCAGATATTTCTCTTCATCTCCATCACCATGTCAGTAGCAGCACCCTTCAACAACAGGTATCAGAGGCATTAAAGAATGTCACTCACTGCAGGAACTGGGTAGCATTTTTGACTGAAAAGTTCCTAAAAGCATCTAAAGTAGCTTTAAAAAGGAGGAACAGAGCTGGAAAGATGACCTACTCCTCACCTTGGTGTCTCTCTGCTCAAGAGAGTACTAAGATTACCAAAAAGCAGAAGGAGCTACAGCTAAATGTGTGCAGGGAGACACTGCACTGAAAGAGGCAGGAGCATATGTTCCAGCAATCAGAATAGAAAGGCCCTACTGGAACTGTGATAAAATTTTGAACGATACCTAGGTGGTATGTTTAGCTCCAGCAGCTACAGGGCACTGTATTTTTCTTTGGCCTCCAAAGCATTATATTTTTTCCACTAAGTAACAAAATTAGACAGAGATACATTTAGAGGGGAATTTTTTTGTCCCCTGGGGCAGGTAAACTGGCAGGGAGCTTGATTTTGTAAGGAAAATTATTCTTTAAACATATGAGCAATCATGCTGGTTTATAAAAAGGTGTTGAGAAGGGAAATGTCAGCTTGTTTATACACAAATATAAAGGCATAAAAACATACGTGTGTAAACTCCTTAACATTTTATCACTAAACCCAGCTTACAAAAAGATAGAAGGCAGCATCGGAAAAGGAGTATTGCTAATGTGATTATCTGCTACCAGTGAATAACAGTACCTTTCAATACAGAAAACTGCACAAACTTTAACCAGAGAAGTAAGTTTTTGAACAAATCAAGTCCTTTTTCCAGCAAAGAAATTCCAAGCATGGACTGCCCCAGTCAAACCATAAGATGAATGACTATTAACTCAAGACTAAAATGAGTGCATAAAGGACAGCCTGCTGTGGTATTCATTACACAGTGCTTCAACTTTGGACAAAATGAAGGAAAAATTCTGCTGCAATTAAGTCACGTTGGTTCTTTATTACTAATTCCTCAATTTGCCAGCTTAAAGAAGTTTTATAGCTGAGGCAACACTCTTCTCTCTTATTGCATTAGTTTAAGCTAAGGAAAGGTTTGCAAAGAAACACCCAAATATCACGAAGCTCAATTCAAATTATGGCTCATATTGCATAATTCAGAGGAAACATCAGGATTACTTCAAGTGTAATCAGAAGAAATTCTCTCTCTCCTTGTATATCCTCATTTGTATCTCCTGTGAAGACTGTTTCCTCTGCAACCAAGGCAGAAAGCAGGAGCACTGAGCTGTACTGGAAGCAGACCAGGTTTGGGTCTGATCCCAGTTTAAATCCTGCAGGCTAACACTTCACATTACATCCACAATAGAAGATTTCCCACCCACTGTAAGGGAAGGAATGACTGAAACACAGAAGGAATGTGTCTTGGATAACTCACCCACATAATAAGGAGTGTAACAAGGGGTCTGCAGTGCATTTACAGTGGTTTCTTTGGCAAAGCCGAAGTCTGTGAGTTTGAGCACAGTATCTTTGTCTTTAGATGTATAAAGCAGGTTTTCAGGCTGGAAGGCCACCAAAAGAAGATAAACAGGACAATGCAGAGATGTCTCTAATGAGCTGACAGGTCAAACCCACCACCACCATTTAGGTCTTCTTACTTCTATCACATCCCCACCAAACACACAGAAAATTCCCTCCCACCATGGAGCATTTTTCCTCAAACTAAGTATCAACATCCTTCTTAGCAAGGTATTTGGGAGAGCAAACCACAAGACCCTGTCCAACGGGCATCCAGTCTGGCTTCTTGAACTTCTCCCAGTTCTCTGCACTTCCTGTGACTGATCTGTGTGAAGACAGCAGCTGATCCAATCACAAAGGGGCAGGACAAGGGAAATCCTCAGCCAAACCCTCCATGAGCAACTGACACAACTCCATCAAAATTATCCAATACAGACACAGTCCCTTTGCTGCTCCCCCCTCCTCTGTCTCCTGAAACCTGAGTTAATTCCACTCTTGCTGCACACTCCATAGAGGCAGAAGTGGCACAGAGGGAAATGCAAGCTCTTGTGCCCGAGAACAGCGACAACAGGGTATTTCCATTATCTGCAATTAGTTCGACTCATTTCCCAGTTACCCCCTGGTGACACCATGATGTGCCAGTTCTCCCTCCAGCTAAACACACAGAAACATCTGTAGAAAACCCACCAGCTCAGAGCTGTGGAATCGATCTGCTGCCTCAGTCTATCGCTACATGTCCTGCTCTCCAGCACATTCCATCCCATGCCGGGGCTGCAGCGAGCTTGGCTTTGCTTGTGCCGTGCACTTCACAGCATGAACACAAAATACAACACTACAAACTCTGTCAAACCTCTGCAACGAGATCGGGCTTCAAACTTTACCTCATTAAACACTGGCAGGAACTGAGATCTCCCTATTTTCCCAAATATTCACACACTTATTGAAGTGGGTTAGATACATGAAATAGGTATTATTCCTCCCAAAAGTTTCTCCTTTTTCTGAAGGGGGTTTTGCTGTTTGGGGGTTTTGTGAGGGTTTTTTTGGTTCGTTTTTTTTTTAATGCAAGTATGATGCTGAAAACAACTAATAACTGGCAAAGACTGTACATAGAGGCATCTAGTATAACTTCACTTGAAATAGTGTTATTTTATTGCTCATTAATGGATTGCAAGTGGGCAGTACCTCTTTAACTAAGCATCTGACTATCATGAGACTTTTCTGCATTCCGTACACAACTGGAAGGCATTAGCACACATGAATATTCCAACCTTGGACTAGTTGCAAACTAGTGAGCAAATCCTTTCTCACACTGGCAGAGGAATGGGAACACTTTGACCATCTGATTGCACTCCCAGGTCTGTTAAAACCACTGCTGCCCTTTCCTGCCATGAGTTCTATTCCCCTGCCCACACACCTTGGGGCCTCACCTTGACATCTCTGTGCGCGATGTTCATGGAGTGCAGGTACTGGATGGCTGTCCCGATGTCTCTCATTATTTCAGAGGCCTCTATAAATACAATTTTAGAGAAAGGTCACATTAACATTCCCGCTGTAATTCAGAGACATGCTTGGGAATGCTTATGGCTTACAAACAGCTTGCTGCAACACAGGGCAAGCGTCAAGACTGGAGAAACCCTAAAATTAGCCCTAACAGCTCTGTTTTGGGTTTGCAGGCACCAAGCCCCCGACTGCCCGGCTGGCTCAGCCCTCCTCCTGAGCAGGCGCTGCAGCCCAACAGCTCAGACTCCTCAGGAGCTTGGAAATTTGTGCTTTAATTTGCTTACCAAAAAAAGCAGCAAGAGCAGAGCAGGTACACAAGCAGCAACTGTTAAGAAAGGAGTCCCAACCAGAATATATCTCTAATTGTCCAGGACATGTCCTTGGTTGTTTGAGACAGAAATTTAACTTTCAGCTTCTAGTTCAGGGGTAGGAGAAGGATCTAACAGATTTTCTAAAAATAGAGCAACATAACAATATAGTAATTTTAGGATAGGTCACATCTTAATTCCTCATTGTCTTTAGAAGTTTTTTCATCAGGAGGAACAAAATCAACAGTTCTATTCAGCAAAGCCCAAACTGCCACCTTTGAAATAACATGTTTTGAAAATTTAGCATAGCCCCAGTGGGAAATTCTAGTGGTGGAGAGCTGCCTTGCAACAGCAGCGCTCTGGGAGTCTGGAAGGGCTCAGTTACACAGGGAGGGGTTTCAGAGCAAGGAGGAATGACATTCCCATGTGAGCACTATATCACATCTCCATTGACAGGGAAACAATAGAAACTTCAACCTGATCCTCTGGGTTCTGCATAGGCAGAACTAGTACTGTAACCTGGAATCCTTTTTCACATGGCTTGAGATTGAAACTATACAATCTCAGACAAGGACAATCAGAATGCAGAAACATTCCTATTCTTTGGGGAAAACCTTGCACAACCTCCTCCTTCCTGGTCCTAATGGGAAGCTGTGGCTATATAAACAGGCAGTGAACCGGGGGAATCCAGTGGCACAGGGCTCATTTATCTCAGGAAAGAATGAAGGTGGTTTTTTGTTTAACACTCCCAGGTGACTTCTGAGTAAGTATTTATAATGTTCTACAATGCCATACAACATCGAAAAACAATGTTTTTAGTAGAGTGCAGCCACTAATGTTCATGGAAGCAGTTTTCTCCCTGGAATTCGTTATTTAGAGAAGAACAAATTAAGTTTCTAAAAATGATCATTTTCCCTGCACAAGCCTCTTAAAAGACTAAAAAGGATTCATCTCGGGCTGGGAAACACAGGAGAAGAAAACAGACTGGCCCCTACACCAGACCTGCAAAATAAGTCACAGTTATTTACAAGCTCAGGTGTGTATTTTTCTGCTTCTAATCATTTTGTCAGGCCAATAGTTACTAACACTATCACCTTACAAACATTAATGGTTTTACTCTGAGCAGAAGCAAGCTCTAGTCTGCTGTGAGAGGGCAAGGAGAACTGCGGTCGAGCAGACCTGTGGTTTTCTGCCAATCATAAATAGCAAAGACAATAAAAATGGCAAGACTAGCCCACTGCAAGCTCTGCCCCTGCCCCATGGCACGGCTTTACACTCGCTCAGCCCCTCGTATAGACAGGCAGGTTTGTTTGCAGTGTGGCTAATAACACTTCCTTTCAAGTAGTGCTTTAAAACCCTTGAACAGGAGATGTTTCATCAGATGTGATTTGCTGATTACACTCATGACCCCACAGTGTGGCTGTGCAGTGATGCTGCTTGAGGGACAGCCAAAGAGAGATCACAGCAGGAGCTGCACTGATCATGTCAGAGGTGGTCTGGCACGAGACCAGGGATCAGATGAACAGACGCTCTCGTGGTACAGAAATGAAGAAGCTGAGCAGATTTGCAGAAAGATGTTTCTCTCAACCTTTCACATTTTGCCTGAACTTGGCCAATTCTCAAAATTCCTGATTCTCAGGAACTTTTCAAAATCACTCTTAAAACACAGTGGGATAAATAACAATAATAACAGCAATAACAACAGCAACCATAAATAAAATCAAAGAAAAACTCCTAAAAGGAAATTAAGCCAGGGGACAGAGAAATGGACAAGAAAGAAAAAATCTTCTACAAACTTTAAAATTAAACTTGTGATGTTTCACCTCTCTCAGTGAAAGCTTGGTCTCCTCTCTCCTGGATCCTGCTAAACAGCTCTCCTCCCTCCATGCTGAAACAAAGAACACAAAAAAAACCACCTTGCATTAGCAGAAAGGACAAAATTAACACCTGACTGTGCATCCATATAATCTCACAGAACCACAGCAGGAACAGAGAAAGATTACAGGCTGCCTCCTATGGCAGTGCTCCCTAAACATCACACCCACTTGCATCAATGCAGAAAGCCATTCTGCTATGGTATAAATAGAAAACAAAGTAAGACCAGGGAGTTTTGATGCTTTCAGTTTAACGTACCCTGTCACAGGGAGCACGACACACAAAGCTGGGAAGTCAGATATGCTGGCACTGGGAGGCTGACAATAATCTTGTTTCATGTAAGGGGTGGAGAGGAAGGAAAAAAAGGAAAAAAAGACACCTAAAAGAATTACTTCTCCTCAGTGAAGAGGACAATAACTGTGGTATTGCAGACGAGGGAGAGAATAGGGAAAGTTAGAGTCAAAATAGTTGCAAGATAGATCATGTTGGATCACTGGATTTACATCTCAAATTGGAAGCCAATAACCAAAGCAGAGTGTATTTGTAGAGATGCATCTTTCAAGGGTGTATTCATCAGTCAATGCTTTAAGGAGGAAAATTGTTCTGGAGGACAACAAAAAATTGTTTTCTGGTTAAGGTTCCTCATTCTTCCATCACACAGCATGGCTGGAACAGCTGCACATTTCCTTACCAGCTCCATAAAGGGAACAAAAGATTTCCTCTGCAAACCAAGATCCTGCTGCTGAGAAATCCCCCAACTTCCACCTAAGCCAACACATTCTCCCGCTCCCTCCATCCCTCCAAAGGCAGTGCCTGGTGAGGGGCTGCTGCGGGTCCCTACCATTCCATGACTATGAGCAGGCATCTCTTTCCATGATGGATATTCTCATACACATCCAGGACATGGACAATGTGGGGACACCCTGAGGCTCGCCAGTGATACTCGACTTCCTGACGGGCTTTGGGGTTGTCGTACAGGAGCTGTGGAGAAAGAGGAGAGAGCAAAGTCAGCGAGGCACCATTGTCCTGCTATGAACTGGCACCAACATGCACTGGGGCTCAAAGATGAGCTCCAGATGAGAAAACCTTCTCCAGTCAAAGGATGAGAATCCATCACAACATTTTCACCTTCTCTGGGCTGTCCAGCTTGTTAGATTGAGGAATACAGAAACAATTGGTCCCTTGGAACTGGAAGGGCATTGAGTGACAGTGAGGAGAGATTTTGAATCTGAGATGGAGACAGGTCTATTTCACTCACTTCCGGATGGGAAAGAGCAATTTTTTCTTACTTGTTTGCAATACTTTTAAAGAGAGAATCCCCCTGCTAAGGAAAATAACCCTCCCAGCTGCTGGGGGAAGAGAATTCCAGGTGGGTGCAGTGCAAATACTTTAAGTTCAGTGAGATTTAAATCAATGAGGACTTTTACAGTGACTCTGAATGTGCTGCTTAAACACTACACACATTTTTGACCCCACCAGGGTAAGAAACGGACCTCTGGCTATCTAGATGCTTGAACTTTTTTCTCCATCACATGCAAGGCCAGTTTATTTAAAGGCACTGATCTCTAGAAGGGCAGCAAGAGCTCATCCTTCCTGATCCTGCAACCTCATGCACAAGAAGTGTGTTCCTTCCTGTCTGAAGCACTGCTCTGTACCCGACACCACAGCTGAGCTTTGGTGCAGCAGGGGAATTGCTGAATCGTGCCTGTTCCTCTCTGCCTCGTCTCTCCAGACACCACTAACACTTTGTGACAGAGACTCCCTTTACTGCACATTTATACAGCTCCTGCACAATACAGCTGTGAGCTGAGTTTGATACTTTATACCCTATGGTAATAATTATGGTGATGATGGAGCAGCAACAAAACTGATGCTACATAAAGCATTGTTAAATGTAGTGAAACAATAAAAAACAAGCGAAGAACAATCACCTCTGATATATTTGTGTTGGAAAAGGCCCACAATAACTGTGGGGGAACTGTTTTCAGACAGGCAAATAAAAAGTATCATTGCTGCACTATTAGGCCTTAACCTGAAGCTCTTTCCACTCATGTTTGCTATCAGGTCCCAGTGAAAACACAACTGCATGATAATTGCTGAAAACAAGAATTAACATGTAACCTGTCATTAGGGACCTATGAATCAGAGCAGGAAACTGAACTTGTTTCCATCCAATAGCCGAGTTAAGCCACAAAAGGTGTCACAGGCACCTTCAATACAGGCAAACACATTTTTTAAAGGTCACAGGAAGGAAGACGCAAATTCTGTTTCTTTATTGACTTCAATACAGACAATTTACATCACTGGGAAAAAAATCTTACACCTCTCTGCTGCTTCAACATCCCTTTCAGCAGAGTAGACACAGTAACGAGGCAGGAAAGGTCTGTAGCGCTTCATACAATGCTGGGGAAGTGCTCAGGAACGACTGGAGAGAAGGTAAATGGCTTCTCTTCCAGGCTGGGAACAGGAAAAGGGTGACAGCTCCTCTGCTGAGTGCACACTTTTGTTTCCTTGTGAAGCACAGCGAGGCTGCAGGAGGGGCTGAGTGGGCTCAGGAGGGCAGCTCTGTGGCTCTGTAGCTGAACGTGCAGGAGCCCCACACCGCGACCACCCTGGGCCCCTCAGCCGGGCTCCAAAGCTCCCGCACGCACCAGATTTTCAGCAGAGCAAGGGGTTGGAGGACCTTTCTGGCCAAGTTCATTGCCCTCGCAGCCAACCTACTTCTGCACGACTGTCATTCTGCACCCAGAGCACACCCCTTTGAGATCACTATCCGCCTCTTCCTTCCTGCTCCAGCCTGGCTGTGGCCTCATTTCCAACACAAATAACTTCCTAGAGAAAGAGATGGCTCCAACTTGGACAAAGAGCCCAGTAGTGAGTCCAAGTGCGGTTGCTTTACTTCTTTCAGCCATCAGCCCATTCAGCAGCCTTTCCTTCACAGCCACTGTGTCCTAGCTCAGTAGGACTGTCCATCAGCATTTTCCCCTCTGCCCTTCTGAGTTTGGGCTGTTGCCTAGAGGTCTCTTCAAAAGTTCATTAAATTACGTGTGCCACAGTAAAGCCCAAACACCCTCAGGACTAACCAGGCCTTACAGTGTTCATTGCTCGGATATTACTGGATTAATGCCACTTTTGAGCAGGACACTTCAAAAAGCTTCTCCTCTATCCTCTGCTACTGATCAGACATTCCCATTCTCTTTACTAATGCAACTGCACTATCATCTGTGTCTCTTGTGCTTGCACAGTGCACACAGAGATGCTGTTTTTCATGTTTGTACCAAGTGCTCATGAAAATTGTTTCAGAGAATTGAATTCTCATTCTCTGAAGAGCTTTTACAAGGCATTTTGATGCACACAAGGATGCTGCAGTTTCTTTTCTCCACCCTTCAAGTTTTGTGCACTCCTTTGTGCCAAGATTGAATGTACTCATGTCAAGATGACACCTGGACGAGCAGAGAAAAGGAAATTCAAAAATAAAGAGCAGATACACATAGCAAGTAACATCTGATATACCAACCAACTGTTAACCTTTGGATTTCTCCTTCTGAACTTCAAAAATAAATTAAATCTTCTCTTTATGTCTAAAACTGGAAGGCAGAACTATACCTTTTAAGACATCTTAGAGACACAGACACTTGTAAAATGAAAGCCAGGCAGGGCTGAAAGCACCAATTTCTGCAAAATTTAGGTGATGATTTAGAAACACAGACTAAAATTTTAGCCTTGTGGTTAAATATCACAAACTTGCAAAGAATCTAAATGGACATTTTGCCCTGACATCTTCCTGAGCCTGAAGAGCAACTGTACTTCTATTGCTGCAATATCTTTGATAAGACTTCAACCAGGTTCCCTGATATTGTACAGAAGTGCAGAGGCAGTTGTTAACAAACCCAGAATTTCAGATCAGTTTTCCAGTGCTGCTGGTTTGAGGGAAGAGCAGCTTTGGGAACAGGAGCCCCCAGTCGCTCCCCTAAAGTTCCCTCACGGTTCAGCTGAGTCACGATAGGCTGTGGGCAGGATCATGAACCAGCCCAATTTCAAAACCACACAAACCCCAAGAGACGTGCTCCATCTCGCAGTTTCTCACGAGACCAGATGACACCAAGCACAGCAGCCTCTGCACAGCTGTGAGGGGATGCCCGTGTGTGTGTGTGGTCAGAGCACACAGTTTGCACCAGGAGCTGCTCAGTATAAAACTGGAGTTTTATTGGAGCTCAGCACCACCGAACCACTGCCTAAAAGCAGCAGGTGAAACAGGGAGGTCACCAAAAACAGCGGTGATGGAAGGCAAGAAAGTACAGGATGTGATTCACACAACTCTCCTCAGTATCTGAAAAAGCTGAAGAGGGAAAAGAGCAGCACAGTGGGAGTGCTCAGCCTGTTCCTGAGGAACAACAGGGCAGATGCCAGCAGACACTCCAGGCTGTGCCGCCAGTTCAGGTCCTGGGCAGCGCAGGGAGGCCTGAACTCATTCTGGGGCATTGGCCTAACTCGGGTTGGAGAGCACCTGCCAAACAAATTCTAAACTGCAGCTCGGAAGGCCGGCTCTGTGGAATTTCTCCCTGTGCAGAATTTCTTGATACAAAGGAAAAAAAAAGGCTAAGAAGTGACACAGTATCTTCTAAAAGCTTTTCCATTGATTCAGTGTGGTGCACACAAGGAAGGACAGCAGGAACCCTCATACCTTAATGGTCTGATCTGTACAGGAAATACCCTCAGGGCTCCAGGGAGTGGCAAGTGATCTTCTGGACTCTGAAACTGGAACAACTGAGAGGGAAGATACCCACAGGCATGGGGAGGGAAGAGGCTGAGGACAGGAAACAGCCACTTCTCAGTGACTTTTCTTTAATATGCACTGCCAGATTACACAGATTCCTGGCAGACCTGCTATCTGCTCCCTACACAGGAGATTAAGACCTCCACATATGCTTTTTTCTTTATTTTAAACTTCAGCAGTTCTTCCTAGTTCCAAACAGGTGCTGTGCTTGGATTAGAGGTGTTACAGGCTCAGTTCTCATCTACTCCATGTGCTACAATAAAGCAGTATCTGACACTGCAACCATCTCTTTTTAAAATGCACCAGTTCCAGAATCTGAACTCCCCTTCCCTAGACAATCAGTTTTATAATCTCCATGGTATTTTCCTCACAGGAAGGCTTCCCATCATTAAAACATAAATGGAACCTGCAGAAACTTTCAGTCCTACAGGTCCTCAGCATGCAATATTGACATACAGGCACTTTTATCTAGCTTATTTATGTTTCTAGCTGGGAAATAAAAGGTGTAAGGGGCTAAATGTGGGGTTTTTTGCTTTCTTTCCTCTTTGTGTGTGGCTGGTACAAAAATGCTGAATCCTACAAATAAGCCTTGGGAACTGAATTCATGCTGATGCACAGAACCTGACACCATTTTCAGCAGAGCAGTTCTTCCAGTCGCTCTTTATTCAAGAGGAGTTGATGGCAAAAAGAGGCTTGGATAATGTTTCTTTCATCCCCTCCCTCCTCAATGCTACTAAAAGAAAAGGGAAAAAAAAAAAAAAAGAAAACAAAAACGAGATATCAGTATGGCTTTGGACATTTTGTCCTTTATTACATCCTGATTATTTCCACTATATCTATTAACTCAATGTTAACAATCTTTATCTGTTTCCAGGTCTCTTCAGGAGGGATAAAGCCACCCTTTGTGTTAGAACACTCAAGGAATTGAAATGATCAAGGTTTCCTTCCTCACACATCAGCACTGCCCGTCAGTCGAGCTGCAGCACCAACCAAGTGTGTGCCTGCAATGGCAGCCCAGCGAGTGGGGAACCCTCTCCTGGCAAATCTCCAAGAAAGCACTGATTTTGTTCTTTAAAATGAAAACAATACATCACACTTCTGCTTGAATTATTTAGTACTGAAGCAGCAGTCTACACCTAAGAGATAAAACCAGGGCAGGCACAGGTAGAGCGGTCATCTGTGAACCTTTCACTTTTCTGCTGTTATTTCAAATCCAGCTTAGGCTGTTCGAAACTAAACCTGCTTGGAGGCTTCATTGAAACAAACCGTCATCCCGATTCCTGCAGAGCTGTCCACGCTGCAACACAGCTGGCATTCCCTGGCCTCTCCATGGGGGCTCAGCCAGCCAGCCAGTCCCAAAGGTGAGCTTCTCCAAGCTAACAGGAACAACAGTCAGGTAGCACCATTTTCCAACACTCCTGCCTGTGGTATCGAATCCTTTTGCTCACCCTACTGAGTGTCAGGGTTGTACTGCCTGCACCGAAGGACTCTTCTCTATCCACCTCTTCCCTCTGCCCTTCCAGCCTCTACTCAGCTCATCCCTGGAAATGGCAGAAGCTACAGCAGATCTTTGGGACCTTGCCAGCACAACTGAAAGTGCAAAGGACTCAGGGAGGATTCTCTGCACGTGGAGTCAGAGCCATGCTGGAACCAGCTCCCTGCTGACACACACGGCTTCAAATTCCTTAAGCACATGTTTTAAAGGGAAAAAAGGATAAAAGAATAGAATGGACAAAGATAAAAAGAACAGGTTAACAGAGAGATGGGGTTTTTTTTCTAAGAGTTTGAGCACTGGACATACAGAAAATCTGCTGAAGAACTTCACTCACTCCTGCTTCTCCATCCCTAGAGAGCACACACCACATAAATATTATTTTGCTCCAAGCCTCTCTCCTGCAGTGAATCAACCAGGTCTCTCAAAAATAACTTTGGTGTGGTTTCTGAATTTTATTTATTGTAGCAGTACTCAAGTCACCACCAGGCACTTGCCATGACTCTACAACCTGAGGTAAATAAATGAGACATAACACTATTAATGCTCTAATTACACATGCAACTAGCCATTCACTCTGCAAAGGTCAGCTGTCTTTGTTCATAAATGTTAGTGGAGATACAGTGAATGCAACTGAAATGGCAAAGCTGGGGGCCGGGATACATTTCAAAGGTATCCTCTTGCACACGTGAGATTGGCATAAAAAGGAAGCACAAAAAGGAGCCAAAATGCCCACAAAGAAAAGCGACTTTCCTGATACTCTGATAATCTTACATGAATGTATTTGAACTGCAGTGCCAAGCATATGCAACTGTACATTCAATACCATGGGGTATACGTAGATTTAAATAAAAAGTATGCTCTGTGTTTTGCTAGAACCGTAATATTACTTTGTATTTTAATACTGTGCTTGTTCTGTGTGGATGGAAAAATAATTCCTACTGGCACTGTAAGATTCCAGCTATTTTCAGTTGTGACAGGCTACAAACCAGCTGCATGTGGCTTCTGTTGTATTCAAAACACGGCAAATGGATTTTAAAAGAAAAATAAATCACCAATGGCTACTAACATGCTGCTACCAGACAAGAACATCCTCAAACACTTGTTCATACAAAAAGAAATCAGCTCCTCTCTCTACCTTCTTCTGATGACAATTTCTACCACAAAATGTAGTTTAGCCAGCACTGACAACTGCATTCAACACCTGCAGTCAATATTCAGCAGCTGGGGAGACCTGCTGTAAAGCCCTTTCCAAAACTCAGACACGCTAATCTGTGATTAAAATAAAATGATCTCTAGCTCTGCCACTATTTTTACTCTTGCTAAGTTTCCAAATTGATTAAAAGGAAATCTAAAATCCCAGCTGAAAATTACGACACTTCTTACCTTGTAATTTCACTCACGTGTCTGATATGAGGTTTGCCTTTGAAAGGGGACAGAAAAAAAGGAAAAAAACCCAAATCCCTCAAAACAAACTTCACTCCTGCCAGCCATGAGTTCATAAATTCTGATAACGAGTCAGCTGACTTGGCTTCAGTAATTTATACAACTCAATCCTTGGCTGAGCAAAATAAATGGACCTTGCTTGTGAAACTTTGCTGTGTAAGAAAATTCCAGCAGTGCAAAACACAGTGGCACTTCCTCACATCTTCAGCCGATCAAACTTTCCCTCTGCTTTGACTTTAGCTATTCATAGAACACTAAAATACATTCAAAACTACAATCTTGATCTTCTAAATGTCCAAGATCCTTATGCTTTAAACCAAAGCAAATAAAGGATCACATAAAACTTTGAGATGTACACTACAGCCAACAGTTCTGATACCTGCCATAGTGAAATCTCCCACAATGAGGACACATCCTGCCTGTCCAGGAGTCAGAGTTTTCTTAGGGCCAGTCTGAAACTGAGACACAGATTTCCACAAGAACTATTGCCACCACAAAAAGCTCTTTGTATTTTCTGAAGTGCCGGTTGTATTTCCTTACCTTTGACATTCTTCTGTGCAATGACTGTGATACAGCAATACCTCCAGAATACACAGCAGCTCTTTTCGTGGCCATGAAATGGGCTAGAATGTGTGTCTGCCAGGATGTGACCCTCTCACACGCTTCCCAATACTGACAGTCACAGTTCCTGAGTTCCATTTTAACCGTCCCTAATCCCTCCTCCTCCCAATAATACGTTATCCCATACATTTTTGTTATATTTTGCTATGTTTTTGCCTTACACCTCTGTTTTTCTTTAATAAAACCAGAACTCCTCAGCAGCATACCTAACCAGTAGTAACATTCTACACACCTTTTCCACAGAAAGAAAGAGAAAGAGCAAATACAGACTTTATTCCGAGTGCTCTAATGCCCATTTCGGTGCTAGCTGCCATGAAAATCACCTGTACTGCTGCGTGGGACAGCAGGACAATGATACCAACGTTAGCACGCCATGGCACAGCTTTGCTTGAGCAGGATGTAGCAGAAGGCACTGAGAAGATCTAAGTCTGATGTTCTCTTTCCCAGCCTTCACACTAATCAGCAGTATGAAAATTAACACAGATGTGATAATACTGAACAAGGTAGAAGAAGAAATTAGGAACATGCTTAATCTCATTAACCACAGATAACAGTAGCTCTCAGAGAAACCTGAGCTGTCCCCCAGCCTTTCTTTGGTTTTCTTGCATGTGTGACTACAGTCACGAAGATTAAATCACCCAAGAACTCCCAAGAAGGCTTTGACAGGTATCAAAGGCTCTTAAGGGTGCCTGCTGGATTCCTGCATTTGCCATGCGTCTGTCTTTTCATCCTTCTCTGCACCCCAGCCCCATTTTTGGACAGTTGACACCTGAATGAGCTTCCCCCCATACCTGCAGCCCTGTTCTCCTCCATGGCCCCACCATTTGGCAGAAAAATTCAGAATGAAGATACTGTCCTGTCATACCACTGCCCACACACCTAAACTCCCTTTTAGCTGACTTCCCATCCCCTTCTACATGAATTTCAGGTTGCCATCCATGCATGCAAAGCTTGGCAATGTGCCACCCCAGGCCAGCTCTTTCTCAGACAGAGCTGCTCTTCCTTGACATCTCCTTCCTCTCCACCCACATTCGTGCATTCTGTCGCATGACCAAGCAGTGTCTCTCTCCTGCTGCATTGTCTGTCTCGAGTATTCCTAAATCATCCAAAGAACCCAGAAATAAACAAAGAACTCTCAAATCTTCCTCCTCCTATTCCATGGGGCTCATCTACTTCCTTTAAGCATTACCTTAGGGGAAGACTGGCTAAATCCCTGACATCAGTGGCACTGACAGCAACTCCACCTCATGTCTCTCGCAGCAGAGATACTGAGATTTGACCCAGTTGTTGGAAATCTGACTGGAGTGACTCTGGCCAGCGCAACATCAAACAGTCAATCCCAAAAGCTGTCACCTGTGGCAACTGACTTGTCTGCAAAAATAAAACAAAGCCCTAAAGCCTTCAGCAAAGACATCTGTAAGATTTCTCTAGTGCTTCAAATCACTGCTCTATGTTTTCACACTCGTGTCTGTGCAAGCTCTGCCGCTGGCATTGTCAAGCAAAGATCTGGATCTGTTTCTAAGTCACAACTCAGCAGATAGCTCTGGGGATGGAAGCTTAATGGTCCTCCAGGCGTAAAGATCCCTGGAACTGCTTATTGTGTACAGCAATGACATGACAGAGAATAGTGTGACTGTGAACAGAAACAAAACTATGCGGCATTCAGCAGAGCTAGAAATGCAAAGGAAGCCATTAAGAGAAAAAGTAGATTGTTCTCCCAAGACTTCTTGTCCTTATTTTGTCTGAATATATGTTCTAAAGCTAAGTAAACCATTACACAGGAAAGGCAAGGAAAGAAAAGAAAAATACTCTGGGGGGAAGGGGAGTTCAACAGATGGAATCAACATAGGCAAGTGACACTGCAGTAAAATTGTTATTTATGTTACACTTCTCATTGATGGCTTTTGCTGGGTCCACTGGCTCAGCCACCCCGGGTTACAGCTCTGCTTTGGCACAATGGCAGCAGAATCCAGCAACCAGAAGCACGACTTTCCTCCCAAGCCCCACAGCACACTCCTGGAGCAGCTAATGCCTTACAGAACTCATTACTTGATTAAGTGCTCTTCAATATCCACTATGCTGGAAAACACTTCTTAGAATGCAGCTGGGATCTGCCAGTTCATACACAGCCACACACCCCTTCAGATTTCCCTTCAGAAACCTTAAACACCCTGCCAGCCACCTTTAATCAAGATCCCCTCACCAAGTAAATGCCCCTTCCTTCTAACCCACAGCCTCCTGACCACAGCTCCTCTTCTTCATCCAAACCTGGCATCTGCCCAGCCCATCCAGGCTCCCACCCTTCCTGTCCGAGCACCCAAGCCCTGGACACTCTCCTGCAACAGCTGAGAACTCTTGCTCCTGGTGAGTCACAGCTCCTAGCTATTCCAGGCAAGCAGACTTTATTTCCCCAGTGATCCTGAGGGCAGGAAACATCTTTCCACTTTGCTGCCCACTTTATTTCAGCTTTTAGCCACCTTGCCTCACTCTAAAGATTTTCTCTGAGCAGAGGGCTCCTTTCCCCAACACCCATGTTCCATTTCTTTGACAGGTTAGAGAAGAATGGTTCACATTCCCTGCAACCAACTGACAGGAAGCAGTCAGACACCACAAAGGTAGAACAGAGCAGCTTAAATGGAAGGGTGTTTTTTTGCCAAAATCAAGAGCATTTCCTTCACATTCCTGAATAATTTCCTCTCTCCCCCTGCCTTGTGTTGGCTGCCTCATGACTGTACGTGAAAAAGGAAGAGGAGGAGGATCCCAGGAATATTTGGAAGTCTGATGTTTTGATGTCTCATCTAAAGCAGCACCATGCTGAGAGGACTGCACAGGGGTCAGGAAAATGAGATGTAGCAAAAGCACTGATGAAAAACAAAAATCATTCCAGGAATTAGATCCTTTTCATCTTTCCAAGCTGAAGCATATCCGTTTCCCTTTCTTAAGGCACTGTCCTTCTCCTCCTCTCCCTGCAGCAGTAGCTGCCTGTGGTACACTGCAATGTTGGCTCACTTCCACAAGTCAGCGTGGCTGAGAAAGAGTCTGGGTTGAGGCAGGGGGAGGAGGGAGTCAGAAAGCTGGGGCAACAGAAAAGGGACTCAGAAGCCACCTGCCTGCTTCCAACTAACATCAGTATTCTGGAAACAGCTGCCCCACGAACGTGTTCCTGACTCCTGAGGTGATGATTTCACAGAAGCAGTGTGTGTTCATCCAGTCTCATTCTCCTGGATGTGGCACACCAGGGAAACAGGAAAACATCCCTGCACTAAAGCCGTGTTAACAGGGAAACAGATTGTCTGAGCGTGCAGCTGCTGGTCCCTCCACAGAGCTGCTCCAGCACTTCACAGCAGGCAGTGGCAAGGGGAGAAGGCACTCAGCCATGATGCTCTTCCCTCTGGTTGGGAAGACAGATCCCCAGGTGGAGACTGGAAGGGTAATGGGAATTTGCGGATTTCGAACATCCTGCCACATCCCAGAAGATCTGGATGACACCTGCTTAATATGCAGGATTTTGTCCAAGACCTGTCAGGTGGTGGTAATTTCAACTTCCACGGGCTAATCCTTCTCCCATCACCAAAAATGCTTTATGTTTATTTATATATGGCCATGTAACACTTTCCCAAGCAGGGGCTGCTTTGAAGCCCTTTAGAAACCGTCTCTTGATCCGCTTTCACCTTTTCACAACCAAGGGAGGGGATTATTTATTTGTAAATTCACAGACACACGTTTGACCCTCCTGCCCCCCATCAGTCACTAATGGAATTTGCAAGGGCTGCTCACAACCAGCAGGAGACCAGCTCTGAAGAGCACCCCAGCATCCCTGCCACCCCAGGCATCTCCACTCCCAGTGCTCTGTTTTGGGTGAGGGAGGAGAATCCCTGAAGGTCCAGGGAAAGAACGTCAAGACAGTGATACATTGTTCTCATCACACAACTATGCAGGACGAGCTCAGCCAGGTCATCAAATGCGATCCCTTTCAAAATGCTTCTTAATACTAAATGATGAAACCAACTATTGCAGGATCTGGAGACATTTTTCAAACCTTAATGCATTAAACCTCCAAACTCCTGAAGTCTCAATTTCTTCTTAGCAGTGACTATTCTAAACTAAGAGGCTGTGATATTTTGAACATGGGGGGGGTGCTCTGCCAGAATTCTTAATTATCTATCCCTATCTGTATTTCCAACTGCAAGATTAGAACTATTTTAGTCAAAACTAGAAGTTTCCACATGGAAGTATACAGCAGATTGGTAGAAAAGCATTCATAGGTCCTGGACAGAACCACCATGGAAAACCACAAAGAGACCCTGGATTTCCAGATCAAATAACCTACAACCAAATTCCTATTAAGTTTGGCTGCAGAAATCAACTTCCAGATCCTTGCTTTGCCTGAATTAGATGAGGGTCTTCCACTTCACTACCTGAGTCCTTACCTCTCTTACAGAGAACTCCTTGCATGCCTACAGTGTGCAGTGTCTCTCCATTTCCACCTCTGAAACATGAGCTGGCAAAATAGGGACATAGCCCTGAATTCCTCAGAGCCCAGCTGAGAGGGAACCACTGTCTATTTTGGGAGGGGTATGGCTATTCTCACTTCTCGTGAGGAGTTTTAAAAGTTCCTGGGTGTTTCTAAGCGTGGGGGATACAAATTGTTGTATTTGATGAAGTTTTCATGCAGTCACAATACCATTTCCTACTCAGTTTTAAGGGAGGTATTTCCAAAACCAATCATCACCCAACAAAAGAAAAGGTGAGCGTTAGCAAGAAAACCTCCTCAGGGATACATGGATTCATTACAGGGTGAGGGGGATTCAGCAGAGAGCCTGAAAAAGGAAGGCACCCCTAAGGCAAGTTTCATGAGAGTGGCAAAACCAGAGAGCCAGGACTCTCAGGGGATGCCAGGCCAGAGCTGCATTTACTTTCTAGATTATACAGTGCCATAGCAAGAACTACTGGAAAAACACTGCTGCTATTTCCCAAAGGACTGTTACAGAAATACCTGTTTCACTCATGTATCCCGGGGAACCTTCCATGAAAAGACCACAAGAATTCAAGACATGGAATGTGAAAGTGAAGCCTCTTCACAACTCTGTGATGTGCTTACCAAGGCAATTTCTAATAAAGGGTGATTCAGCCTCTGAATCAGAAAGAAAAATTATCTTGCCTGTTGAGAAAGATGGAATAAGGTTTGGCTGCAGGAACAGGGCTGAAGTCTGGACGCTCAACTCAAATGACTAAGTGACTATTTTTCACGACCCAAATTCTGGCTACCCCAGAATAGCACCAAACCCGCAAACCAAAAAAATAATGTTATAAAGTTTCATATTCAAATTAAGCAATTATTTAGAGAAGCTATAAATGAAATAGAAACCAATCCAAGAATGTGAATCAAATGAAGTGAGCCACAGAGCCTGCCATCCTCCTTTAGAAACTTGAAATTCTAACATTTACCACAACTCCACCTCTTGCTCTGCCCAAAAAAGGTCTGGCTGCAAATTTTAAAGCTGCTCAGTGCCCATGTATTTGGAAGCTTGTAAATAAATTCTCCCCACCTTTGAGCTCCATTCAACTCTGCAGGCCTTGGCCTTGAATCCCTGGCTGTTTTGCAATGTGTGCAATAACTCTGTTCTCCTGGATACAGACATACAGTTGTCTTACATACCTTGCAAAAGGTACAAAGCCAAACAGATATCTGGCAGAAGAAAAAGACAGAAAGATATTTAAATCCCAGCGCTCTCTGGCATTTTAAAGGTGAAATTTAAAGGTTGCATTCTGCAAAGATATCGTCAAATGTAAAGATTACAGATTTATAAATAGTCTATGGTGTTGTACATTCTTGCAATATTTTTCAGTCCAGATTTCATCTAGGCCACATCTGATAACATTATCTCCTTTGACTATGCAAACCTTCCAAAACACATTTGTTCTTGCCTGTCCTAAAATCCAGGGCACCCAGTCAATAGTCACATTCCTCATCCTGTCTTTCCCATCTCCATGCTCTTTGCCTGTTAACGCTGTTGCCATAGATTTTCTTATTACCAATAATCTATTGTGTTCAGTGTGGATTTATTATTTATTGTGCCTTTAGCTCAGATATCTTGTTTCCAAGCTTTTATTATTTGGGCAAGGTTAGTATAGAACTCACTGTAGTAGCCCTACCAATTCAACACATGGAAGAGAGCAGGCATCACACCCACAATCCCACGTCCTCCCTCCCTCTGTCCCAGCCCTGGAGCCTCCCGTCTCTCCTGCAGTACCCCAAAAAAGGATCCTTTCCATTGCTCAGAGCACACAGGGCTGCCGGTTCCAAAACTCAAGCAATGTTTACATTTTCCAGATACATTAATATTCTTTTACCTAGTTGAGCTGTTAATGCCAGGCCAATAAAAATGAGAAAAGGAAAACCCAGCCTATACAGTTTATTTTCCCACCAGGGCCATTTGCAGTGTGTCTTGTGACCACTGCACACACAGAAGCACCTGTAAAAGAAGCTTGGGCAGCTCAAAACCCTGAAGTTCTGATCCAGTCTAAGCAAATGAGGTAACTTTTGTAAAGAAAAATGAAGAAATAAGAACTGAATCATCTTCTTTGCATGTTCCTGACTAAAAAATAAATCCATTAGCAGGAAAGCAGACAAGGCCCAGGTTGCAGGTTTCACTGGAAAGGTTTCAGAGAAACAAAGGAAGGACAGTGAGGCTTTACTGCAAGTGACTGATGGCAGCATCAACAATAATCTGAGCACCACAGAACTCCTGAGCAGCGTTCCTTTTAGGCTGTTGTGTGACACACTCTCCCCATGTGGCATTGACTCCAGGTTTCCTGCAGCTCATGGCCCTGGGATTGCCTGCAAGGTTTCACCATGGATTTTTCTGACAGGATAATGTATTCACATACATGCAACCCATGGACTGCTATGGCTTGGTCAAGAGCCTAAGCTCTTACCATTAAGAGACTGGACTTGGGAATCTCAGATCCTTTTCTGGGTCACAGACTTCTTTTGGGACAAAACCTGTCTCTGGATGTCACTTCCTCACATTTTACTGCAGTGGGGTGCTCTGGCATAAATTATTTGGCAATCTTCAAGAGAGATGACAGAAACTGTAATAAATCCTAATAATATAAATTCTGTGCACACAGCAGAACTGAGCAATTCCATCAGTTCTGCTGTTTCTCTAAATTGTTTTCTCTGAACCATTTAATACCCTTTCAATAAATACATAATAAATAAAATGTTGCAGAAAAAAAGAGAACCATAAGTCTATCTTCTACTTGCTAACAACAGGACTTTGTGATTATTACCTACAGCAAAATACAGATTTTATAATATGATTAAAATTGCCCTTCTAACGTTAGTGAACTTCAGGATTAAGGTGCCTGAGTAACCTGAATAGTGCTCCCTTTGTATGTATTAAACACAATATTATTACACTATTCCTCCCTCTTTAACTTCATCCTTACAGCAGAGTACAACCTGAAGCCAGGATGCAGGCTGGGGTGCAGAGTGACAGGAGCTGCCATCTGGAGCCTCTCCCATCTCCTCTGCATTTTACACAGACGCTGCAAAGTGCAGTATAAGAAAGAAGTGTCTTGTGGTTTAACCACAGCCAAACGCTACTCTCAGAAATCTGGATTCTCCTCTTGCTCTTCCTGACGTCTCATGCAGTGCTCAGGAAGTCAGCTGAGCCTCACAGGTAGCCTCTAACTGCCTATTCCTCATTTCCCAGAGCCTGGACTGCTGCCTGATTTGCCAAAGTCCTGGGCACTCCCAGCTGGGGCACAGCTTGGATCTAAAAAGCTTGACTGAGTTCAAGTGCAATCTGTAACTGTGGGGGGAACCAAAACCAAGCCACCCTCATCTGAGATATTTCACATGGAGCTCACAAAATTCAGTGGAATTTTACCAGTTTAAGCCATTTGTCTGCTCCACATACTCAAAGTAGAGACAATGCAAACTTAACTTAAAGCCATGTTGTGAAAATAACAGTGATCCAGCTATTAGAGTGAAAACTCCTCAAAGCATAACCAGGAGGAAACGAACAAAACAAATCCCAAAACCTGTTTTCAGAGCAGATCTAAGCTAACCTGAAATAAAGAAATCCATATGCTGAACAATGACAATGAAACCAGCTGTTGAAATCAATCATTTGCCACTCTAATATTTCTGTCTGTGTGCTGAAAAATCCTTAAGTGGGATAGAAAATACAGAGAGCAAGACAGTGAGAAGTATAAGCACAGCATGGATCCTGACATCTCCTACATCTGAATGCTCAGTTTACCAACACAAACCTGCTGTTTATGAGGGAGCTTTGTGTATGTGAGAGCAGACTGATCATTACAGGTTTGGAACTTGGCTGAACTTGGGATGATTTTAAGGGTGACAGGGCAAGACACGCCTGGAAGAAAATTGGATCAACCTCAAATCCAAGTAACAGGCAAATCACTGGACACTAAATTTGTATTTTACGTTGCCAAAACAACTTTTTCCTCCAGTCTTTATTACTGGAAAAGGTTGAAAAATTTCTGCCCAAACAACTCCTGCAAAACTATTTCAGTTCAGCACAGGAAAAACCATCCTTCAAGTCTGTCAGAATATTAAGATGAGTGAGGCCATGCAGACCAAGGCAATCCCACCAGGAAGCGAAGTGCTTGGTCCAGCCCAATTCTGCCTCTTTCCAGAGGCACAGTGGAGTTCCCTGGAAAGAGCACTCACAGCATTGACCTCACAACGGCATCATTTTTCCTGACACCTATTTTTTTCTTTTAACACAAGATTCATCACATTAGTCACAGATCTCATGTCTTCACCAAGATAAACCACCCTCTCAACTTACAGATATTTTGCCTGAGCAAGGACAATGACTTTGGTGGTTATTTTTGTTTCTTTCCACAATGAACTATGATACTACCCTAGAGGCTAATTACATCAAGAAAGTAATCAGTATTCTGAGATGCCTTTTCCTGATGCTGTCTTCAAACCACATCTATTCAGCTTTCATCACTGCTCTCCCTTCAAACACCCCTTATCCAGAACGATCTGCTCTCGGAACAATTCAGATGGTTGATGTTTCCTTGATAGGCAGTATCTGTCACTTGATGCTGAGATCTGCAGGCTGCAAAGGCAGTTCCATCCACACATTAAGTGGTTCCAGCACTGTTGTAGCAAATCAGATCAACCCTGATGCACCAAATTTAACTGAGGGTCTCCGTAGAAAGTTCTTTAACTTCTTTAATGCCGCTGTGCTGTCAGTTACTAATCCCCAGAAGGGATAAACTCAAGTATCAGCCTGCATTAGGCTCAATATTTTACTTCTGCCTATTTCTCAGATCTCCTGAAGAAGTGCATGTCTTCCACTTTGTTTTGATTTTGTAACATCGTATTGACGATTTTACCGTTATTAATCTGTACCTCACACTTCTGCTTGAAAATCATTTACAAAAGCAGAGGAATCAATGACTTAATAGAACCCTCAGCATCTTTTACTGCAAATTCTTCATTTGCTTTGCTCAAATACAGCCTAATTTTTCTGGTGCGGTAAGAATCAAAGACTTGAATAAAAGACTTGCTACCTTTATTAATGCCTGATTGATCCAATGATCAAAACTAGGAATTATCTTCATTTCAGCATTATATTACACAAAATTGTGTCTCTATACTGCCTTAAAAAAATATCTATAATTTTCTACCACTCTGATTTTGTTTTATTTTAACTGAAATAATAAAATCAATAATTCTTAGACTCATTTATCTGACTGATCTCCGCTTTCAGTAAGGGTCATTAACTCCATGTCTTTCAGCCTCACTATACTTATTAGCTGGTTTTATTTTCCTCAGTTCTACTGGGCTATACCAGATCATTCGTGTACCTTACCTTTTTTGTCTCACATAGTCTATGGGTAAGTAATTTGCTGCCTCTTTTTCTCCCATTTCAAGCTATCAATAAAATAGGTGAAATTAGAAGATACTTATTTCACATTTCCTGACTTGTGGGGCAATGAATAATACATCATATTTTAAGAAGAGAATTTTAAATAAATGTAATCAAACGAAAGAAGTCTGAGACTATTTGGCCAATTCTATGGCTTTTATAATACTCATGTCTCTTGCTCCAGCAGAGAGACCCCAATTCAACAACAATGTCAGGGAAGGGGAAGTCATTTGCTGCCATAGTCAAAACTCTCCTAGTTTTCAGCAAATTAGATTTAGATTTGTTTCAAAGTGAGGGAAGAGCCACAGAATGTTATTTCCCCTCCTTGAAAGAAAGCTCAGAGTAAATGATAAGTTTAGTATCTCTTCAGAGTACATCCCACTAAAAACTGGTCTCTATTACAAAGCTCTAACAACTTGATGGTGTTTAAAGCTCCCCTGACACAGCTCCAGCCATTCCCTGCCGTCCCTGGTCACAGAGAGCAGAGATTGGTATCCCTCCCACTGCTGCCCCTCGGGAGGATGCTGAAGGCTCCCCCAGCCTCCTTCAGGCTGGAGGAACCAAGGGCCCTCAGCTGCTCCTCATACGGCTTCCCCTCAAGAAGAACTCTCACGCTGAGAGACTGTTTTGGGCACATCCTCACTATCTGTGGGGTCATCATCCAGGTCACCCTGATCAACTCAGCTGCTCTCAGTCTTGTCACTGGGTCACCTCAGCAGAGGAGCCATTTGGGAGGTGGTACTGGAGATACCACCCTGCAAGACTGACCTGAGTGGGGAGCATGTGCACTGAGAGAACAGATACACACATCCCAGAATACTCCTTGTCCTCACGTAATCAAAGCCTGTCCTTTGCATGGAGTGATTGTGGGGCAGTGATCACGGGGCAGTGATTGTGCTCTTCCCCTAGAACAGCTCCGTAGGCAGCAGCCACTGCCCAGAGCAGCACAACTCACAGCCCAGCCTGCAGGAGACAGCCCAGGGAACACTTCCCACTGCTCCCCCAGCCTTCTAAAACTGCATGGAAAAGTAACAACTGCATGTAGAAAGTACTTAGGCCAAACAGCAGAAATACTAAACGTGCCCCACAGCTCCTCCAAGTCTTCCATGGGAGCACTTGAACAAAGTAAAGAGGTAAACTTTGGCATATTCTGCTGAGTAAAAGCCTCATAATATCCAAATTTTTCTACTCCCATTTTTGGCAAATTTGAAGACGTAAAATATGATCCTGTGTGGATAGACAGGAAAATGTAAATGTTGAAGTTGGAACGCAGACCTCATGGGGACAGTGTTAAATGAGGGAACCTTGGGTTACTGGAGGGTCAGGGGTACAAAGACAGCACAGTTACGTGGAACAGCAGCAGCACCATCTGCTTTGGGACTTCTCTCTCCTGTATCCTTGATTTACAGAATGTACGGAAGCCTGAGTATTCCCAAAAATGGCAATGCTCACTGACTTCTACTTTCACAGTCAGTGAGCAAACAAATAGAGCTTCAAAACTGAACTCCCAATTCAAACCAAACTCCAACAGGCTTTTCAGGAAAAAGGCAGAAAGGCATCTAACATTTTTTGTTTAGTTACTCATCCTACAAGTTTGGGTTTGTTGTATATTTGCAGTTACTACCATGCCTCTAGTGGGCTACAGTTCCCCATAATTAATGCTTATTTGTTCCCTTTTCTCTAAATAATACAAATTTTGGCTCTCATGTTCTTACACAAAGATACATACAAACATGAAAAAAAGGGCAAACCAATGTATTTTATTTTGAGCTAACAAGCTCCATGATTTCAGAAAACAAGAAACAGGCAAATAATACACCAGAGCTTATGTTTCTATACAACTAATAAAAATAAAGTAAGATTAGGGGTGAAAACCTCACTAAATGGGGAGCATATCAACTGTAAAGAAAAAGCAGAGATAATACAGTTCTACCTTGCCTCAGAAAAAGTTCAAGGGCAAATTCTTGTTTTATTTTTAAAGCAATTTTACTTTTTCTCTTCTTTGGTGCCTTATTAAAATATATATATATATTGGAAACACCAAATTTAGTAGTTTGGAAAAAAATAGCAACAAATTTAATCATACTTGAGAAGTACAGTTTCTATTTATTGAATGCTAAATGAATTTGAGATAAGAAAAAGGGAAAAAATGAGAAGAGTCATGTCTCACAGATTACTTTCCCCTCATAAAATTTTTAATAAAAAAATTGAAGTTTTGAGGTAGAAGCAAAAGTTGACATTTACTGACATTTAGTAGTTAAAATGTAATCCTTCCAGAGAATGAATAGCAGAAAAAGGTGGGGGTGGAAGAGAAGGGAATCAATTTCTGCTGATTACACAAAAGAAAAAAGTTAGAAAGCGTGGAATAAACTGAATGAAAGCACAAAACCACGAGTATTTGCAGATGAAGTTCTCACAAACAAGGAGGAGGATGTCAGAGGACCCAGGAATACTGATTTTGGGCTCCCTAGAAATACTCCCTACAAAACCAGCAGTCAGCTCTGGACCACTAATGGCCACCAGTCACACCAAAGTGGGAGAGATCATTGCTCCTGATGTCTCAGCAGCAGTAATCAGTGACCAATACACGCTGACAGCTCACAACGTGCACAGGATTCTATTTATTTGGTTAGGAAAGTGCTTTATAAATGTAATTAACCCATTTTGTAAAAGTAAACAGAAAATTAGAAAATGCCCACAAGTTTTGAAGCAGGGACACCGACTGCTCTGTGCAGATACAAAGCACCAGTCAAGATTTCTGTATTATCAAGCAACAAAATGTGCACAGGAATCTAAAGATTGCTACAGCCCACAGGTAGAAGGTATTTCGATGAATAACTTGCAGATTTACATTAAATGTGGTATATTATCTCATTAAAGTTAATTTATTTTTTAATTAAAGTTTAAGTATCATTTGAAGGCTTGAACAGACACCTCAATGCAGCCTAACTTCTCAGTAGGGTCACTGCATTAGAAAAGTTGTTCCTCCTAGAATGGTTTCAAGTGAAAAAGCTGAAACGGAGGGAGTTCTATCCTCGCGAGCTCTTTTGCAAGAAAACCCAAACCTGGTAGACTTGGGAGCTTTGAAGGATACTGGTCTTCAGAGAAGGTGAGGAGCCCTTAGTAATAAGAAGTAACATAAACCAGAACCTTAATTTATATTAATAATATTAACAGTGTTAATCTCAGCCAAAGAGCATTTAATGCTCTTGTGCACATAGAGGGGGAATGACAAGCAGTAGTCTCCTGGTAATCCCCTAAGCAGCAGGAAACCAAGGGAAGATGGGACACATTAATGTTATTAGTCTTTAATATAAAACCGAGCAATGCTCCCCGGTGATGAAGGTGGTGTGTTGTGCACATGGGAAGTTGGTGACCAGTGGTGATATTAACAACACCTCCCCCTAACAAGCCACCCCTGTTTTAACTTGTTCAAATGCAGAGCAGAAGATCAAGTTTAAAAGACAGAAAATTCCCTTTTGGTCTGCCCAGTCACAGCATCCTCAAGAAGCAGAAATAAATAAATATCTGGAACTGGCATGACAGTTAGAAAACAGTTGCTGAGCACACAACAGTCACAGCACACTGAGTGGCCTCAGGAGTTTGAGTTTAGAGCGTTTACATAAACAAAATCAGAGAACACCACTCTCCTCATGAGCTTTGATGCTTGGGATAGATGGGAATGCAGACATGGGAGAAGCTCCACACAGAGCAGTATCATGGATGCTTTCCCACACTACCCACAGAGGTTTCTGTCACGCAGCCCTTTCTCACACTGACTGCCCAGGCTTCAAGCTCGAACCATTCTCCTCCTCCACAATTGTCCTCCTGTGAAACCTGCTCCCGTCTTGTAGGATGGAGGAAAAATCCTGCTTTGGTTTTATACCCAAGCAGTCCTACACAGTTATTACCCCATATTGCCAGAAATGAAGACTGCCACAAATGGCAAGAACCATTTAACAGTAAATTACTATTTCTGTGTTGGATGTTTTATTGAACCAACACTTGTGAGAAATTTTTCCTTATTTTCCCTGGGAGACTTGGCTTTTGTGCACAAACACAACACAGCATTCACCTCCCTCACAGCTCCACAACTGATTCAGACAGCAGAGAGGTGGGAAAGGTTCAGAACTAATTGCTCTTGTATAAAGTGTTTTATCAATAATGTATACTGCTGTTTTCTCCTCCTCCCAAGTGCATCAAGAGGTCAGTCTTTGCAGCTCTTGAGTGTCTTGTCCCATTTTTCAGCAGTAACAGACACAGAGGCCCAGCCCAAGCCAAGGCAGTCACACCTGGCACAACAGAGACACCTCGGCAAGCAGGGTTTCTGAAATCCAGCTGGAAATGAAAGTCCCTCTCACACTCCCTGCGTCATCAAGAGGCCTTTAACAACAGCATCTCAGCACTAGGAAAAAGTTATTACAGGGCTAAGAGGCTGCAGAAAAATTCTACTTGATACCAACCCACCAGAACAGGGACTGTTTCTAAGTTAATTGACCTTCCCTATGCAACCAACTCTCACTTTGATAGTCTGCTTCCCTGCACTCTGGTGCCAGCAATCTTGGGAGATGCTACTTTGTAGGTTTTCAAACATTTAAAAAAAAAATCAACTGAAAACACTCCCAACTAAACATGATAAATCTGGAAAACTACCGAATTCCATTACACAAGGCAGCTGTGCAGATATTTTGCCCTTTGTAAGCACCACTTATGCACCACGAACTCTGATGCAGAGCCAGAGACTTGTCAAGAAAGTGAGTGAAATAAAGAGTAAGAATATAACCAGCAACCAAAGTAGTTTGCAATTCTATTCCGAATTCCAGATACAAAGCTTAGCCTTTAAAAGTCAACAGCAGACATCCAGAAATCGAATTAAAACCATACCTGCATTGGGGTGCAGGATTTCATCATATATTTAAGCCAGTTTAAAGTATTAACTACCCCAAGCTTCTAAAGTTTCAGCTTCTGGTTTTAACTGTCTTCAGCAGTTGGGTTTTACCCTAATTTATATTAAAGGTGAAAATGAGAAGCAGAATGTGCCTGAAAAGAAGTTTCAATGACATTACACTGTTTGTATTTCCACAGGCCAAGTCTCATAAAGTGCCTTCCTGCCCTGCCCTTCGTAAGAGGGTAAAAAAAGATCTAAATATGAACAGCTGTTGCAAAAAAACCTATTTCACCTTATGTTTACACCCAAGTTTAGACAAGTACAACCTGCCTAGGAAGACACACCCTTACGTGAAACTATTGTGCAAGGGATGGATATTACCCAGAGGCACAGCCAGCAGCAGAGCTGAGGCCAAAGCTCCACTTCCCTCTCCTTAGACAGGAGGGTATTTTACCCCTGCAGCAGCAGTACACTTAACACAAGAGAAGCAATAACATGCCTTCTGAAGCTCAAAGTTTCATTATTTAATATGACAGTTTTGTATTTATCAGTTGTAACAACAGGATCTAGAAGATCACAGCCAAATTTGTATAGTATATTGAAACTACAGGGGGTTTCTTCACATTTGAAATGCTCAGAGAAGCTCTGTTTTCTTTCAAGATCTTCAGAGCATCACAATCTCTCAGCTCCTGTGGCAATGAATTTCACAGGTTAACTGTGTTTTAGGAAATCCATTTAAATAATGCAATTTTCCAAGGTCAATAGCAACGAGGCTTAGTTCTCACCCTAAGGAAATGGGTGCTGTGGAAAACCCAACCAAGCAGGTTTAATTGGAGCAGGTTTCACATTACTGGGCAAGGTGAAAGGACTGGCAATTTTTTCGTGTTATCATTCACAGGCAGACATTGAACATGGGTCAGAAAGAATAGTGCTCTGCTCCCCTTTATCACAAACTTACTGCTACAGGGTTTGTATGTATGCAAAAGCCCTATTTTGTCCACAGAAAAACCTCTTTAAAAAGCAGAGGACACAGCAGCGCCCTTAGAACAGAGAGCGGGCTTGAAAGAACAGGAAGCTTCAAAGCATCAAGGAACCGTCAAGCCCCATCTACCTCCCAAGTGTCAAATTTTGACTGTAAATTGATTGGAAAGGGAAGAGTAGAACAAAATTAAAGGCTTCTACTCTTCACGAAGACAATGGGGACGTTGTGCTGTAGCGTGGCTGCAGCAAGGCCGGTACCGTGGCACAGCAGCTGAGCCAGAAAATGCAGCCCCCTCCCCTCCCTACCTTGGAGCTCTGACATCTTTGGTGCTAACAACTCGTTGCTGTGGAAACCAGACTGCTTCTGACAAAGCCACATTGACTAAAAGCAACATGTGGGAAAATGGAATAAGGCCCTGAGAGAAATTAATCCTTTACACGAAAAATAAATACAATTTTGGTTTAAAATTAAGCAAGTAAAGGAGGGTATTTCTCAGTGTTGGAACAATTGGCAAGGAGAACACCGGCAAAAGCCAGGCCTCGTGGCACTGCAAATGGATTTTAAGGACACTTCATCCCTGAAATATATGGCAGATTCAGGCCTAAGGAGTACACGAGTCCAACACAGAACACAGGTGTGTGAGGCAGCTGCTCCCTATCCAGTTTTTTACTGCTCTCCTTTGAAAACAAAATTACACCCAGCCCCACCCCACAGTACAACAGAAGCCAAGGCTGGTACAAATCAGCACTGCAGGGCTTTCGCAAGGCCCGGACTGACTCACACCTGGGCAAAACACTCCCCCAGCCAAAACCCCAGCACACAACAAAGTCCTGGCCATGGAGATCATGAGTCCCTCCACGCCCTGCCATTCCCAAACAGTTTATGTATCTCAGAAATGCCATCCAAAAAACCCATAAACAATCCATTTTTTTTCTGATTTCTCCCTTACAACGGGCTTAATAAATCTGTCCTCAGCCCTTGTTGACTCAGATCCCAGGAGCTGCTTTAGGGCCTGTTACTTGGAATGCCAGCATCCCTAAGAGAGTATTCAAGAAAAAAAAAAATCCTGGGAAAAAGCCCATGGAGAAGAGCCAGAGTTTGAACTGGCAAGACTTAAGATCTGTGCACAGTGCAACTTTAATAACACTGGCTCCTTATCCAGATCATCTGAAATTACTCATAAAGATGGCACACTCAGGATGGTTTGTTTGGTTTCTGGGGTTTTTAAAAATAAATTCACAAGCCAACTCCTCTGGAGGAAAATTTAGTTTTTACACAAATTTAATATTTGGGTTTTCTCTTAATACAGGCCATGAAAGCTCCAGTGCAAAATGCCAGGTATCACAAAGATTCAGGAACTCGGAGGCCACTCGTGATTTACATGCTGAGCAAGAATCCTCTCCCCCTTCACTCCTGAGGTATTAAAATGCTGCAGCGTTACAGCTTAATCTCATTTACAGAGCTTTGAATCATCTTAAATACTTAGGAAGTCTGTGTAAAATACCACAATCCCTGCAGTTTATACACCCTAATCCAGACAGACCACATCACCAGCTTTCACTGCTGCTGATGGAAAGATGTTCTCACGGTTTTCCCATTAATTGAACAGGTCATCTACTCTCCACCTCCAGCACTGGCCACATCCCTGCCACTTCCCTTCCCATCGACGTCGCTGTGCCACACGGACTTCAAACAACTCTGCAGGACCCAAAGACATAAAAGACAGCTCTGCACACAGCTGGACTGTTGCTAATAGAATATTACACATCATCTTAAAGTCTGCTGTTCTAAAGACACATTTATCATGGAAAACCCTCAAACTAGAGAAACATATGCAGGTCATATGAGAAATGGGAACTTCTTCAAGGTCAAGCAAACAGCAACTGTGAAACATTTAGGGATGCAAAATGCTGCATGATGGTGCAAAAAAATCAGTGACTGTATCTTTTTTTTAAAGAAAAAGATAAATCACTATATAATGAAGGGATTAAAACAGAACGGTCTTCACAGGCAAGATATTAATCCATTAACTTTCTCAAATTCACATTGGCTCTTGCTCCCAATAATGGTGACACATTCCTTCTCTATGCTTCCTGTGAATTTATCACAGCATGAACATAATCTCTGCTTTCAGCTGAAACTGAACTGGCACAAAAGACAACAAGAAGCCATTTATTCTCAGGCCAGGCCACTCTTACACAGGGTGCTACCACAGTCAGAAGAAAATACACTAAGGAAAAAGGGATGTGTGTGAGCTGTGACATTCAGGTGTGCACCAGATTATTCCCAGATGTTATCAGGTTTTTCCAAACTGGGCATCTCTCTACATTATATGACCATAGGTAAATGCAGTCGAAGTACACTTGTGTTGTAAATGAAGTTTAAAATTCTTTGCACTTAAGCTGATTTGCACAATCCAGTTACCTGTAACAAGACTCCCAGCAGCACAAATCAGCGAGGTTTTCCTTTGGTTAAATGGCATAGGAGGATTTATACTCTAAAGGAAGGAGGGAGAGACACAGAGAAGACACCTAGTCCGAAGAGGCTGTCTGACCGAGGCGCACACGTGCTCTGCTGGCAGCACCTTCCCCGCAGCTGCAGTAAGACACTTATCTGGAACATTATCAGGTCTTTGAACCCGGCAAAGCGGGGAACACGCCTTGATCTTCCCGAGCTTTGTTGCCACTCAAGTCAGGGTATAACTTGTGCCAGCTTGCTGAGAGACCGAGGGAGAACACAGAAGGTGCAAAGTAGCATCAGTGTAGTTTTGCTTTTTCAGGATGACTTAATGGTTTACAGCATTTGGCTTTCTGTTTCTGCTTTTTAGGCTTAATGAACTGCCATTGGAAAAAGTAAAATTTTATTACATATGGTTTCATTATTTCAGACCAAGCCCATCTTTCTATTTTTTTAACTATTTGCTGTATTTCAAATAACGAGCAGACCAGTCAACAACGTCAGATCTTCAAAGTAAATTGATAAGTCCTCAGTTGTTTTAAAATTAACTAGTCAAACCAACACTTTGAAAGGTGCCAGTCTGGCCCCAATAAGTACAAAGTGCTCAAAGACTCTGGTCTTGAATGACTCACTGGTTTAAAAACAATTCTTGTAGCAGCAGAAACGACCCACTTTTTAATCGACTGGAAGTTATTTTAGGTATTTTATGCATATTTACGTAACAGTCACCAAGACTGGCACTGAAGGATAAAATTCAAGGACCAGTCTGATGCTATCCATATTTTAGGTGCTCCTCTGTAGACAGGGCTGCCATTCAACTAGAACTCTTCTGAACTCATATTCATTCTATGCTGTATCCAGCTTTGATCTACAACACAGCACCCGGACTTTGTTACTCAGACTAAGCTGTGTTGCTGACACTGAATTTACTGTAGCATGAGATAAACCAGCATAAACGAGCTGCAGGAAACACGGTAGGTAAGAGAGAACTACAGAATACTTCACTAGAAAGTGTTAATTTCCTCCAGAAACACACAATCATTCCAGAAGAGCTGCTTCACCCTGGATACAACCTAACCAACCATTACACTTGGCTCCCCAAATTCTCATCACAGTTCTAAGCTTAGCACACCATTATTGTTCCTTATGCCAAAAATGTTGAAATGTTTCATTCCTAATCTGGCATAATTCTCTTCTAAAAATGCAATCTGCAGCATCTAAGAAGATTGTTACCATTTCCTATTCTACAGGCAATCATCAGCCTAAAATAACCTTCACTTTCACTGTGTGCAGTGCTTTCTCCACTGCTGCATCATTTTCCTTGGTCATCATCTTACTTCACACAGCAAGCAGGGTGTTTCACGAGCACCAGCTATTTAGACAACTTGCAAAACAAACACTTTGGACTGTACAGTCTCCTGTTTGTGAGCAATCATGACCTGGCTTCAGGGTAAACTAACTGAAAACAGACTGTCCCACAAGTAGCTTTTGTCATGCAGAATTACTTAATGTAATCAGAAACATTAAAATTGAGTGTGAGGCAGAAACATAGCTCAAGACTAAATGAAACTGAGGCAGAATGCCTGTCTTTGTCCCCAGCAACTCACCTACGGAAAGCAGAACAACATTCTCTAGATAGTCCTATGTGTGGGCCCCAAGAATCTTTTTGGGAAGGACTTTTAATGCAAAATTTCTTTCTCCATTACCTGTTTTTTTTCCTTCTGAGAAGAAAGTTATGCTAACAATGTTATGCGTAACACCAGAGACTCCTACTCTACAATTATCATTTCTATCATTCACTAAACATTCTTTAAACCTAAAAGGCAAGGAGGTTGTTCAATTTTATGTTTGCTTTTTGCTTTATTTAACGTTTGGACTAAGCCTATTTGTCTTCAAATCAGCAAGTCACAGTCACTTTTCTGCTGGCATTCAGGAGCACAACACATTTTCCATGAGGCAAGGGATGGCTTAACTCACTATTTCTTCTAGAGGATAAAGTCTGTGTGTAGATAGGGCACTTGAGGACATGGTTCACTGGTGGACTTGGCAGTGCTGGCTTAATGGTTGGACTTGATGATCTGTAAGGCCTTTTCCAACCTGAACAATTCCATGAAGTAGCACGTTCATTCATACACACTCCACCTTAACCTGGAAGTGTCGGGTGGCTGGAGGCACCTGTAGTACACAGGGGATGTGCCCAGCGCTTAGGGGAGAAGCATTTTACCTCTGCTACTCAGGAGTTACTCATCCCAAAAGTACCAATGCACCCATAACCAATGGACTTGGCTTTCCTCAAGTTCCAAGGGTCTTTGTTTTGTGGCTCTGCCTGAATTGTCCTTCCTTTCCTTCTGGAAAGAAGCACCCTCTGTTTACTGAACAGTATGGCAATGACATGTAACACTGTTTTTACATCCTGAAATATCCACCAAAATCCCGAAGCTGCAGATGCAGAGAAGCCCCAATACTCTGCAAGAGACTCTCTACCTCTCTGCTCTCTCTATTCTTATTATTTCTTAATCCCAGCTCCGAGCCCTTCCTACCATCTTCCACAAAAATAAAGGAGATCATCAAATACATTGAAGTATTATTTTGACACCACTTAGCAGGAATTTGTGCCAAAAAAGAAATGAGGGAGAAGGAAAGAAAGAACAAGGAGCTGTAGGTTGGGGGTTTTTTTTAATGGAAGGCAAGTCCCAGGAGTTCACATTTATCCTCACAGGTAACCAGCTATTTTGGTCTCCTCCTCTCCCTAAAAACAGTGAGGAGTGCAAACACCAGCAGAGAACACTCGGGCTGATGTCAGTGTTAAAGTGGAGGTTAAATTTGCCTTAAAGCCCCAAAAGGTAAAGTGAACAGAAGGGGGCAGGCTGGCAGAGAGGAGATAAAAATAGAAGAGTGACTAGACTTCACTTGACAGCTATTTCTGGATCAACTATGGAAAGAGATCTGAGAAGGTTTTCTATTTGTAAGGGAGACAGAGACTAAAACATAGTTGCCTTCTAGAAGGCCACAGTCCTGCACAGCAGTTTTGTTTATGCTTCTACTTTTCTAAATCCCTGTGTTCTCACTATTTGGAAACAGTGTTGTTCAGCCAAAATGTCATTATGTGTCTAAGTGAGAAACCAGATGAGATTTTCTGGAGCAGGACAGCAATGCGTGTGGCATTTCAATTTAACAGAAACAAAGCTGACAGCACATTGTAAAACTGGGCAGCAAATCACAATGCCAAGCAGAGTAAACTAAGCCACACAGTATCTTAGGAAAATAACCAAAGCCCTGCAGTATCTCCAAAAGGATGTCTTGTGTTTTCCCACTCTAAAATCATTAGTGAAATTCTAACCAGTTCCAATTATGGATGCGGACTAACAGCAACAACAGGGACCTCCCAATTACAGCATGGAGTGCTTGACTGACATATGGCTCTGGGGATGAAGATTTTTGCCTGTTCAAGCCCTTTCCTCTTGAGTACCTCTGTTAAAATTCCTTCCATTGAGTATTTTCTATCCAGATCCTGGCAGTGCTGGCTCTGTTCCCATTTAAAAGAAAACCTGCAGGCAGAAAGCAGTGCCATCTGCCCAGTCAGGAGCTGCTTTAATGGGCAAGTTTGATGTGAAGGGGAACAGCCTATTACACTTTATCTTCAGCAGCAGGAGTGATGTTCTTCCTTTCCCAGGAGCAGGTTACAGCAAGCACTCTCATGCCTGAAGTATTTGTCCACAAATATACATAAATCTCAATGGATATGTGCAAGCAACCTCCAGAAAAAAAATCCATCCAGCATCCCTTTTTTTTTTCATGTTCAACTTGCAATTCAGTCTTTCCATTTCTCTTTACCTGTCATACCAGTTGGGTTTGTTCTGTGACGGCTTCATCAGCCTCCACTTTCTATTCCTGTAAGTGAATGATAACCCTGCCATCACACCTGAGAAGAATGAGCAGTGGCAAGGCCCTGTTGTCCCTCCACAAAGAATTCTGCTCTGAAGCTGTTTCTGAATATTTTCTCTTGAGCTTCTTGTCCCTTTTATGTAACTGCTTTGACTGGATGATTTGCTCTGAAGTGTCATCTGGAGCAGGTTTAGGACTTGTGTGGCCCAGTTCAGGTTTCACAAGAAACAAAGGAAAAACTTCCTCTGAATATTTTCATCCTTGCAAATATCTTCAGGGCTGGGAAAAGATCTTTCTATTCTTGCCAATTAACCAAGCAGAGTTTTTATCCCTCCTTGTTGGGTAATCTTCTCACTAGCCCATCTTTGCAGACAGCAGCGGATTCTCTCTGGGCTGCCGGCAGTTTTACTTAATTGCACGTTTAACTTTTTATTCAGCACTTAAACCCATAAGGATGAGAAATACACACATGCAAGCAGCAAACTATTATCTGCCATTCAAACTTCCTAGAGGACTCAAAAACATCTTAATATTGCTGCCGTACTTCTGGCCCTTTCAGAAGAAAAGTGCTCATATTCCACAGCTGGATGGGAAAGGGGATGACAAATATAAGTTCAGTGATATATCAGCCAGGGCTGACCTGTAATGACTGGGGAAGTGGAACTTTGGTCCTTAACATATAACAAAAGTTCTGAAAAAAATCAGCTAACTCAAACAGTGCTAAACAGAAACAGATATTAGAGACTCCACCATAGGTTCCTCCAAGCCATAAAGAAGAAGACATTCTATCAGGGCACAGCAATTTCCATTCTCTTCCCCTTTCCCCTACTCTGAGGGCTGAAATAAAATAATACTTTCCACATGCTAATATCCACTGGAATGTATTTCCTACTTCATTCCAGAGCTACAAAATTTGCTCTGGAACATACTTGTTGATACTGGATTGTCCTCTGGAATGGCAACTTCTGTTTTAAAATGCTTCCAGCCCTTATGGCTGCAAACCCTCTGAAGTATGAATGAACTCTAACCAGCAACAAAGCCACTGAACTCTCCAGAAACAGCAGATCAGCTTCAGCATTAACTATTATCCTTCATCACAGTATGCTAAATTTAGAAATTAATGTTGCTAGCACTCCAGAAGGACCTGATTAATGGATAACCTCAGAGCTGCAAAACCTTGACACTCCCCTAGGCAGGTGCAAAACCCCAGTACTTGCAGTCTGTTTGTCAAAACCTCCAGTTTCCCCATGATAAACTTCTCTGAGTCAACTACAAGAAGCTAATACAAAAGAGTGTGATAAAGTACATGAGAGTGTTGGAAACACGTGAATTAATCAGGAAATTATTGTATTATAAGCTTTTCTAGTTCCTCTATTACTTTTTTTTTCAATACACAAAGCTGCCAGGTATTTCCAGGCTTCTCTACCAAAATGCAAAGGCTTTGGTGGGGACAGCAGCTCTGTTTGATAGTGACCATCTCCAGGTCTTGGCAGCCCTACAGGTGACCACTGGCAGATCCACCCTACTCCCAGCACTCATGGAGTGTGTTTAAGAAAAGGAAGGATACCTGAGAGCCATCAGATTAACACCAGCAAGGAATCTGTAACATCCTTAAGTAATTCTCATGACAATTACTTCAGCTGGTTTTAGTCTTCTCATACTGAACCATCCTGGTTCTCATTTAGGCTGCTTTTTTTTCCCCCTAATGATGTGGTTTAAGAGCATCAGGGAAATTTTCAAGTTTAAAAGCTGCAGAACAAAAGGCAAGCAAGCTTTATGTTCTCTAATGAACGGTTATTGCTCCATTTATTTAAGTGGTACTTATCACCATAAATATCTACTAAACTCACTTGCCCTACTAGTGTAATCAGTGCTTTCCCAGGAAATATCCTTTGGTAAATGGATTGCAAAAATAAAGTAAGAAAATAAATGAACAACTAGAAAAGTTCCTTAAGAAAAGTCTTCAAAACAGAGGAAAGACTGAAGATCAATGAACATTTAAATATTTCACATCTTAGGCCTATTCATTGCACAAGATCCAAAATACTTTCCTTCATGAGTATTGCATAATACGCTCATTCAAAATCTAGCAAGTTTTCTCCCAGAACACACCAAGACACGGTTCTCTCCCTGGCTTTTTCATCTTTTAAATACGAACACGAGAATTTCACAGCTGATAACATTATTCTGGAAACTACATAGAATATTCTGGAAAAGGCTGAGGCTGGGACTCCAGTGTTGCAATAGCAAACGTTTCCACATATTCAGATTCTTCATGCATCACTCTTTGTGAAAGATAAGCAACAGAACAAGTAGCTTTTACAGGGTTCAGGGAGCGAACTCTGGCCTCCAAACCATAACTAAGGAAAAAAAAAGACAAAACGTACATACCTTCAAAGCACATTTCTGGCCTGTCTCTTTGTTGAAACACTCCAGTACTTTGCCATTGATTCCTAACCCTAGTACACGTTTGGAGAGTTTGTAGTCATCAGTAACTGCATGTTTTTTTATCTCTAGTTTGACATGGGCGGTTCCCCCAGGCAAGGATTTCACGCTGCTCTTGCTCTCCGTGTGACTCTCTGCCTGGGATTCCCGTTCACCTTCACTTTGTTCCATGTCAGGGAAGAGTCTGGGATGATAGAGATACCCGACAGATTCCTGTGGGGTATCCTCAGCAGAGTCCCTTCTCTTAACCAAATCAAACCAAATGCTTCAACGAGTCCATTTGCTCGCCATTGAGTCCTGAGTAAAAATGTAAACAAGTGTTAGTAATTAACGTCAACTAACTGTTGTCTCACCTCACCGCTTTTCTCTTGTTTCTAACAAGATGACCAGGTGCTAGAGAGAACAGAAGTGGAGGGTCACCCCAGAAAAGCACACTTTGGCTTTACAGACCAGTCACCCCAGTTCCAACACACACAGCTCTGTCTGCAGATATAAATCACTGCTTTTGCTGTAACAAAAAGTAACTGAGTAACTGTTGAGTTTTGGAATAACACTACAGCTAAGCTCTGTACAACAGAACAGAGCTTCAAGCTTATAAACCTGCATCAACCACTTGTTGCCTCAATGCTTTTTGTAGAAATACTCACGATGGTCCCCTGCCTCATCCCGACACTCCCAAATTATGCAAGAGAACCAGGAATACCTGGATTGAACCCCGGAGTGGCACTGCCTGGGCAGGCACCGAACCCTGGGACAGTGCTTTAATTGCCTGGGTTCACAAGAGAGGGGCAGGGACCACCAAACCACCCAAAAACTGGAGTCCGCGGAGATGCCATGGCGTGGCTCCCAAAGCCGAGCGGGTCCCGCTGGCGACTTGAGGGGGATCCCCGGGGCGGGTCCCGGTGCCGGCAGCCCCGTTACCACGAGCGGAGGGGCCGCTCGCTCAGTCCCCCGCGCTGAGGCGGCGGCGGAGGGCGGGAAAGCCCTGAGGCGAAGCCGGGAGAGCGGGGGGTGGCGGCGGCGGGAGCCGAGCGGGGGCAGCTCCACGCCGGAGCTCGATTACCTGCCTGTGGCGGCGCGGCCCCAGCCGAGGCTTCCCGGAGCGGCTCCGGGGA
>VXBT01005033.1:1066605-1103787 GCA_013400235.1 Oriolus oriolus
TTAAAAGGGACACACAAAAGATTACTAAGGAGGTTTGCTTTTTTTTTTTCTTCCACGGAGCTTCATTTCTCCGGAGCCAGCGCTGAGACAGGTCGCTGCTCTGGCTCTTCCCGCAGCACTCGGGGAGATCTTATTTATTGGTACCTATTTATTACTATTTCAGAGTGCTCTGAAGGAAGATTAGTTCCTCTTTAAATATATGTAATTTCCTTTTTCTCTGGTTATTTTTTTAAACTTTTTTTTGCTGCTGTTTTTTGAAAAGCAGAACAAGAACACATTATTTTTTCTAAAGCACTGAGAGTGCACGCATTTTCTTGGCCAAAGTTGCTGAAGTCTTTGTCGGACAGCTTGTCTTCTGCTTGGCTTTTCCTGTGTCTGAAACAACCTGCAGAAGGGGTTTGCTGGGACTCGCCAGCCTTCTCTCACCGTGAACCCCAGCTAGAGGCTGAACTCGCTGCTTCGGGGAAGCAAAGAAGGCAAGAAGAGGAGAAATCTTTTCCCACCTTCTTGAAGACTTAATGCTTTTCCCTTGGTCCGGGAGTGACATGATCCTCTGTGTTCAGGGGTAAGATACTTTGCAGCCTTCTGTGAAAAGCTGTGCTTTGATAATTGCAATTAGGAAGGTTCTCTGGGGCAGTTTTTCAGCTCGTGTGTGTTGCCATGTGTGACTGTAGTGGAATGGGAATGACTTCGGCTGGCCGAGTGCTGAGTTCTGTGTGTCTGTCCTATGTGTCTGTGTTTCAGATTCCAAGGGCAAAATCATGGAACCATAAAGTATTCCTGATTTCTATGCTTTCTATTGCTGAAACACTACGTGGTATTCGAAGTCTTTGAGAGAGTAAAAATAACTCGGAGTGTGTTGTTCAGAGTGGTGGATGGAGCACCAGTGCAGACACCAACCCAACACCATAGGTGCTCTCTAAAGTCCTCTTGGAAACAAACTGCTTACAGGGAGAAACTTCCCTGGAGTTTAGGTGCTTTCGTCTATTTCTAAGGAGATATTTATGCTAAATTAATTTCAATTTTGCTGAAGTTTGAGTGTATGTACACATACACGGCAATCTGTAGAGTGAGAGCCACAGGGGGCACACAGAGGGTTCCACATCTGCGTTCAGGAGAACAGGTGACATCCAAGTGCCTTCTCTGGTATCAGTACTGATATGTTGGCACTTCAGTGTCCCTCTGACCAGCTCAGTTCATCAGCTAAGGAATACTTGGTGTGCAGGAATCACGTGGTATTTTTGCACATGCTGCATACTTGGAAATGGTGAGCATTTGTTTCGGTCTGAGCCATCACGTCAGTATTTCCTATCACTCCTGTGTATGGTGGATTTTCCTCAGAGGAAAATCTTCCTTGTCTGCTTGCAATGACCGAAGCACGGGGATTTTTCTGCCATTTCCCCCCCAGAATCTGTTCCACAGACAAGGAGAGCTCGTGCTTACCGCTCATTTCCCACTACACAAGGGGGTTTGTCTTCACTCTTATTTTCAGCCTGCAGCTGCAGTTCCTATAGCCACGGCAAAGGGAATTCAGTTTTCAGCTTGGCCTTCGGGAAACCCTTATCTGAAGCTTTTCTCCAGGGTCAACATACCAGAGCTACTGCTTTCCTTACCCACCAAGAACTTGTTATGGAGCCAGATGTGTAGATATTTTTCTTTTAATGTCTATTTTGAAGACCATTTATTGCTTCATTTTCATTATCCTCTAGGATTTCATATATCTTGAACTCCACACTCTCCATCCTATTCACACCAAGCTCCCACTGGAGTGTTGGGATGTGGCTGATGGGAGGGAGAGCAGCTCCACACTTGTTCTTGTAGTGTTTATACCGTGTTACAAAGTTTAGCTTACCAGCACGGTAACTACAAAGCCCACACTAAATGCTGTCAGACATACCTGATTCTGCTGAACTTTCTTGCCATTGCAAGGCTTTCTGGAACACTAATTGCCAAAGCACAGGGAAGCTCATTTGCTGTTTCTCTTGAGAGTGCACCCAGACTCCCAGCTAGACATGCCAAATTTCGTATGGTTGGTTGCTTCCTCCTCACAGCTGTTGTATGAACACTTTGCTCTATTCAGTCCTGATTCTCCACATCTTTCCTGTACTTTCTTTCTTACAAGCACTATTTGCAAATCCTTTTTTCGGCCCACCAAAGGGCTGACTTTTTCATGTCAGCAAACGTTTTTCAACCTGTCCCTATCCCAGAAAACTGTTATTAATCCTCTTGCAAATGTTCTTGCATTAAAAGTTGTAGTCTGCCATTACTTGCTGATCCCTCTGATCTCCCTTTCCTGTGCTTGGAGCTGCTCTGTTTGCTCCCAGCAGCAGCTCTTCTTTCTTCAACCTACGTCCAGAGTTGTTTAGGACACCAGCACCTCCCAGTCTGTCAAAATTTCTAATCCTTCTCCTCTCTTCCACTATGCTCCTTTGAGCCTACAGCTGCACTGGGAGGTTTTGTAGGGGCATAAGGCTGGTGCGTAGAAGGAAAATAGGAAATGTGTGAGCCTGGCCCTTCTCCAGCTTCGGTGGAAGGATCCCCACGGTGCCTGCACGGGGTCTGGGCTCCTCCAGCCTCATGTGGCACAAAGTGTAAGGCAGCAGAGCACGAGTACAGTGGGAAACCTCATCTCAAGCACATGGGCTCTGTAGAAGAAACCTACTGACAAATTCACATAGTTGATGTGGTTTTTGGAGGACCGAACTGTGAACTGGTACAGCCTTTGAAAGTAACAACTTTCTTCCTGATTCATGGCAGACATTTCCCTGTGTAGCTGTGCTATCTCTCCCTTCCTTCCCCGTCTCTCAGCCAATTCCTAATTTCCTCTCCGAAGCTGGTATATAAGAAGAAAAAAAAACTTCCATGCTGTGAAAAGTTTTCTTGATATGCCAAACCCTTCTGGAAGGGTAGGCCAGAAAAATTTTCCAACAGAAAATAAGTTCAGAGAGATTTGAGTTCCGGGGAGTGAATGGTGCAGGACTGATTTTCCTTAGTATCAGTCACAGTCATTTTCAGCTCAGGGAACAGTTGCTATAAGAAAGACACTGCTCTGCCAGCAGGCCTGGGACACTCTCTTTGCACAGCATCAATTGTTAATTAGGTTCAGCACAGGGAAGGATCAGAATCACAGAACATTCTGAGTTGAAAGGGACCCACAAGGATGATCGAGTCCAACTCTGAATGACTCATATGGGGATCAAATCCACGACCTTGGTGTTATTTGCACCATGCTCCAAGCAGCTGAGCTGGTTTTTGGTCCTCCTTGTGCAAAAAGGAGGGTAATGGAGAATTGAGAATCTCCTTTCCCCAAGCAGGCATTTGTGAAGACCGTGACATTAAGAGAGAAACATCCAAATATCTTGAAAAATGCAGCCCTCAATACCTATAAATGTATCTCAAGGCGGATTTAAAAGAGAACTCGGAGCTTTCCCAACAATGATCTCTGGGTATAAAAATATATCCAGGTGCACAGTTTTGTGAAAGCCCCTGAAAATGCAGGTCCTGCGACCAAGGGTCCCTGGTAAAGACAAGGGCCAGCAATCACTTTTATTCAGCCTAGCTTCCTACCCATTAACAGAAATTAAGAAACACAGATTAGATGCCATGAAATCTGAAATATGATTTACCACATGGAAAAAGAGAGAATATTCTTTCCTAAATAGTAATAGAATAGCAGGAGGTTTGCTATGTTATTTCAAGGGCAAGAAGTCTCTGTAGATTTAAATTGACCAGTGGTTTTACAAAACTTTACTCCAAATCTCCACAGTTTGTTTAGAAATGCAGAGCTGTGGAACTGATCATGGCTCTCACTTACAAGGTGTGAAGGTGCTTTCAGGTTCTCTCTAATCTACTTCCCTCTCACATCCCTTCTTCTTGTTCTCTGTCCCATACTTGAGTCTCAGCAGTTTGAGGTAGTGGAGTGCAGCCATGATCAGGTGCAGATCAGTTTACAGCACATTTATTTATGTACCTGAAGTGTCCCTGCTCACACAGAGCACAGGGAAGCAGGAAGATCCGAAGGGAAGCACTTATGACTTCAGTCTCCTTCTGCTTCTCTTCAGTGATGTGGGGAGGTGTTGGCACCCTGTGCCATCACTGTCAGCTCCAGCAGTGCTGTGGCAGTGTCACACTGAGGACTGAGTGTATTTCTCTCAGCCATCTTTTCTTTAAAGTGTCTGAAAGAACATCTCAGGTGTGTTGGGGATGATGGGGAGATGTAACACAGGACATGCAGCAGGACAGGGGACACCGAGGCAAAAAGCCTGCACATACCGGGATAGAAACTAATTTTTGCTCAAGAGCTTGCCTGGGAATGAAGACTTCCCTGGCCTCTGACATCCATCCTCCCCCTGGAGCTCTGCTTTCCTTTAGGAATCTTCATGCTGCACGGGAGGAGCACCCATGAGAGTTCCAGCCTCTGCGAAAATGCATTTAGGTGCTTAATAGCTACACCACTCTAGGCCACAAGGGAATACATGCTCTAGCAGCCTGGCCATGGCAGAACCTCCTTCTGCTGCAGTCCTGCAGGGATTGCAGCCACACTGACTTCTCCATCAAGCTATTGAACGGTGGGGTGGGTGTAGTGCACAGGCTTGGCTAAAACAAGGATTCTCATTGTTCTCCTACACGATCAGCTCACTCTGGGTTCTGACAGATTCATTTAGGATCAGGTCAACCTTGAGCAGAAAGTGGGTAGCACAAAACCCAAGCTATTCCCACTTCTGCTTCTAATTATATTGCAGTAAATGACAATCCCACTGGCAGAAACAGAAATGCTCCCATGTTGTAATCATGTAAATGAAGCCATAATGGTGCTATAAACCTTACTGCCCCTGAAACTACGTATTAAAAGGCAACATCTAAAAATATCAGGTTCAGATTTTCCTAAATGGCAAGACAGACAACCTTTTATAAGGCCAAAGGGGCCAACTCGCTCTCCCTTTTTCTAAGGGCTCATCTTTAGCTGTGTTCCTTCCTCCTCCCTTGCCTCTGTCAGAAACAATCGTGCTGAGGATCTGTTTGTAAAACATAACACGTTGTAGTACAATGTAGCATGCACTGAACAGACCTGCAACTGCTCTCAAGGCAAAGAGAAATAGCGAGTGTGCCTTTCATTTCAGACCTCATCCTTTGCTGGCGGAGGATAAGATCAGGAGCCTGTCACTCAGGGGCATTGAGGAATTGTCAGAACCCTTCATGCAGCCTCTCCCAGTTATGGCCTTCCAGGAGGAGTCTGCACCTGCCCTTGCAGCTCCAGTTCCAGACAGCAACCCACCTCAGACACGGGACCCTGAAGAAGACCTCCTTTGCATTGCGAAAACCTTCTCGTACCTGCGAGAATCTGGTAAGACTCAGCTGCAAAGTCACAGGGTCAGAAGGGTGCAGGGACGCAACTCCACAATCTGAGCACCAGGAAGAATCTCCTGATCCCATTTCAGATAGGAACCTGGTTCTGTCACAGCCATGGCTGACTCTTGTGCACATAGCAAGTGTGTCTGCAGTCTCAACAAACTTGTATCATGAACTAATTTATTGCTTTATCTTTTGTTCAGTTGAATTGGGAGACGGAATTGCAAAAAGCAAATTGCTTTTCCTCTGTAAACTGCAGCTGCTGCAGCAGCTGCCAGCCTCATCCCAAGCCCCAGCACAGCAATGACAAGCATAGGCAGGAAACCCTTAGAACTTGGTCTTAATTTCTGACGGTCTTGCCAACTCTGGCTCTGGTTGCTTCCTGAATGTGGTTGTCTTCAAGGCTTCCCTAAATATACTGCCAGTCCTATAATATGCTCTTTCCCTAACAAGTTCTTTCTCGCATGTTTTCCAGGTTGGTACTGGGGTTCCATCACCGCCAGTGAGGCCAAGCAGCATCTGCAAAAGATGCCCGAGGGCACCTTCCTGGTGCGGGACAGCACCCACCCCAGCTACCTGTTCACACTGTCCGTCAAGACGAACCGAGGGCCCACCAACGTGCGCATCGAATACACTGACAGCAAGTTCCGCCTGGACTCCAACTACCTGTCCAAACCTCGCATCCTGGCCTTCCCCGACGTGGTCAGTCTCATCCAGCACTACGTCACGTCCTGCACAACGGAAAGCAAGACCGAGGCTCCTTACCCGCCTCCGTCTCCTCTACCTCCCCTGCAGAAAGAGATGGCAGCGGCCGCGGTACACTTGAAGCTGATCCGGCCGCTGGGCCGCAAGGACAGCATTCCCAGCCTGCAGCACCTGTGCCGCCTGCGCATCAACAAGTGCACGGCCCACGTGGAGCAGCTGCCCCTGCCCCGGCGCATGGCGGACTACCTGAAGCAATATCCTTTCCAGCTCTGAAGCGCGGCCATTGTCGCTCAGGCACGAACGGCAGAGACGCAACCGTGAGAACTTTGTGTCCCCGTCCCGCTAAAGGTGGGCACAGTGAAGACCTGATTATCAGCAGAGACTGCATCCATCTTTCCTCTCCCCTTCTCTTCACATCCATTCCAGCCCCAGGGAGGAGTGGGTTGTTTCAGTGAGCAACGGGGCACCAGCTGAGCTCTGACCCTCGGGCCGTGCCGGCAGTGGCTGTGAGAAGCTCTGTGGGCATGGCCACACTACTTGAACGTCAGAGTTGCTGTGACACCGGACATGTTAACGTTGTTATTTTTGCTATTTATTTCCATGGCAGTTTCTCTCCTCGTGGTATTTTTAAAGCACCTTTTACTTTATTGTTCTTTTGTTTCTTTTGTGGAATTAGAGATAGCATAAAGGCTCCCAGCCAACTGGCAGACGAAGCTCTGTGGGAATTTGGATTTGGATTCACATCCAAACAGCTTCTGTTTGAGCCTGTCCCTGTGACAGCTTACAGGAGTCCACATCCAAGCTCTCCCAGGCTTCTGGGGTATGTGAGACTCAGATGACTGTATCTAGACCCACCTCTACAGAGGTAAAGACTATTTTCTTTTTCTTCCTTCGCTACAGAGGGTATCACAACCTCAGAGCACAGTGGGAGCTCCCAGAGATGTGTGCTGCATCACACGTTGTGGACAGGAGACTTCTTTGAGGAAGCTCTTCTTCCTTGAGAGCTCTAAGCAGAGATCTGGATAGTGAGGTTGGGCCAGGGAGCACTCATCCCATTCTTTTCCCATCTTCTCCATCTCCAAAGGAAGTTTGTGACAAAACATTTAGAAACAAGTAATTAGAAACCAAATTTTCTCATATGCAGGCAGAAGGATTTGGTTTCAGAGCACCCCATGTTTGGCTTGTGTTTTCAAAGTGCTGTTCCCTGACCTTGCCCTTCCCTGAGACACAGGGCAAGACCAGGGTCTCCTTGTGCAGGGGCTCAGAGACAGCTCTGCTGGGCTGCACCAGTGACACGCACAGCTTCAGGATATTTATTTATTTATTTCTGGGGGTAACACTTAGAGGCACCTCAGCAGAAGGAGCTGTCCTTCCTCCCTGCTCACACAGGGCCAGACTGCCGCGTGCTCCGCTCCTGCCAGCATTAGTCACCGGCCACACGGCTTCCGCCAGCTCCAGCCTGGAGCACACACACTGGAAACCACAATCCAACGTTTCTGTTTGCCAAGGGCCAGACCTCTCCTCCCCCCTGCTCTGACTTGCATGTTTGTTATCCATAATCAGGCTTTTGGCTCTGGGTTTCCTTCTCGCACCCCATCCCCTTCACCCCCTGCAGATGAGGCACAATGGCTCTTCCCCTGCTCTTTTACGTACAGGAGGGACGAACAGCAGATGGGATCTGCCCCAAACCAGCACAGACAAGTTGCCCCTTCCTGTTCATTTGCTGAATCTCATCACCTTCCCAGCTTTGCCATTGAGTGAGAGTAGAGGAGGGAACAAACATGTCTACAGAAATTATCATTTGGCTTATTTTGCCCCTAAGACCCCCTAACTTGTTCTAGCATGAATGAACATTAAGGATTCCTTGTTCATTCCTCCCTGGGACACGCTCTAAGGCTCTGTAAATCAGAATGGACAAACTCCCAGCTATAGCTGAGTGTTGGAAGAGAACATGGAAAAGGATGGGATGGTGACCCAGGAGACAAGCTCAAAAAATGGGTGAGTTTCTTCCACCCTATCTTAAAGCTGCCAAAAGGGACAAGATGGCCTGATGTGCTTAGTCAGTGTCCTTTTTTTTTCTCTCCACATTTATACAAGTTTGTGCTGTTGCAAGATTTGTTTTTGATACTTTGATGATTGACAGTGTGTATGTGTGATGTCAGGTTTGCTTTTTGGTATATCCTTCCCCCTTGCCCCCTATGGCAGCAACCATGGGAAGGTACTGAATGAGAATGGAAATTTAGAAGGCAAAAAGGAAAGCTTTTTTTTTTTTTAATAATATAAATGATAAACCACTGAAAAGGCTTCCTTTTATCCAAACACCTCTATCTGCCTGAGGACACTGGGAACAAGGAAACCATGGCTCTCCAAGGAGCAGCAGTGATCTCAGGAAGCCCACACAGCCCAGCCACAGGCCTGGTAGCTACAGCTGGGGAAAAGTCAGTCGGAGAAGTGTACAGCAGGAAAGGGCAGGTTGTTCAGCTCTCTGAAACTTGCCTCCTACTTGATCTGTTCTCTGTTGGGGGTGATGGGGAGGTCAAGCTGTGGGTTTGACTCACTGCCCCACGAGAGCCCAGGAGCTCGTGGCTGACCCCAAGCTGAAGGCTGTGAGCTCCCACGGGCAGGGACCAGCTCTGTTCTGTGTTTGTTCTGCATTTAGCACAGTAGGGATCTCTAGGTGCTACTGCAATACAACAAATAAACAATACAGTTACTCCAAAAAGTCAGTTTCTTCTATCTTGAGACAGTTTGTTAAAAATCATTTGACTCTGGATTTTAAATAAACATTTAAAATATACTTTAAAGCCACTCACTGTAAAAGTCTTTGGTAAAGTCCAGAAGGATGGAGTAATTTTCTATTTAGAGAAATCCTCCCCAAGAACACAGGGCAAACTCTTGAGCATTTTTTTCAAACAAGACAAAAAGCCTTTTAACAAAAAAAAGGCCCTTCAGATACTGGGAGAATTAACACCAAAATCCTCCTCAGTGTGGGTCTGGTTTCTACTGCACACAGATGAGCAGTGGCAGATCCCAAGTCCCAAGTTAATAAGGACTGAAGGAACAGTTTTTAATGATGTGGAAGAACACAGGAATGATTCTTGTATTGTTTCTGTGTGCCACAGAAAACCAATACAATGCAGGGAAAAGAAGACAGAACATAAATGTTCAGATGATGCTGTGGGTGCGAGACCCAGGGCCGATCCATTGTCCCCTCTTCTGGTGCCATTGGGCCACAGTGTCCCCATACCTGTGGTCTGGCCTTGCAGCCCTTCCCCTCATATCACCTGAGACAACAGGCAGCAGGTGGGGAAACCATGGGGATGGGGATCTGCCCTATAATGTCAGAGGGAGACAGAGGACACCCCATCTGTCCAGCCTCTGAAACACAGGGAACACACTGAGGCAATGCCACTACTGGGAGGTGACTCCACTGTGGCCCCTCCGTGCTTCTCTTCAAGGAGAGATGCCCCAGAGGTGTCCCCCCATCCAGCCCAAAGCAAGCATGATGTGCTCCCAACCACTGGATAATGGAAAATGTGCTCAGAAAAAAAACCTCCCCATCAAACTGAACTAGTTCTTCTCCCATCCTTCTCCCTCTGTGAATCCATTGGCTTCAAAGTTCAAAATACTGCTTTAAAGGATTCCTGAAGCACCTGCTGTGCTTCCTATGCCAGCCATGGAGCTGGCATTCCCTAGCATTGTTTCCACAATCTCATCAGCGTGAGTCCAGGGGTAGATTTCCATTGCACACCAACCAGGAAATGTTGGCAATGCCATAATCTGTTCCAGATCAATTTGTTAAACAAAACCAATCAGATCCCTCTTGGTTTAACAGAAAATATGGAAAGAGAACTATGCAGGGTAGAAACAAAACACAAAATAAGTGGAAACACAAAAACAAAAGGAAGAAAAAGCTGCATCCATCTTTAAAAAGAAACTTTGCAAAACCTGGGAAAACCTGGAAACAAAAATGCAGCATTTCTGACACATTATTGAGTGATTTCTTAATTTTTCAGCTGGGCTAAACTTCCTCTCAGTACACCTGGGAAACCCTGCTGTTCCCTTTCCACAGGCTGAAGGTGGAGATGATTGGCATGAGCAGGGCTGGTCCAGAGCTGCAGTCACACATGATTTTACTGCATTGGCTGTTACCTTAACAACTCCCACTGCTGCACCTTCAGCACATTTTGTTAAAGAAAACGGGTTCATGCTCTGAAAACTCCTGTGCCAAGCCTCTGTGCAGACTGAACTAATTTTTCCAGTTGAGTTCCACATCTCTGGAACCAGGAGCATTCATGGCAATGCACGCTGGCCTTTATCAGCACCCAGGTACAGCTGCAACTGCTCTCCCAGTGACACCTGTATGGTTTGTTGAGCCAATGCACTTGGATTCTCTCTTGGTTTAGTTTCTGTCTACAGAAACATGGGTGTGGAGCCCTCATGGAGTCTGAAAAGCAGACTGATAGGATTGGGAATAGAAATCCCAGTCCATGAGTGAAACCACACTCCCATGGCCCACTGCCACGGCAGAGCTCCCCTGCAGTTTGTCAGGCACATATGGTACCATTTTCTGTCTTAAATCATCAGCCTTCTGAAAAAGCAACACATGCAACGGTAAAATAACCCATTTACATGCACATATCCCTATCCTTTCTAACTTACTGAAATCTTGGTCCTTTCCCCTTTCAAGTGCCCAACATCCCCCAGTCCAAGCCAGGGGACCCAGCAGAGTGTATTTAGTTCTCTTAGGACAGACATGGTCAGGTGTTTCCAGTTATTGACCTATTACATGTCATTTCTAGTCAAAATTCCATTGTCAGTCTTACCTGCTATCTATGATATTAAGGGAATTAAAACCAAAGTTAACTGGGCGCTGTATGTGTTGCTCTTCTGCCAAGCATGTTCTCATGTTCAAATCTGTCAGAAGCCAAATATCACAGCCCTCTCCTATCTCTCCCTAATGGCTGCTGAGACCTTTGCAATCCTGATGGAACTGCAGTATCCCCTTCCCCAGCCCAGAAATCATCAGCAGTCCAAAGGTCTGGAGCAGAGGGTAAAGCAACATCCAGTGAAGATGTGCCAGACCAACTCTGGATGCCAAGTAACATCCTCCAGCTCCCTCCGTTCGGAGCAGCATTGTCCCAAAACTCACATCACATTGTCAGTGACCCCCACCAACGTTCACAGGGGAAATGGGAGAAAAACCCATCAGTCTGGGCAGCTCCTTATGAAACAAACCAGTCAAGAGATAAAAACGAGGTATTACTTAGAGATCTGCCCTGTCCCTTGGGCAGAAACATTCACCCTCTGTCTGTTCACAGCAAGCTAGCTTTGAATGTGGCAAAAGGAGTCTGAGGGAAGGCAGTGCTGCCAGCATTGCCCCACGGCACGGCAGCGAGGAGGCCCCACTGCTGCTCAGAGCGTTGATAACACGTTCAGACTCAGACATGTCTGTTCTCTGCCCACACCCAGGCTGCCTCCGTGGGCTTTTATAACGCCGGGTGCCAGAGCCCAGGGAGCAGGAACACGTGGAGGCATGGCTTTAGCTGGAGGCTAATGCTGCCTCGAATGAACCTCGTGTTGATCTCCCAGTGCTGCTTCCCGAGAAACACAACCATCCTGTGGCTCCTGCTGCTCGCTGCACAAACAAGTGCAGCAAGTGGCCCTCGGGAGCAGGCACAACCCTGCAGCATCCATCAGACATCCGTCATCACCTCTGCTATGCAGCAAAAAACAAGCTCAGGGAAAAATGACAAAGTGGCCCTAGCAATAAAATTATAGTCTTTCAGTGTTCACTTATGTGGACTAAGGAGTCTACACAAACATACTCTTCCAAACTTTAGCAAGCACTAGTAATTTTTTCTATTTGAAAAATAATATATTGTTCAGAAGAAAAGGCTATTGGTAGGCAACATGTTGACCAGAGAGAAGAAAAGTAATTTTAATGGTTTCACTGTTAGCCTGGGCATTAAAATTCAAAAGAAAACTGTGGAAAGCAAAATACAATTTGGGCTTCACATAATAACAATCTTAACATAATAATTCAGAGTGTTTTTCTGGATTTGGAAAGGGGAGGGAAAGCAGCAAAGCTTCAGAACTCCAGCTAATATTCACTACGGATGAGAACAAAATAGGAAGTTTTACTGCAAACCACTGGTGGCTTAGTCCTTCAATTCCCATGTAACCAGCTGTGGCAGTGGTCACAGCTGGAGACAGGCTGTTGGCCCATCGGTCCCCCCCTGTTGCAAAATCATCATTTGATTAATTTAAATATAGAAAAGAACAGATCCGGGGGGAAGCAGCCTGGCCTAGCAGAGGAAAGGGTTCAGTCCAAGCTGCTCCAGCCTGACATACCAACCTAGATTTGCAGAGAAGAGTTTCCTTTTGTGAACAAGAACTACCTTCCCCCTTTTGCTCCTCTTCAGACCTCACTGGCAGGGCTTTCCCCTCAACGCCATTACTTCCTAAATGCAGAGTAAATACATTTTGCAGCAGCTCAGATTTGAGTTGCAAAAACCAAATTCAATGTTAGTTTTTGTCAAAATAGCTATTTTAACACTCTGTCTAGCCAGGAAAGGAATTTGTTTTAATGTCCCCCCATGGTACTACAGTGACAATAAAAGCTTGAAATAATACTGGTTACTGCAGCATTAGATTGCCCAAACAGATCATCAGAGACCTGGTATTTCTCAAAAACCTGATAAAAATATGCCAGATGGAAGGACAAAGGAAGAGCTGGTCAACCAAAACTCAGTGGCAGAGCTCAGCCAGGACTGGAGTTTCTTGGACTCTGGCCTGGCCAGTAACTCCATCATGTGACTGCCTTGGTCTGGAAGATATGCTGCAACATTTCCAACTGCGGCTCCTGGAGAAACGCTGCCCTTGCTGAAACAGCCCTGCCATGGAAACCTGTAAAACACAACGGGCTAAATCCAGGTTCCTTTCCCATGGAGTGGGATGGGAATTCATTTACTTCAGGGCTGAATTTGGTCCACTTCATATTCCTAGTTTTACAGACAAGAATTTTATCCCTGGTGAATTCTGATACAGATTTGTCTTCAGGGGAAATTTTAACACTGAAGTGCTGCTGATTTAACACAAGAAAACTCCTCCCTCACACACTGTCCCCAGCATGCACAAACCCAGCACCACAGTTTCTCTTTTAAAGACAGAAGGAAAACCCATGGTGCAGTTTACAATTAAGTTCTGGCTTTCTTGAATTCACCTACAAATATTCCAGTCAGAACACGTGCGATGCCACTTCGGGACGTAAACATCAGCTGGTGGAAAACTGAGCAGCCAAGCCCGGATTGATCTCAGCAAATTTGTTTCACCTTGGCTAGGACAGAGCTTTCCGTGGTGACAACTCCTTAAAACAACACATCTGGGTTGTATCTGGGACAAAGAGACAGTAAGACCCACTGCTCACCTCCTGGGATGCCCTTCCCTGCCAGCTGTCCCTCACTGCCCGTTCCTTGTGGGCTCACTCAGTGCAAAGGAGCAGAGATTTAATAGCTGATCAGAGACTGCAGAGTCTTTAATGTCAGGGCTGTTTCCTCCCTAGAACAGCAATATGGTTTGAAATCTAGCTTACAGAAGGCAGAGCTGTGTTTATACTTGTCAGAAGTTACCCAATTTGGCAAGGATTCTTCCCATCATGCAAGTGTCATCAGAGTCATTGCCAAACGCTGCAGAGGCAGAGTTCAAAACACTACCTCCAAGCCTGGAAATATGATGAAAAAATATGTTGCCCAGTGCACATGCTATATGTTTTCACTTGTCTGGAAGTGCTCATCACTAATAAAAGGTCTTGTTATGATTAAAACATAAATCTGAAATAGCCTAAAGCACGACCTAGTATTATTTATTAATATTATTTCCAGGGAACTTTTTGGAAAAATCTCTGTAACTTTTTGAAAATACCTCACTCTCTTCTAAGCCCTTTTGGAATACTTTTGGTTTTGGAATAAAAAACAACTTCTTTTAAGACTCTTTGTAATTCACCCCTTTTTAGTTCTGTTCCCTCCAGTCCTGTGCTATGAAAATCATCTTGGCTGAGAGGCACTGGGCAGCATTTTGGGAAGAACAGGGACAAAACAGCACTGCAAGGCTGGGGCTGGATCAGCAGGGGCAGAACAACCTGGGTATGGGCCGACATGGAGACTCCATATGACTTTTCTTTCCAAGAATACAGGAGATTTAAGGCTTCCTTGTGCATGCAGAACCTTTTGTTGCTGATAAAAGCCTTGGGAGCGGGGTTAGCGTGACCTTCCAGGCGGCTGACTCAGGGCTATCCGCAAACAGCCGTTCCAGTGCAGATGTTGTAACGCCCTCCATGACCCAGGATACTGAAAACCAGCTGGGAGGAAGAGTTTGCCATGGAGTTTGCAGGAAAACACTTTGGTGCAGAAGGTGTGGATTGTGTTAGACAGGGAACAGCTCCACTCTCTACTCTCAGTGTGGAGCCCTCCGATGACACGAACCAGACTGGTCTCCTGCTCCTATGGCCCCCACTACTCCGTCACTCATCTCTCTTCATGCACAGCAGCTTCCATCTGACATGGTCATGCACCCCAGGCTGCATACAGACTTCTAGCTTGGCTCTGGGTTAAGGGAGGAATTTCCCTGTGCCTTGCTAACCCACAGCAGGCAAGGAGGAGTTCTGATCCACACCTGCCCCAGTGTGAGTCCCTTCTGTTCGAAGCGCCATGTGAAGAAGGCACCTGAGGGCAGATTTTACATCCCTTAGCTCTCTCCTGCCTGGCTGAATAGCACAGCCTGAAAGAGGAAACTTCACTATCTAAGCCAGAACAAGCCAGGCATGCAGCTGAAAACAAAATAACTTGTGCCAGTGTCAAGTGTCAGTGTGACACTGACTGGCGCAGTAAGTGAAGATGTCACATGCTGGCTTCTGCAGTTTCCTAACATAGAAGTGCACTGGCATTAACAGAAAATATGTATTGATCATCACGTTGGGATTAGTGCTTATACAAACCATCATTCCAAAGGGATGGTTCAGCACAGCTACTGGAAGTGGAAATACTCCACCCATCTTGGATGGGAAGAGAGGTGGGTTCAGAAAAGTCCACTCCATAACACAGCCAGACAACCCCATCACATACTATCAATCCACACCTACTTGAACAATAAACAATAAAAGTAATATATTATCCTGCTTAAGCTTCTCTACCCAGTTTGCAGGAGGCAACAAACACGATTTTGCACGGTTATTTTGCAGTTTACTTTTTGTATTTGTCTTTTGGCCTATTATTACTCCAATAGTCACCTCCTTTTTCTCAGCTCTTCTTAGAGGAATTAGCTGATGGAAGAACAACACTCCTGTCAAAGGACTTCTTAAACCAAGGACAATCTTTGTCCTGTGAGTCAAAAGAAACATTGTCTTCTTATGCTTGAGTTAAGTGAAATAGGAAACTGCCAAAGAAGCTGGTTTTTCTCTCTTCCCGTTCCCCACCAGCAGCATCTCTCTTCAGCCTATTACTTAGGTGAGTTAAAACCCCAAAGGCTTACAGAAAATACTGTATATCCTATAGCAATCCCTACAACTACTTCTTGCTGGAGCAGAAACAGAAAGCTCTCAAAATTCCCAGTTATTGACAAAACAAACAACCTAACGCAAAGGGAACATGTTACAGGCACTGGTGATTCCAGGTAGCCCTGGATCTCATGGAACAGCCCAACAAACACCGGGTGACGCAGCCAGCTGAAGTCACACTCCTCACGGGGTTTACCTTGCCCAGCTCCAGAGATAAAAATATTCCCAGTGCTTGGCTGTTCCAGGGTGTTTGCTTTCCAAGACGGGCACTTCAAACGGTGATGTCACGGAAACCAAAGTATAAAGGAATTATTTTTTTACCCTTTCCCTCAAGCCTTCCTAAGGCTGATAAAATGAGCGCAGCAGTGCTTGTTTGGAGGCAGCTGATGATTAAAGCCTACAAAAGGAAGCACTTCAAGTCCTGTCAGGGAACACAGACTTTTCATGTCTCTTTTGCCTTGTAGAGATTGCCTTTTTAATGCAAAGGGAAATAAGTCTAATGAGATTTATATGTTATGCTGCCAACCAAAGGAAAAGGGGAAAACCCATGCCCTTTAGCCTCTCTGCCATTAGGTTCACATTCCAGCTGGAATTACTGCCAAAGAAAGAGCCCAACTCATTACTATGGAAGACTCCCCCAAAACTCCAACTGTGTGAAGAATGCCAGTGAGCAAAGATGGTTCACACAGACTCTCTTCAGCTTCATCTCCCAGCCCCAGGTTTAAACCTTGGGACCAGTACATATGCCAGGATGACTGCAGTAAAGATCAACAAGAAACGTGTTCTGAAGTCCTGCCCCATGGACACAAACCTCTTAACTTGACCTTTATCCTGCAAGAGCCATAGCTGGGATACCTTCCAACAGCAACAAGGAAAGGGAGGGTGGTGCAAGGATACAAGCAAACCTGTAAATAGTTAAAGCAATGAGTATCACAGCAAAATGTCAGACACTGACAATCTGCACTGAAAAGTCTCTGGGTTTTTTTGGTTCTTGATTGTTTACCTCTATGAAGCTCAGCAACATTTATTTTCTTCTCTTTCTCCTCCTTTCCCACTTCAATTATGTGCATGTTCAGGGAACATAAGGAAAACTGGCAAATGGAGGAAGCTTCCTCTTTGGTTTGTCTTTTTGTTTTGCAGAGAGATGTTGGGCCTTTGTGTGTCCTCCCCATGACCTCTGGCAGGAAGGAAAAGGCTGAGGACACAAGGACTCGGTGTACATCTCCTGCATGGTACTTGACAGAAGTGCCCAAATGTGTGGAGTTTTCATGTTATTCCTCATTTCTGCTCCCTGTGCTGGTGATTTTCTTCCACATCATCCGAAAATACCAGAGTGATACTGTTGGGCTACACTGTGCGCTGGAAGAGAGATTAGGCCTTGGCGGGCAAAGAAAGAGCCTCGTTCTCAGACCTGGAGGTGATCCTGGGATTACAGCCAGGTCACCGGGGATGGGCTGAGAGAGCATTGTGGGTTTCTGGACAGTGTCAGCCCTATGAGATGTGATAATTGCAGTTTCTGACCTTATAAGTTATTGTTAACCTTTTACCCTAATAGGCAATGTCTGGGAAATACTCCAGGTGATTGGGAGACGTTGAGGTGAACATCTTTCCTGTTTATATGATGTGATATCCTGTTAGCTACTGGTATTTAAGGGAATTTCAGATACGCAATAAAGGATTTTGCACTTTTCCTCCACGTGTGCAGAGTCCTTGCCCATGCGTGAATACTGCATGATACAAAATTATCACTGGTGGCCAGCCTGACTTTGAGACATACAAAGACAACCACAAGGTTCAGCAGCTGAGGACAAACTGGGATGTTCCAACCCTACACAGTTACCAAGTAACAATTTAACTTCTGTTTTCAAAGGACAGCTGTCCCTGCCAAAAGTGGGTCATTTCTTACACATCAAAGTCAAAGCAGACCGACCGGAGCTGTGTTCACTCAAACCAGTTATTCTGCCTATACCAGGCAGCTCCTACTGCTATCTTACACTAAAAGCAATCCAGTGCACCTTGTCAAAAATCCTTCAAACCACCCAAGAACAGAGTTGGAATCATTCCTTTATCCTCAGGCATGACACAGGGCTGCATGAACACTTCATGTTTGGTCAGTGGATCTACAGATGGTGGTGTGGAGACAAGGACTGCCCGTGGGTGGCCTGGGGAGGACCCTGGATGGGTGAGGGGCCAGGGGACCAAACTGAGCTCAAGTCCCCCAGGCTGCCTCCTCTGACCCAGAACCTCACTGGCGCCCGGCTGGCGAGGCCGCAGCGGGAACGGCCTTTACGGACAGTGGGCAAAGCGCCCGGCGCCAGAACAAGCAGGGCTCGACCCAGGCCGGAAGAGTCTCACCCAGGGCAGCTTCCAAACGACCCCGACAGCAATCCCGGAGAAATGCTTATGGCAGCACGCAAAGGGGTTGGTTCTCCGCGCCGCCGCCTCCGCTGAGCTCAGCCTCACACCAGCAACCTCGACACAAAGCAAGTCAGGCCCAAAGTTACTCTGTGCAAAGGTGACTCTTTCTTGCCCTCGCAACGCTGCCTCAAATCTGAACAAGAGCAATCTGTAAGCGACCCAACCTCCCTTCTTCCCTGCACTGCCGGGGAGACAAGTGCGGTGGAGGGGTGGGACCATAAAGGAAAGCACCAGTGACTTCTCTTGTCCCTACAGCAATCAACGTCACATTTCTGATCCTGGCTTTATACACTCAGGAGGCAAAGCTGTTCCTGTGTTCTCACCATATAAAGTCTTCCCTTGGTCCTTTCCCTCTCAAACTGCAAACTCTCTGGCTTGACCTCTGACCCCAGAGCTCGCACCCTGTGCTCTGTCGGCCTTGCACAAACCCCAGTGCTGCGCTCAGCGCTGCCCAGCCCTTCCTCCCCACTGTGGCGGAGGCAGCTCTGCTGACCAAGGAACTGCTGCTGCTCCCTGGGAGCTCACCCTGATGGAGCAGGAGCAGTGCAGCACTGGAGTACCCAAACAGGTCTGACTTCTCGCTAATAAGCTTTTCATGGAAAGTTGGATTCTGTTACTAATTACACCTAGCTACACCCTTCTCGTGACAAACACCTCTTCCACCCTGTGTTCACCTGACAGAAGATGGTTAAGAGGATTTGCCTGGAAAGGAACCAACTACAAACCAGCATTTCCTCATGCTGTCTTCATACAATGTATCTGATTAGTTTCACTTCCTTGTGCTGTTAAATGACAAGTCTTTTTATATTTTTATATGTATATATAAAAATATATACACACAGATACACATATCCTTATTTTTTTGAGTCTCCAATGCAGACCGAAGGAGCTTGGAAAAATAAATTTTTTATTGTACGCAATCCCCCCTGCTTGGGAAAGTACTTTTTACCTCTTCTATATGGCGCATTAATACTTTGTAATGTAATGAAGAATTCCTCCTATATTGTGGAAAATGTAGAGCAGCTTCCCAGCTAAGTCATCCAAGTGTGTGGAAAAGGGCAGGTCACAACCACTCCGTGCAGCAGAGGCTGCAGACAGCCTAACAAAAGGCTTTGATGTGGGAATGGAGGAGCCAGTGGGGGAAACTCATGTTCCTGGGGTAGGAAACAAAAGCAGAGTCCTTTCTGACCTTTCACTAGCCAAGAAGTGGGTTATATTTGCTGCTGGATCCATCCATGGATCAAGTGTGACATCAATAGCAGTATCTCTTTCTTCGACTTAAACTTCGAAGGGCCACCTGTGCAAGCAAGAAAACTTTAAATCTTAGTGCCAGTGGCACCTGAAGACTGAGGTAAGGCTCACTCCACACTACAGGAGTGGGAATCAATCCTGAGTGGATAACTTCTCAGAGCAATAGTCTGTCCTGCTGAGAGCCCAGCAGAACCTGCAGGAGGGTGGCATAACCCTGCACCCCAGAGCACCCCAGATCCCCCATGTTCAGGTCTCAGTTTCAGACACAAGGTAATTAAGTCATTTCAGTGAGTTACATAAAATCGACCTCTCGGAAGACACAGCACACTGAACACTTTAAATCCAGGCGCTGCCTTAGTTCACTCTGACTTCCAGACACAGACAAGCTCCTGAGCTCAGGGCAGCTGAAGCCGTAGGCTCCAAATGTTTGCAGCCTTCAGGAATGCTCTCATGCAAAGCAGCATTTTCCTACATGGCAGGTTCAGTCTGACAGCACCAAGGCAGCAGCACCTTCCCGTGCCTGCTCACACCTCAGGCTGCACCCACAGGACACTGCACTCAAAGCAAGCTGGGGTGGGAAGAAACTTCCAGATCCTTCCACTGCTTTCTTATTTTCAGATTGTGGCACAGGCACATTTTTCATTTAATGCTAACTCCCTTAGGCCTCTGCCATAAGGACTGAGCTGGTATTTTTCCCTTCTTCCCTGGCTGCCCGCAAGCACTAGGCAACAGATATTAGGTCCAGATAAAAGAAGATACAAGTGATTCTGTAAATATCAAAACATCTGTGGGATGGCTGATCCAAAAAGATCAGTCCAGGCCCTATCACCAGCCCAGCCAAGCTGTACAAGCGAGGAAAAAATCACAGCTATGAAATTTGCCATTTTTGTTTTTTCCTTTAAAAGCAGAGAGGCAGGAACAGTGCAAGTAAAATAGTGAAAGGTGAAGGAAAACATCATACAAATGGGAATATGATGTAGATTACAAATCTACAGCATAAGGAAGGAGTGGACAAATTTATCTACTGAGCCTTTGGGTCTCTGGAGATGAGAGGAATGCTGACAGCACCCACAGGGTGCCCTGGGGCACAGAACCACAAAAGGATGGCCCGATGTCTTTACTGCAGGATGCTGCATTAACACCCTGCGATGTGATTGAAGCTGTGTGCAACACTGTCACTCCCTCCCTTTCCCTATCAGGCTGCAGAAAGGAAACTAAATGAGCTCTTAAAGCCATCCAGGCTCAGGCAGCCCTTCCCCCATCAGGTTTCTGTGGAAAGCCCATTGCTCCCTGGGGTCATTTCCATTGCGCTTCAGCTCTTCCAGGAACTGAGCCATGCTGACAGCAGTCCCTCCTCTGCCACACGCCCAATCAGCGCACCGAGGGAGGGATTTCTAAGCAGGGTAATTGAACAGCTTTATCGCAAAGGAAAAAAAAAGGGAAAAAAAAAAAACAACAACCCAACCAAAATCCACTGCTTTGCTCTATGAGCAAATTCTATGAAACACAGAAAACACAGAAAGGAAGATGGCTCAGCTGGAAATATTGCCTAGGGAAGCGCACAAAGCTGAAAATGAGCTCTCCCTGGAGTCTGGAAGGAACATAAGATCCACACCTGGCCTGCACCTTACACTGACAAGGGGGTCTCAGTTTGGGAAGCAATGCCTAGAAAAGAGGTAAGATGGAAGCCTCACGCGCACTTTTAGTGAGAGCTGTGGGGCAAAAATCCACTCAGAATTCACCCTGTGACAGGAATTGTTGCTCACTGTGCAAACTCATCCCCAGTGACCACACAGCGAAGTGGGGGCAGTAAGGCCAAGGACACCGAGCACACAGCCTTTATTTGTGGAGCTCCAGTGGTGTGTGCTCTCCTACTCCGGGCTGCAGCAGCAGATGGCTCTGAGCTGTGGCACCGCAGCACCTGTGGGCCCTCCTGCCAAACTGGGGGGAGCAAATCATGCAAACACCCCCCATTTGCATCCTGGCAGCTTTAGGGGCTCTGTGTTTCCAGCTGTGGGGTCAGGGAGGGCTGTGCCAGTGGGGCATCAGCCCCTGCATTGCCCTTTGTTGTTATCATAGATGGTTTGTGCAGCCTTTGAGCTGCTTAAACATCCCCTTGGGACTGAGAAGCATCGATAAAGACAACTGCTAATGCCTTATTCCAGGAAATTGTGTCGTTTCTAAGCATTTCACCTGCCTCTGCTCCCTTCAACCTTCTCCCAGTCTCGTGCAACAGGAGAACAAACTAACAAATGAGAAAGCAAAAAGAGAGAGAGAGAGAGACGCAGTCTCAGGAGGGAATTATTATTGTAGCACTACATCACGCTGCAGCCATATGGTGCTGTGAACACCTCTGGAAGCTTCCTATCCACTGCTGAGCAATCTGCACAGGCCTTTCCCAAACCCCACCCAGAAGCCAGTTCACAGGGAAAACCCTCTTCCAAGGACAGCACTAATTTCAGGTTGAATTGATGTCTCCCCTGGCTAACGAGGCAGGGAGTCTCATGCCTTCTGCACCTTCTTTAGGACACCACAAAGAGACCAGGACAGCCTTTAAACATTACACTGTCACTATTCTCCCTTCTCTCCAGCTGCTCCACACTCCTTGCTGTGCCTGTCCCTGCTGTCAGCTGGCAGTTCCACGGAGTCCAGCAAGTGGGATTTTCCACTGCAGCTCTTGCCACGACAACGTGGCACAGAGAACACCCCAGAGGAGGAAGGGCAAAAGCTGCCTTACTCAAGGAGCCAAAACAGCCCATGGCACAACGCAGTTAGCCAAAGGGCCACGGGCAGCCAGTCCAAGCTGCAGGGGACACAGCCATGCTCCATTTCCCAACCATTTCCCAATGCCAGGCATTGCTCATAACTCACAAGGAAATTTGCTCAGGCAGGAACTACCTCTGCATTTAATATCTGAAAGAAAGGGGGTTCTCTTACAGGACAAAGGAATTATTATAGCAATAAATTTGTGTGTTTGGGGAGGGGGAGGATCTGTTTGCTTTAGGATTCCAGCTTCCCATAGGAAAAGCAAGCCGAACATCTTCCTTATCCTTCAGATTAGGTAACAAATCCATAAAAAGTTAACTCCTTGACAGCTCCTTTGAGGAATCATTGCACAGCTTGTTTGAAAGCGAGCAGCCAGAGAAGTTGAGACTTGTTTCACCCTTTGCAGACGCACATAACAAACGAGTTACGTGCAAACTTCAAAGCAAACCTTTGCTAGAAGGAAAGTCAATAGAAAATGCAACAATGGATGGATCAAAAGTCCCTCAAGACTTCACAAACAAACAAGATAATTGCTCTACTTCTCTGCCGCTGATCTACAACAGCAGCAAGAAGTTTCTGTCATCAAATCACCCTTCTTTCTTGGCAGGCAGCAACAGCTGAAATGCAGGGTCTATCCACATAAGCAGCAGCTGATAACTGAGGGAATAATGACATGGAGCACCTGCATCGGTTGCAGAAAGGGAAAAGGAGAAAAGAAAGAAATATATTTTTTTCCCCCATCTTCATATAGAATTTTCTGTTTTCCCCTCAGCTTCATCCTGTCTCTTTGCTGCAGCAAAGCAACAAGTCACAAACCCAAGGAGTCATGTGTACTTTAAACACATGCCTGCATCCAAAAGGAGAATCTTTGGTGACCAAGGGAAAAATGGAAACATGAAAAAAAAATCTACTTCTGCTGTTTTAGCCACATTAAGGCTCAGTGGAGATGCTCTGAAAGACCTGGGAATAACATCCTTAGAGCAGAGCATCTACAAATAAAGCAAATATAATCCTGGAGACTCCCAAGTTCTGGTGAACACCCCACTGTGCCCTCCTTCCACGTACCCCTGATGGCAGGGGGTCTCTGCCCACCTCCCTGCAGAGCACATGAAGCTGTTAGAGGGACATTATCCTAGCACAGCACTGCAACTCCTTTGTTTTCTTTCTAGGAAAGAGCTAAGCCTTTTGATCTCCTACCAAAAACTGAAAAGCAAATTAAATGTTAATAAAACCTTAATAAAGAGCTAGTCTTCTGCATTTTAATTAGCTGTTCATAGAAACCAAACATGTATAATAGACTAAGAAAATGAAAGGCAACAAGGAAGTTGCTATGGCTGTGATGAAACAGCTATTCCAGCAGCATAATCCTGTGAATGCATTAAGGTTTTTTACGTGAGCAGCAAGAACAGCTGCCTCCCCCACAAACACAAGCATATGCTTCTTCCCAAACCCAGGGCATATGTGAGCTGAAAAGACTTTGTTGGCTCTCACTTCATGAAAGTTTCTCCACAGTGGAAAAATACAGAGGAAATAACAAAGAATGAAGAGCAGGAAAGGCTCAAAAAGCAGTTATCAGAAAGTCTGATCAAACATTAGAAGCAAAATCCCAATAAGTACACAGGGAGAAAGAGGTTTGGGGGCTGACTGGTACCTGAGAAAGGCATTAAATATGAAAGTAAAGAAACAATCTACCATAAAGTCTAGTGAAAGCTGATGGCATTAAACGAACATCCCCAGAGGACAACACGCTCACTGGCTGGAGCACAACGTGACAGAGCTGTGGCTGTCAGCTCAAGTCAAAAAAGAGCAGCAGAATTCAGGGTAAGAGTTGGAACAGAGTTCACAAGTCTTCTCAAAGCGTAAGACTAGACTGGAAATAGCGTGCAAAATGGTAACATCCCAATGAAATTCACAGCACTGATGATGTCAAGACCTAGGGAACTCATCTAGTCTGGCCAAAAGGCCAGAAAACGTGAGTCCTTCCCTTTCTGTCTTGGAGCAACTCGTGGTAGGTTAGCCCACTTCTCCCAGGAGAGCAACCCCTCCACATGTGCCCTACCCAAAAACTGAGAAGGCAGGCACTGTCTGCAGCACTGCTACAGTGACTGAGAAAAGTACCTTGGAAGCCAATATCTAACTTACACACTTCCTCAATTCCCTAATTTGAAGTCAACCCACAGCAACTCAGTAACTGCAAATAAAAGATGTGTTTAAAGCCAAGTGCTGTGAGAAATTCACTCCTCCCAGGCTGCCAGCAGCATGTGAAATAATTTTAACTTCTAAGTGGGCAGTAAGAATAACATTAACTTGTCAGTGTCATGCTGAGTATTTTCCTTAGAAGCTCTGCAGGGCTTGGGAGAAAAGTTCCCATCATCTTCTCCTCTGGAAGGAGGGAACATGCAGCAGAGGCCTGAACCCAGGACAGGCTAAGGACTGAAGAGTCATGGCACTGGGAAACAGAAAGTGTGGGACAGCAGCACCAGGCAGTGGTACTCAATCTGCCTTGCTTCATTTATTCAAGGTCATGTGGTTGTGGGAGGTTTCAGAGTCCCAAAATCTCTGTCTGAGCTCCTGGCACCCTCTCCAACTCCTACCATGGAGATGATGACTGATGGCAGGAAATTTTGACCTTTTAACTCCATATCCCTTTTCTAAATTCCTGTGGTCACTACTGCTGTCTCTTCTGTAGCAAATTCCTTCTCTCGATCCCTCGAGAAACCAAACAACATTCTGTAGTAAAGAGCTGAGTGGGGCATAAATCTCCAGCCCCTCCAGTCTCTGGTAATCTTCCCAGTCCCATGGCCTGACTCCAAACTTTTGCCCCCGGCCACGGGGGAGCCCCAGGACACTGGACGAGCTCTTTTGCCATGCTTGGAATGGCAGCGAGAATTCCCTGAAGCGTCCCGCAGGGCCCGGGGCCGCGGTTCCCGGAACTGGCGGCTGCTGACTCGGGCCCAGCTATTCCTAGAACCGCTGGGGCTGCTCCCCCCGGGAATGGGGACCGGGGGGGCCAGGACACGGCAGCGGGGGAAGGATGGCAGCAAAGAGGCCACACTGCACAGACCCTTCAGCTCTCCAGACGTTCCCCTATCCTTCATGTCAGTCCCAGAAGGATTGTTTTGACCTTCTTTTCCCAGTGCTGGCAGCGTGGGGTGAAGCCCAGCTGCAGCCTGTCTGCGCTGGCAGCAGCAGCTCCCACCTCTCTCCCAGCTCCCCTGCCCGGCGCTGCTTTCCCTGCTCCTGCCATATCCCAGCTTTGCTTTCAGTAATTCCAGCCCCTGCAATTGAAAACGACTCTGCCAAAGGCAGCAGCCACGCCTGGGTATCACACTGAAAATCCTTTCCAGCGTCAGCACACGTTATACCAGGAAACGTCAGCGATAATAAATATCACCAAGATGGAAATCTGCCATACAACAGCGAGATTTAAGCTAGGCTGAGCCTAACACAGGCAATCCAGGCTGGGCACCATCTCTAGTACCATTATGGCAATTGAGCACAAGGACCACACACCAGGGCAGTCATGTGCCCTCATTTTATAGAGCATCTTTTCTACCTCAGGCTTTTGCAGGAGCCACCTCGGCTCCTAATTCTGCTCCAAGCAGCTGTGTGCACAGCCCAGCACACACCTAGCTATAAAATTTATTTCTAGATAAATAGATGTCTATAGCATGAGCCAGACATAGATAGAATCAAGTTCTTAGCTAATCCCATGCAATTTCTCTGGCTCAAGAAAACTGTGCCAAGCCGATGGAGAAAGAACCTGGCCAGTCTGGGCTCCCCCAGCAGAGCATTTAGCTGCAGACAGCTTTAGAGTTTACAGAAGGAAGCTCTCTGAGCACCTGGCTGACAAGTAACAGCCAGAAAAACCCAGAACATGGTGGATGAAAATCAGGAGCTGAAGGAAAGTAAATAAACTAAATGGATTTCCCTGCTGCTGACAGCACATACTTTTCCTTCAATCATCTGCACTGCCATGAAAGGTGATGATATTGCTCCATTTACTGAGTTTTTCCTGGCCTGTCCCCAAGGCCACAATACTGTGTGTTTATTTGGTTTTTCATAAGGTCAAAGAAGCGTATTTGGGTAAAACAGAAAGTTTACTATGGACTTTCACCTTTGTGATCTTAAACCAAGTACGACAACTGCAATGAAAAATATTTACAGCTGTCTACACATATTGGGTAGGGAGGCTTTTGGAAGAAAGAGGGCTTTCAATCCCACATCCTTCTCAACAGCTTCCTTAAATATTATTTATTACACACAAGAGGAAAGAGAAGAAAATGTCAAGATTTAGACTGTACAATGATTCCAGAACACGCTGCTGATCCTTTCAAGCCACGAATCACAGACAAGTGAGGCACTGGTCCGTGTGAAAGAATTCCAGCAATAAGCACTGTTGTTAGAGAGCAGGTACCTGGGGCCTCTGTGCTCATACACCAGTTTAAATGGGCAGGCAGGAGCTGCAGTAAGCAAGCGATGTGCAATACTGCCTTCTCCATGGCACCCAAAGAAACACTGGCTTGGCTTACCAGCTTACTTTCCTTGGAAACCTCAGCAGGCTGGAACTTCAGGTACTTGCACACCTCGAGATGTGGTTTGTAAAATGAGGCCATTGAACAGGCACAGTGCCCAAAAGGCACCCTTGGCTTCTTCACACACCTGACTCTTCACAGCCCTGTGGTCTCCATGGTCTATCTGGTGACAGTCCTTTTCCTGCTCACAGTGGCCAAGGAAACAACCAGAAATCAAGAGGATCGTGAGCCTGACACTGGTCCACAACTTGGTCTCACTTTTCCAGAAGGAACAACTGCAAAGGAAATCATCCCTTGCTACTCAAGCGGAGAACAAACAGCAAGATTCCACATTCCTGAGACATCTCGAGAGGTCAGAAGATGCCAAATGGGGAAGGCCAGGAGCTCTTGCTGAAAATCCACCCACACTGACTCCGGACAAACCTGCACTGGCTTTGACCCAGCAGCACGATGTCTACAGTGACCCCATGGGAATGCAGCGCCTGACTTCCCTCAGATCCAAGCCTCTTTCTGACACAGAAAGAGAAGAAGAAAAGGCATGATAAAACACACACCAACATCACCAGGGGCACCATTAAGCTGTCTTAACCAGTGGTTTTCAAGCTGCAGCCCTTAGGACAGGGGGGTTTCCATGGGTTACTGCTGCCATCCACAAGAGATGGCTAACTAGAGGATGCCTACTGTCAGGACGACTTTCTGGTGGCAAGTCTTGAGTTACTCATGCCAAATGTGTTGACAACCAGTCCCCTAGTGATGAGTGGCAAACAGTTTTCTGAGTCTTTGAATGCCTTGGGTGGGAGCTGACAGGTGATGCTCCCCTTCCTCCACCCATACACTGAGTTATATTCACTCCTTCCTAATTTAGCTCTTCCTCTTAAATTCCAAGCAGCTTCCTTGAGTAGTCATCTCTAAAACTGAGACTACAATACAGCAGGTCCAGAAGTGTGAAATAGGTTACAGATTCATCCCAGATATGTGAAAAGGTTAATCATGTTTGTAATGCCCTCTGCACCAACCTCATGTAAAGCAGAACCCCCTTGTCAAGTGGCAGAATGGCAGCATCAGATGAGCTGGGCAACAGCTTTAAGGAAAATTCTTTGGAGGTGGGAGCTGGGCCTCATCAGCTCTACTATGAGGATCCTAGGAGAAGCCTACCTATTAGGTATTAATGTATGGTATATGTGGGATAAACACGTAATAGACAGTTACATTAAGTTACAGCTGCTGTAACTCAAATTGCTGTTAAGTTACAGACAACACAGAAAAGTTAACTCTCACTCAGGCAGAGCATGTGAGGTGATTTTAGTGATATGGGAGAAGAAAGATGCAGGAAGCACTCCAAAAAATAAAACCACCGCCCTTTTTTTTTTTCTGTTTACAAACCCAGCCATTATTTTTCCTTACTCTTCACTCCAATTCTGCTAGCCAAAACAGGGAAATTTTGAATCCCAGAAAAACAATCCCATATGCGATTCCATCCTTTAAGCAACGTAAAACTGCACAAATTGAGTACATAACCCTGCCTTACATACTAACTTCTTAATACACTGTGTACCATCACTGCTGCCAATTTGCACACACAGCATAACCAAGCCTGATAAATCATTGTCCTTAGTTCTTTCTCCACAACTTTGTGCTGCTGCTTTGTCTTGCCTTTGACAGGACCTCAGAGCTTCCACCTTTTCTCAGAAAACTACTGAATCAGCTGAACAAGATGTTCCTTCTTTACTTCTTCATTCTGGATGTACTCTTTCTGAAGCCATCAAGGCACAACTAGAAATAATATTGACTCCTCAAGATGGTGATTAAAGTTGCTCATCACTGCTACAGCATCAGACACCTGCCTTGTACCCCATGGCATGGGAGTATAAGAAATGAAGCATCTAGGAGAGCAGAGCTGTTCTCCACAGCCCTCTTTAGTTCTTTTGGGTACTCAAGAGTTTAAGCACGACACCAACTCTAAGTCTGTCCAAACAGCCAAAGCCCATTTCTGAGAGAACTCCTTCAGCCAGCACTCAGGTAACTGCTGAGTTTTTCCAGGAAACCACTCATGTCCCAGGCTCACCTCACAGGACTTTAATTCTATACACATCCCCAGCAGGTCTTTCTGCCCAGATAGCATAAAATGTAGAGTCATTCCCCACAGAGCTGGTTTCCAAACAGGGTTTGGATTGCCAGGATCTGACTTTATCAATACTCAGAAATTCTCCACCTTTCATCCCCCAGCTACACCTATCACAGCTGGGCAGCCATGAGATTTATCACACTACTTTATCACCCCTCTCCTGCGATGAACTGCAGTTCCCTGCTGGGGTTGCTGGAACCAAGACTTGGGCAAAAAACCTTGAAAGCCTGATCCAAGCAAACTGCATCAATGCTCAGCAATGGCAGTGTGCCAGTGCTAATTACTTCGCTGCCAATCAGTTTATCAGAAGCACTCAGCCAGTGTTCTCATCTTTCCAGCCCTCTGCTGTGTCTCCAAGTACTCCACCTTTCCTTCCTCCCCTGCTGAAACATCTGGGCAGCACCTTCTCTTTTCACAGTGCACTTCATAGAGACAACAAGGGCTACAAAGAACAGGCTGTAATTAAATGCAGTGGAAGACAGAATGAGAAATTGTGGTATAAGTGTTAAGATGCTTTAGGTCCAGACTAGAGCATCATCTCTGTTGCTCAACATTTAAACATGGAGCTAGTGCCAGTTTGGAAGGGTAGGAGGCAGCTGGAACAGTGCAGCGTTGGAGAGACGTATTCACTCTCCTCCCTTTCAGAGGAAGGCTGGGGAAATGAAACCAGGTCCAAGAACTCTTTCTTCTCCATTAGCACTCATCCATCACCACCTTTTTTGCAAGGCAGTCCCTCCCATCCTCCCTGCTGCAGTCACTCCAGCCAGCAGCCAGGCTCTTCCAGGAAATCAGGGAAGAGCGGAATCCCTCACTGCCAACCACCCCATCAGACAGTGGGGCAAGAGATTGTAAGAGGAAACTCACTGTTTAAAAAAGAAACTTTTCACTGTTTCTTGGGATCTGGCTTCTGTGTAGAATGACACACAAAGAAACTCTTACAACACACACAGTGAGGAATTCAGATTAGGGAAGTACAGAGAGAAGCGGAGACAGCTCTGACCCAAGCTTGAAAGCTTGCAGATCCTCAACAGGCTTGTGCTAGGAACTAGAAGGAAAAAACAACCTCTGTTAAACGTTTCTACTTGAGGAGCTGCTGAAAACTTGGTTTAAACTGTCGGGGGTTTTTTTGACACAGACAATCTCCATGCCTGAATTTGAGGCGGGAGGAGGAGGAAGCAAATGGCCGCCAACACAGCCAAGCAAGTCAGATCTCACCAGGGACAATCCTGAGTAACTGAACCCAAATGGAGAAAATAAACTCATGTATTCTAAAGCAGCGACTTGAATTAAAAAAAACCGCTCAAAACCAGACAGAGCTCTAAACTCTTACGCCATTAATATCTCGTAGGCTTATTCTCAGTACTTCTCATCCATATGGTATGTGTACATAAAAAGAGGGGCAGTGCACTTTTGTGAGCTTAAATCTTGGAAGGCTTAAAGAAGAGCTGGTGAAAAAGTCTCTAATTCTATAGTCTGGGTAGCGGCTCTGCCTTGTGCAGCAGAGGGAATGCTTATTTACAGGTTGCTCCCTTCAGCCAACCTAAAGAACAAGTGATCAGGGATTACAGTTCACAGGACTCTGGCAAACTTGATTCAATTTATTGAGTGAAGCTTTCCAAAGTTGGTCATAAAACTCCCCTCCATCTCCCCCTGGATCACATGCAGCCAAATACAGCTACACCTGAGAGGGCCTTTGCCATCCTGTCCAGAGGCTGGGATTTGGCTCCTAAACTTCCAAAGGCTGCACAGTGTCCCCAAGTGCACAGGGGGCAAACACACACACTGATCTGAGCTGCAGGGAAAGATGAATAAAACAGAAAATATGGAACAGTTTACTACAGGTTTGATCTGTGACTCAACAGTTTGTACAGTCTGCCCAGGAAAGGCTGGCAACCTGAAACTGATGTAAAAATAGAGCCTTTTTTAATAATTCCAGAGCCAATCAAACTCCTATAACAAATCCACTGAACTTCAGATTGTCACCCCACTGTGTTGCGACATTTTGGAACTTCCGAGAACAAAGCTTTTGTCCCCAGGACAGAGCCACTTGCGCAAAGCAGCAACACCCACTGCTGTCACACAGTGATTCCTGCACACTCACACTCACACACAGAGCCACTGCTGTCACACAGTGATTCCTGCACACTCACACACAGAGCCACTGCTGTCACACAGTGATTCCTGCACACTCACACACAGAGCCACTGCTGTCACACACTGAATCCTGCACACACACACACACACACACACAGCCACCACTGCTCCTCAGCAGGCAGGAATGGTACTTGCTTGAGCATCTGTACATGGGTGCAGCCACACACAAACAGAGCAACTGCATGTGCAGGTGTTTATTGAATTGTAGCAGCAGAAGCTTCAGTAAGAGAAAGTTGCAGTCATGAGCTCAGCCAAGCAAAGAAATTAAATAAATATGCAGTACTGGTGAATCCGTCCTCAGGGAGAGAGTCTGCGGATTCAATTTTTCCTGGACTCTGATGACTTTGTTGTAGAGACAGGTGAAGTGAAACCTGAGCAGGGTAACTCTAGCCAGAGAGTGAGATAGAAATAAACAATATTATTCCTGGAAAGAAGGGATAGTAGCTGTCCCTCTGCCAAAGTGCACTCCAGTCCAGAGCCTATTAGCTGCAGATTCCTTTCTGGGCTCCACCTCCCAGTGTCAGGGCAACAGTCCCAGGTCTTGACGTCAAAGCTGCCTTTTGTTTGCTGCACAGACTTTCCTCTTGTACAGGTTTAGCAGACCAAGGCAGCGGAGCAGATGGGCAGAGAGCTCCATTCTGACCAGATCCGCAAACCCAACACAAGCCTTCAAGGAAAGTCCCCTCCCCACCTTACTAATGTCAACCATTCCAGTGAAAAAAAAACCAAAATAGTTCAGCACGTCTAAACTGTTATACGTCTGAGGTGCCCTTTTGCTAACCTTTCGTTCGATTTGTGCCCTGGGTTTTATCAGCTGTGGTTTTATCTTGCATTATTTACACTGCAAGCGTTGCCAAGCAAGGACTTTTGCTGTAAGACAAGGCTGTAGAACCACTTCCTTAGCTATCAGATACATTAGGAGAAAATCCTTACAGACGTGGGGGATAAACTCCCAGTGTTCCAAGAGAGTACTCAGGGATGTCAGAGGGGGAAAGAAAGAATGAGACCAGGTTCTATTACAAAATCTTTCCACCTCTCCGAACTTGGCACAGCTAGAGCCAAACTGGTTTTCCAAAGTTAGCAGAGGAGCTTCTCCACTAATCATAGTGACCTGGACACACACAAACTATTCCTTGTCCTTTCCATCCACCTGACTCCCTGCCCCCAAACACAAGCTACCCAGCATAGGGGAAGAGAGACCTGCAGTAGACCATGCTGTGTTAGGTCAGGTTTTCCCTGCTAGAGAGGCCCTTTAAGATACACCTATAGCAGTCACTGTAAGATGACACCATTCCTAATATAAATTTGACACTCTATTACAACCTATAGCTTTTTTTTTAAAAGGTCAATAAGCATGAGACAAAAAGAAAAGGAGCAGTCACATAACGCACACAGAAATGGGCACAGTAATCACCTGCTACGGATTTCCAGGAGGAGATGCCAGTCACCTCACATGCTCACAGTTAAGATCTGACATGCCAGTCATTTCACATGCTCACAGTTAAGATCTGACATGCCAGTCACCTCACATGCTCACAGTTAAGATCTGACCACGTCTGTAATCCCTCCTTTCAACAGCAATGAGTCTGATATTGGCTGGGACATTCCACAACACAGCTCTCCTATTCCCCTGCCACTGAGCATCTCCAGACCATCTCCCTCCACCTAAAGCAGAGGCCAAAGCTCTTACTCCATTTTTCCAAACACAGATGTGCTCGTAGGCTCCCCGTGTTCTCCCTTCTGAAAGCTGGGAAACCTTTGGTATGTCTCAGTCTTGTAAGACACTCCAGCTAGTACTTTGTGATTCTTGCAGGAGTACTGTTGCTGGCTTTGTACACCTGTAATTGAGTGAAAAACATGACTATTATCCCTGGCTCAGGCACGGGGCCAGCACTGCTGGCATGCAGCATTCCTGGGCTATTAGTAGCTAAGAAGATGAGCAGCATATGCTCCTGCTAATGAACACACAAAAAACCCCCAAGCAACCAACCAACCCTCAAAACACCACCACCACTACCACCAAAAAAGAACAAAATACTTTCTACAATCTCTGCTGTCAGAACAACAGAAAATTCTATGCTCAACCCACACCAAAGCGTTCATCCCTTGTAAACTGTTGTTTTGGGAGGCAGAGTGCAAGTTCCTGCCATCTCAACAGAGTCTGGTTGTCCATATTGTCCTTCTGACCTGCACAGAAAGCCAAGCTTCCCAAAGAGCTAACCCACATCCAGTTCCCTGGGACAAACTATTCATTGACTCATGTGAGTAAATCTTCATTCAACAAGACACATCCTGGGTAGGAGGAGGGAGTCCCGAGTGGAGCCTCACACAGTCACACTTCCCCTCCCCGTCTCTCAGCCAAGCTACAGGCACACAAATAAACACAGGAACCGGGTGTCACATTTATTCCCCTTTCAGCTCCTTCCAGTGTTTTCAGAGAAGCCATCCGACACAGAATGGAAAGGCCTGCTCATTTCCACTTGCCCTCTACCAGTGGGGAGACACAAGCTGGAGGTCACGAGGGTGACTTCCTACTACTGACACACACACAGGTGGGACTGGGGGCAGATGTCAGAAGTCCAGCAGCAGCTACAGCCTGATCCAGAGAGCTGCAGGGCAATGCTACACCAGAGCAGGCTCTGACTTTCTGTCAGCGTGTCCTGGAAACCCACACTGCCAGGCAGGTCACAGTGGAGATAAGCAAGACTTCTTAGACCTCATATGGAGCCTTTCTCTATCATAAAGGCTTGATAAAAATTGAGCCCTGGGGATGACTGGCAACCTGAACTTATTCATGTCACAAAGTGCACTCTAGAACTAGGCTGTGATGCAGAGAGAGACTATTTCCAGGTACTGAAGAGGCAGCTATTTCAGTAACTCAGCAATCCCCTCCCACTCCACTGAAGTAGGTGAGCAAGTGCACAAGGCTTATTCCAAGTGCTCTCAATGCAGGAGTCAGCTCTCAAGAACACAATAGAACAAATGCTCATAGTTGGGGTGTCAGGGTGGAACAGCTGCATGGGATGGTTATTGGCCTTCAGGCTGCTGATCTCTCACAGAGTCATATTTTACAAGCTCTCTCTGTCACTATAAGGCCTGAAAACCTGCTTAAAAAATAAAAGAAAAAAAGAAATAACATCCTAGACTATCTCATTATAAGACTTATAAACCCAGAGCCTTGAAGAAAAACAGCAAGTATGCAGGGAGAATCCCCTGATGCTGGAGACTGAGAGCTGGCACCAGCCCAAACTAAGAGCCAGCAGCAAGGCAAGCTTAGAATGTCTGGTTTTAGTAATCAGCAGGCTTCTGGGCAGGATATGTGCCACAGCAGCTCTGCCCACTCCCAGCTCCTACCCCTTCTCTCCACTCCAGACTCAGATGGTGCAAGAACAAGCTGCCAGTCACGGGAGGATGATCACTGGTGCATTTAGTTTGCAGATATACGATGGGGTGTTTCCAAATTAAGTAACAGAAACCAGCCATGTAACTGAAAGTGCTCAGCTACATCCCACGTGTCTCAGGGAGCCAAACCAAACCCTTACCACCTCCTGAGCAGTGAGTGGCTCTCCATGCACTGTCTGCTGAGCAGAACTGCCTTTCCACCCCAGCTCAGAACAGACAAGGAACACGGGGCAGGCACTCCCATGGCTCAGAGGCCATGGCTGCCTTGACTTCGCTTTCTCTGCCACTTTTCTTTTTTTTGCTTGTGATGTTGGTGAAAAGACCTAAGGAAACAAAAGTCCTGGGAGGAAGTGAGTCAGGAAACCTGTACCATGTTTCAGGGGAAGTGTGACTCAGAGCGCTCGGAGCGGAGCTCGCCTCTCCCTGGTGCCCTGGAGGAGGTGATAAGATTGTGTAATCCTCAAGATAACTTGCTGCACATCCTAATTCTGCTGATCCTCCCAAGGGAGGGGTGCTTCTGCCGAGTACTGTACATTAGCTGATTTCTTAGAATAAACTGTGACAGCTCCCCATGAGCTCATCGCGTGGGAGGGGGTGCTGGGCTCCCTGCCTGCGCTCTCAGAAGAACCAGGAGCAACAAAACCACCGAATTTATCAAGAGCACAGCAAAGACCTGGCAAACCTTGTTTGGTCTGCTTGTTCTTCTCCAACATGTGGTGTAGGGACAGGAGTACTTGACAGCCACAGATGAACCAGCTATAAAGTGGAGGGAAGGATAAGAAAGAGAGAACTTAAGAAAGAAGAGGATGAATGTGGTGGACACAAGAGGGGAGGAGACTGTCTGTGCTGCTCAGGACTGGGGAGGGAACAGTCAGGAGCACAAGATAACGGAGGAAAGAGGCCAAAAGTGCAGGCCAAGCAAAGGAAGAGAGAGGAGGGCAGGGAGGACGGAGATAAGATCGAAGGGAGAGTCACTTAGGAGTGATGAGGAAAGTGCAGCAATAACAAAATGCCCCAGGGATGGAGAGAGCAAAGAAACCTTACAATGAGGGAAGGAGGCCTCCATCCCTTCTGAGTTCTCAGCACACGCCAGAGCCAGAGTTTGCATTTCTGGGTCTCTGCTCACCTCTAAGTGCCATTCCTGAAACACAACTAAAGCCCTAAAGCTGGGGGATGGAACACGACACAAACCATCGCCCTTTTCCGGCCATGCAGGATTGCCTCCCTTTCCTCCTGGCACGAGCAGTGCCAGCACTCCCAAGCTGTACCAGTACAGCCCCCGGTGCAAAGGGTCCAGGACACCAGTAGGCTTCTGGAAATTTCTGCTGTACAAGTAAAGCTCCCAGGCGCCTTTGGGAGCCTGATGTCAGCTGAACTCTCAAACTCCAACCCTCTGCTTTCTGGAGACCCTACAAAATTGTTTGGCAAACGAGCTACTGAATATGAATGAAGAGAGGAAGAAGCAGGGGCCAACAGTGATCAAACCATCCATTTCAGAGACTTTTACCCCCAGGTGAGGGGCAGCAAAGCTGATGGCTGAGACTCAGAAGACCTAAAGCCTATTTCCCTTTCTGCCCAGACCTGCCAGCTATCCTGAGACAAACCACCTGTGCATCCTGGGCTTCCAGCCCCTCTACCCCCTTTATTTGCCTCACTGGTATCAAATACAAGCTTCCTGTAACATTAGATGCATCCCAGACTGCAAACTGCTGAATGGGTCTGTAATGGAAATGATAATGAGCACTTTAGGTTTCAAGCCTTGTATTTCTAGGACAATTGTCACAGCTCATATGACCAAACATCCCAGGGCTAGCAAGCCTGGGGAGAACTGTGGATAGGACCTGTGTGCAGGGGAGCAACTGACCCTGCAACTTCTGGTAACAAAAGAGGAACATTTTTACAATAAAATGTAAATCAAGGAAAATTCTCGTTCTTCATCTGTGAAAATTCAAAGCTGCTGGAAAACAAATTTGTTGGAGATTTGTGAATGTTATCATGGGTTCATTCCTTATTTCACTGTGCTCAGCCTGTTACTCAGAAATAGGATGACTGTATTTTATTCTTGTGGGTGGTATCTGCAAGGTCACAGTGCAAGGACCAAACCCATCAGTATCATGCCTGGTAAGTGTGTGTTACTTAATTCTGCACCCTGCAAACACTCACCCACCTTGTGAGCACAGCACAGGGACTGAGCTGTGTCCAGACAAGCAGATACACACAGACTTCTGTTTCAATGATGTTTTGTGAGCCTGACTCAGCTGCTGACACCTCCTCACCACACAAGATGCCTGAAGTCTTTTGCAGCAGGTCTGTTTTCCCCTTTGATTCTGTGCTAAAAGGAAAATATCAGGTGGAAGCTATTTTTCTAGTTAGTGTTTTTCAAGATGCTGCCTGGCCTAGATCAATTCCAAGAACTGAGGCAGTCAAACAAAGAAACTCTTACAGGCTGGTCAGCAGCATGAGCATCGCTGCTCTGGCAACTTCCCATGCTGTAACAAGAATGAGCACAAACCAAAATAAGACCACACGCAACAGAAGGGCTGAGCACTGCACTCAGGGAACTGCCAGTGACAGCACCTCCAGCCCCTCTGCACACCCACAGCTCCAGCACCATGCCCCTGCTTCCCTGGAATACAGGCTCCAGGAGAAAGCCCTCCCCAGCACTGCTGATCCAGGCAGCTGCCCAAACCACAGCAGTGATGGGGAGCAGGCTGCAGATGGGCTTGGGCACTCAGCTCCTTCCAAGAGGCCAGACCCTCACACAGGGATCACTCTCACAGCACTACGGGATGCTGACTCTGAAGCCTGAAACTCAACTGAATAGCAGTAAAATCTGTTTAGGGGACAGGAGGGGGCAAAGCAGAGTCTTGTAGGATACAGTGCTTCAGCCCTTCACCCTCCATGACAGAAAAAAAAAAAAAAAA